>VWZI01023925.1:23180-34248 GCA_013396835.1 Psilopogon haemacephalus | reverse complement strand
TAGAGTAAACTAAACTAGAATAAACTGGAATAAAATAGAGTAAACTAGAATAAAATAAACCAGAACGGAACAGAATGAGGCAGGTTGTGTGGGCCGTAGCCCAGGGCACCATCCCGCGGAGCTACGCCCCGCTCCCACCCTGCTCCTCCCACCTCGCCCAGGGTTTCTCTTCCCGCTCTGCCCCTTCCAGCCTCAGAGGCCGCGGGCCGAGCCCCGCACCCGCGTCCCAGGGCATCGCCGCCGCCCAACCCCGGGCAAGCCCCAGCCTTGCTCCCGCCAAGTCGGGGCCTCGCTGAGGGCCTCCCTCCCGTTCCGCGCTGCCGTCAAGACTCTCATCTCCCCTTCACCGCCGGTGCCCACCTGGCAGGGAGGGTACCGGGCCGACCCGGCCGAGCCCCTTCCCCTCTCCGCCCGGGCCGGTGCCTCCTCCTGGCCCGGGCCCAGCAGCAGGCACCGGCAGCCCCGATGGGCGGAGGCCCTCCTGCGGCCAGTTCTCTACCGGGGGGGGGACTCGCAGCCGCCGCCGCTGAGCGCCGCCCTCTCAGGCCGACTTTCCGCGCCGCCTCCAACTTAACTGCCCGTCCCAACAGCCCCCGCGAGCCCCAGCGCCTACGGTGGCCCGGAAGGGCCGAAGTGGGGCCGGCTGCGTGCGCACGCCAGCGGCGGCGCTGGGGTCGTTGCCCGGGAGGGCAGGAGGTTACCGCCGCCCGGAGCGCAGTCACTGGGGCCGGGCAGGGCGGGGACCCGGCGGAGTTTCTGCCTTTGCCAGGCCACCCGAGCGGGCTCCAGTCTGGGTGTCTGAGGCGGCCCCAAGTGCCGAGCCGCGGCCGGGCTGGAGATTTGACAGATCACCGTGCCCAGGCGGAGGAGCCGCCGCGTTCGCATCTTTGGGTAGTCGAGGTGGTTTGGGGACCTTGACAGGTCACCCATCTGCCGACAATAGGCAGCATCTCCCTGGAGTCGAGGTCTTTAAGGGACCTTAGCAGGTCACCCATGTGCCGTCAATAGGGAGCATCTCCCTGGAGTCGAGGTCTTTAAGGGACCTTAGCAGGTCACCCACCTGCCATCAATAGGGAGCATCTCCCTGGAGTCGAGATCCATAGGGGACCTTGACAGGTCACCCATGTGCCATCAATAGGGAGCATCTCCCTGGAGTCGAGGTCTTTAGAGGACCTTGACAGGTCACCCATGTGCCGTCAATAGGGAGCATCTCCCTGGAGTCGAGGTCCATAGGGGACCTTGACAGGTCACCCACCTACCATCAATAGGGAGCATCTCCCTGGAGTCGAGGTCTTTAAGGTACCTCAACAGGTCACCCATCTGTCTGCAGCAGATTGGTGCTGAGCGGCACCAAAGCCAATGGCTGAGGAGGGGTCTGGAGCACAGCCCCATGAGGAGAGGCTGAGGGAGCTGGGGGTGTGCAGCCTGCAGAAGAGGAGGCTCAGGGCAGAGCTCATTGCTCTCTACAACTAGCTGAAGGGAGGTTGTAGCCGGGTGGAGTTGGTCCCTTCTGCCAGGCAGCCAGCAACAGAAGGAGGGGACACAGCCTCAAGCTGTGCCAGGGGTGGTACAGGCTGGATGTTAGGAGGAAGCTCTTCACAGAGGGATTGGCATTGGAATGAGCTGCTCAAGGAGGTGGTGGAGTCCCCATCCCTGCAGGTGTTCAGGATGGGGCACTTCCAGGGATGGAGACTCCACCACCTCCCTGGGCAGCCCATTCCACTGCCAATCACTTTCTCTGGCAAGAACTTCCTCCTAGCACCCAGCCTACACCTCCTCCAGCACAACTTGAGACTGTGTCCTCTCGTTCTGTTGCTGGGTGCCTGGCAGAAGAGCCCAACCCCACCTAGCTACAACCTCCCTTCACGTAGTTGTAGACAGCAATGAGGTCACTCCTGAGCCTCCTCTTCTGCAGGCTGCACACCCCCAGCTCCCTCAGCCTCTCCTCATGGGGCTCATTTTCTCAGCCCCTGCTTTCTAAGCCTAAGTAGAAGGTTATTTAGAAAAGGTTGTCCTCAAAGGGATATTAATTATGAAAGCCGCAGCAAAACCGCAGTGTTTCTGTAGAGATCTGGTTCCAAATGAGTCTTTATCTTGTGTACCCTCGGAATCATTAGCTCTGAAATGCCTCATTTCCTTCCCTCTGCTAATGGAGTTCTGATTTTTCCAAGTTCATTTCATTTCTAGCAAGCTCAAGAGTGAGGAAAGAAACCGATGCCGCTGCGCCACACAAAGCCATTGCTGGTTGCCCGCAGCGGTGTGGATCCTCTCTTTATTGCATCTATTCATCCTCATTAACCAATCATTAGTCATACTTTATATCAATCAGCTGTCTTCTCAGATATCTGACTGCTAGGGGATCTGATCTAGAGCATTCCCACGAAGCCTCCCACTCCCCTTCTGCTTGGTTGTTCCTAATTTGCCTTTAAACCACTCGTCTTTCTGAGGCTGCCACTCACTCTGATCTGTCCTTAAATACAGAGAATCAAAAGCTTTTTTGGGGTTTTTTTTTGGTTTTTTTTTTTTTCCTCTGGAAGAATATTCTCTGGCTTTTTATTCCTTTTATCTCCTCATTTTAGGGTGTAACTGTGTATCACTGGATCCTAAAATGAGAGAGGAGAAAGCATCAGCATCATACTCTACCTAGCTCATTGCTCCTGATCTGCTCACTTGCCCTAACAGCTCCTCACACAAGCACAAACCCCCTGAGCTGAGGACCAGCAGAGGAGAGCAGCAGCAGTGTGAGCATCACACAGGTGAAGAGAGGTGAAAAATAGTAACACTTCATGTAAAAATTTTAAATATTTCATCACTATTGTTATTATTAAGTTTTCCTGCATAGAACATTCTCTTCTTTTTTTTCTAAATAATAACTCGACCTGGATTAGTCTTGAATTAATTAATACAATTAATTATGTAATGGAATTGATCCAATTCTTCGATTTAGCTCAGATTTCAACGATAAATTTTTGGCTTTGACCGTACATTTAGTGTCCTGTTTGCCCAACAAAAAGGCTCTCAGTGTAGCAGCACTGACATCATAAAATCATAGAATGGTTTAGGATGGAAGGGTCCTCAAAGCTCAGCCAGTTCCAACCCCCCTGTGCCATGAGCAGGGACACCTCCCACTAGAACAGGTCACTCAAGGCCTCATCCAACCTGGTGCTGGACATCTCCAGGGAAGTTGTGGAGCACAGAAGCACAGAATGTGATCTTTGATCACATTCTGTGCTTCTGTGCTCCACAACCTCCCTGGACAACCTGTGCCAGTGTCTCACCCCCCTCACTGCAAACAACTTCCTCCTAACAGCCAGTTTCAATCTCCCCTCTGCCAGTTTAAACCCATTCCTCCTCATGCTGTTATAACAAGACCTTGTCAATAGTCCCTCCCCAGCCCTCCTGTAGCCCACTTCAGATACTGGAAGGCCACTCCAAGGTCTCCTGGCAGCCTTCTCTTCTCCAGGCTGCAAAGCCCCAACTCTTGTAGCCTGTCTTCAGAGCAGAGTTGCTGCAGCCCTCTCAGCATCTTTGTGGCCACCTCTGGACCAGTTCCATGTCCTTCTTGTATTGGGGGCTGCAGAGCTGCAGACAGTACTCCAGGTGAGGTATGAGGAGAGCAGAGCAAAGGGGCAGAATCCCCTCCCTTGCCCTGCTGCCCACAGCTGCTCTTGCTGCAGCCCAGCACACAGTTGCTGTCTGGGCTGCACTCACACTGCAGCCTCATCTTCAGCTTTGCATCAGCCCAGACATCCAGGTCCTGTTCCTCAGGGCTGCTCTCAGCCATTCCCCACCCAGCCTGGAGTTGTGGTTGGGATTGCTCCCACCCTGATTCAGGATCTTACACTTGGCCTTGTTGAATTTTATAAGTGGCAGAGGTCCTGGGGAGCAAAACCAGTTTTGAAAAAAACAAACAAACAAACAAAACAACACATTCTGGGTTTCTTCATGGCTATAATTGTTTTTTAAAGTAGTTTTGAAATAGTTGCTATTGTCCCTGCCTGTGGCAGGGGGTTGGAACTGGATGATCTTTGAGGTCTCTTCCAACCTAGACCATTCTATGATTCTATTCCATGTGGTGGAATCATAGCAAAGTAGTACAACACTACAGGTTGTATGGCAATAAAATGTGGACGGTAATTATACAGGCTATACAGAATATGGATTTTTACCTTTAGCTGTGCCATCTGTGGCATCCTGGCTTGGATTAAAAATGCTGTGGCCAGCAGGAGCAGGGAGGTGATTGCCCCCTTGGACTCAGCTCTGGTGAGGCCCCACCTCTAGTGCTGTGTTCAGTTTTCAGCAAGACAAGAGAGATGTGGAGGTGCTGGAGCAGGTCCAGAGGAGGGCAACGAAGCTGGGGAAGGGCCTGGAGAATAAATCTGATGAGGAGCGACTGAGGGAGCTGGGGATGGTTAGTGTGAAACAGAGGAGGCTGAGGGCAAACCTCATTGCTGTCCACAGCTACCTGAAGGGACATTGTGGAGAGGTTGCTGCTGGGGATGGTTAGTGTGAAACTGAGGAGGCTGAGGGGAGACCTCATTGCTGTCTACAGCTACCTGAAGGGACATTGTGGAGAGGCTGCTGCTGGGCTCTGCTCACAGCTAACTGGAGACAGAAGAAGGGGAAATGACCTCAAGCTGAGACTGGGTTGTTTTAGATTGGATCTTAGGAAAAAGTTTTTCATGGAGAGAGTGTCAGGGTCTGGAATGAGCTGCCCAAGGAGGTGGTGGAGTCAGCTACCTTAGATGTGTTTCAGGGTGGTTTGGATGTGGTGCTTAGGGCTATGGTTTAAGGTGAATCTTGTAGAGTAGGCTTCTAGGTTGGACTTGGTGGTCCTGAGGGGCTTTGCCAACCTGCCTGTTTCTGTCATTCTGTGATAATGTCTGTTCCCTGCAGATTGTGGATCCTGAAGGAGACTTCTGCATTCCCAGCTGTTTGGGAGGTATCATGCATGAGAATGGTGGTTCTGATCTCCAACCACAGCTTCCCCTGGATGATGTGAATGTGGTTGACTTGAGGTGGGTATGGAAGCTGGTGCTTAAAACAGTAGAGTTGTTTGGACTTGGTGATCCTGAGGGGATTTTCCAACCTGGATGTTGCTCTGATTCTGTCATCTTGGAGTTGTAGGACATCACTATCCATGAAGAATGAAGCAAGGTATGAGGCACAGACCTCATAGTGCTCCTCTGGAAAACCCACTGTAGAAGCTTCCATGCTACCAGCATCCCCTCAAGCCTTGGTGAGGAGAGTGCCTGACTGCCAAGAAGCAGGTGGCTTTGCCCAGAACATTGTTGGGTTTTAGCACCTGATGAAAGGTCTTGTTCAATCCTGGACATCTGGCTGGGAGGGAAACCAGCTTTGAAGGTGCTCTTGAGACAGGAGGCCATGGTGGTGTTTGGTTGGTGGTTGGACTCGATGATCTTAAAGGTCTTTTGCAACCAGAACAACTCTGTGATTCTATGACTCTTGACAGAGCTTTACCCTCCACCCAGCTGCCCTGAAACAGCCCAGGGGAGTCTAGAGCCAGGTCCACCACTTCTGTGTAGCATGTTCTGGTTTCCCAGTGTGTGACTCAAAGCTCTTTTGGCATAATTCACTTTTTTTCCCCCCCTCCCCTTTGCACATTAAGTAGAATCCTAAATCACGCTGACATGGGAGACAAATGAGAAGAACTCTAATTATCTCTTGGGTTTCAAAGTGGAAAATTTAATTGCAGTGGTAAATATTTGACTTCAGCACTTGTCTCTAGACCCTTTCACCCACTCTGTTTTAAAGATTAACCTATGCTTCATATTTCCACTTCCCTCGTTTGGTGATGTGCTCGGTGTCTTTAACTCAAAAGAAAAAAAAAAACAAAACAATAATAATATCTTTGGCAAACACAAAATGGAATTCTTTGCTGGCTTAATTAGTTCAGCATATTAGCCTGTAATTCCAACAATTAATTCTGGCTCCATCATTATTCTTTTTAACAAACTCTCTTCTCGGATTCCACTGAAAAAATGGATTTGGAGAGACATTAGTGTCCCTTTTACGTTGTCTTTCAGTGCAATAATGACTCCAATTCTCTGCTGCTTTCATCCAAGGAGCTGAAAATCTTTTGCCCAAAGTGTCGATGTGGAAAACTTCAAATCCCTCCCTGATGAAGGGATTACTGTTATCTTCAGATAAAAAAAAAAAAGAAAGAAAGAAAAAAACAATCCTGAGCCTAGTTACTAGGATTATTTTGTTAGACAGATTTTATCCAAGAAAATTGATAAATAGTACAACAAAAGAAAGAAAGAAAGAAAGAGAAAGAAAGAAAGAAAAGAAAGAAAGAGAAAGAAAGAAAGAAAAGAAAGAAAGAGAGAAATAGAAAGAAAGAAAGAGAAGGAAAGGAAGGAAAGGAAGGAAAGGAAGGAAGGAAGGAAAGGAAGGAAGGAAGGAAGGAAGGAAGGAAGGAAGGGAAAGAAAGAAAGAGAGAAAGAAAGAGATGCATTGGAGCTGGAGTGGAATTTAAAAACCTGTTGCAGTAGAAGTGAATAAATTGTGTGAAATTACTCATTTCCACATCACAAAATTAATTCAACCAGAAATCATGTCAGGTTGCCAGGTATTTGTATTCAGGGATATGTTAGATTTGAATGGAATATATTAAAATAGAATAGAATAGGGTAGAATGGAATAGAGTAGAATAGAATACAATGGAATGGAATGGAATAGAAGTAGAGTAGAATACAATAGAGTAGAATAGAATAGAATATAATAATAGAATGATAAAATCATAGAATGGTTTAGGTTGGAAGAGACCTCAAAGATCATCCAGTTCCAACCCCCCTGTGCCATAGGCAGGGACACCTCCCACTAGAGCAGGACACTCAAGACGGAATGGAATGGAATGGAATGGAATGGAATGGAATGGAATGGAATGGAATGGAATGGAATGGAATGGAATGGAATGGAATGGAATGGAATGGAATGGAATGGGGGAGGTATAGGCTGGATGTTAGGAGGAAGTTCTTCACAGAGAGAGTGATTGGCATTGGAATGGGCTGCCCAGGGAGGTGGTGGAGTCACCATCCCTGGAAGTGTTGGGGAGGGGACTCGACTGGGGCTCTTGGTGCCATGCTCTAGTTGTTTGGATGGTGCTGGGTGATAGGTTGGACTGAATGACCTTGGAAGTCTCTTCCAGCCTGACTGATTCCATGTATTTGAGCCCCTGCTGCTCTCTCTCTCTTTTTCCTTGCCTTATCCCACAACTTCTTAGACAGGGAAGCACTAAATATTGCTTTCTCAAATGTAGAATGCAGAAACATTCCAGTTGCAGTGGCAAACAGCCCTTGGGTCAAAGCTGTGGAGGAGAACAAGCAGCCCTTTGGTGGCAGCGAGGTACAGGGCAGATGACAGAGTAGACCTTCACATAGCAGGAGGGCCCTGCCTCACACTTCCCACTCTGAAATCAAAGAAGATGACTTTGCCTTCTTCCTTTTTAAATTTCTTAGGCAGTGACACCAGACAAGCATTCTATAGAAATTTTCACTGAGCGTGGTGCTGACACAAATTTATTCTAGACTCACATATTGAAAGCTTTACTCTGCATTCATTGGTAAGTAAAAAAACATCCAAAAACCCTCAGCCAAACCACTCTAATACATAAAATAAGAAGCAATTTACTTTGCAGTTAGCTTTATACTTTTTTTTTTTTCCTTTTTTGTTTCTTTTTTTTCCCCCTGTGCAATTACTGGAGACTTTAGATATGAGCTTTCATCCTTTCAAGCAGATTTTAACTGAAGAGTTTAATTACATGCAAACTGAAAGAAAAAAAAAAATAATAACGTTTCCTCCAATGTTTTCCTCTGAAACCTGCACTGAATCTTTGATCCTGAGTTCCTGAGAGGAAAATCTGCTGCTATGGATACAATGAGGTCATGGAGCTTTGGTGCTATTATTTCGCCGTGCTGTGTGCTCAAGGAGATTGTAGGATCCACAGTTTTGTTTCAACATAAATATCTGAGAAAGTGAAATGCATTTTCACTGCTCAGGTAAAGCATTGCATTTAATATTTCTCTTTCAGGTGTGCACAGTGTAACAAAGTCTAGGTGGGCAGCACTGAAAGAACTCCTGGAGACAGGCAGCACTGAAGGAAGGCAGCACTGAAGGGGGACCTGGAGGCAGGCAGCACCGAAGGGACACCTGGAGAGAGGTAGCTCTGAAGGAGCACTTGGAGGCAGGCAGCACTGAAGGAGCACCTGGAGAGAGGCAGCAGTGAAGGGGCACCTGGAGGCAGGCAGCACTGAAGGGGCACCTGGAGAGAGGCAGCACTGAAGGGGCACCTGGAGAGAGACAGCTCTGAAGGAGCACCTGGAGAGAGGCAGCACTGGAGGGGCACCTGGAGAGAGACAGCAATGAAGGAGCACCTGGAGAGAGGCAGCACTGAAGGGGCACCTGGAGAGAGACAGCTCTGAAGGAGCACCTGGAGAGAGGCAGCACTGGAGGGGCACCTGGAGGCAGGCAGCACTGAAGGAGCACCTGGAGAGAGGCAGCACTGGAGGGGCACCTGGAGGCAGGTAGTGGTGAAGGGGCACCTGGAGGCAGGAAGCAGTGAAGGAGCACCTGGATGCAGGCAGCACTGAATAAAACACTTGGAGAGAGGCAGCAGTAATAAAACTTTTCTCCCATTTTCACTTGATGCTGTTGAGTGTTTTACAAATACTAATTAAACAGCGCAAAAAATCCTATGATAATCCTCAAGGTGAGCCCAAAACAGTATAAGAAAGGTTGAATAGTTTCACAAAGCAGAAGAAAGTCTGAAAAGCTTTCCCCCCCCAAAAACACCCCAACCAAAACCCCAAACTCCGATTTCCTACTTGTTCCTTGTTAACAAAAATGAGCAATGCCAATTTTTATCTTCCTTCTTCTTCAAAGAAGGGAGAAAAATAAATTAATTTAACAGAGAGGATAACAGTAAAGAATATCTCCCCCAAACTGGCTGCTAGGTAGTTCAGTTATATAACCATTCTCACTCAGTTCTTCAGTTCAAAGGCTCACAGGATGTCAGAAGTTGGAAGGGACCCACAGAGGTCATCTGTGATCTGTGCTAGACTGGATGGTCCTGCTCTGGCAGAGGGGTTGAATTCCATGACCACCCAACATCCTGTGAGCCTGTGAGTCCAACCCCCCTGTGCCAGAGCAGGACCAGACAATCTAGCTCAGGTAACACAGGAACACATCCAGACAAGCCTGGAAAGGCTCCAGACAAGGAGACTCCACAACCTATCTGGGCAACCTGTGCCAGTGCTCTGGAACCCTTCCAGTCAAGAAGTTGCCCCTTGTGTTGAGCTGCAACCTCCTGTGCTGCAGCTTCCATCCATTGCTCCTTGTCCTATCCCAGGGAGCAGTGAGCAGAGCCTGTCCCCTCCCTCCTGACTCCCAGCCCTCATCTATTTACAAACACTTATTAAATCATAGAATAGAATCATAGAATCAGTCAGGGTTGGAGGGGACCACAAGGATCAGCCAGTTCCAACCCCCCTGCCATGCCCAGGGACACCCTACCCTAGAGCAGGCTGCCCACAGCCTCTGCCAGCCTGGCCAAAAACACCTCCAGGGATGTGGCCCCAACCACCCCCCTGGGCAACCCATTCCAGGCTCTCAACATAGAATAGTTTAGGTTGGAAGGGACCTCAAAGATCATTCAGTTCAAACCCCCTACCATAAGCAGGGACACCTCCCACTAGAACACATCCACTCTCAGTCTTCTCTTGTGCAGACTAAGCAGCTGCAGGTCGTAGAATGACAGAATCATAGAATGGTTTAGGTGGGAAGGGACCTCAAAGATCAGCCAGTTCCAACCCCCCTGTGCCATAGGCAGGGACACCTCCCACTAGATCAGGTCGCTCAAGGCCTCATCCAGCCTGGCCTTGAACACCTCCAGGGAGGGAGCAGCCTACAACTTCCTTACTGAAAGGGTGATTAGACACTGGAATGGAGTGCCCAGTGAGGTGGTGAAGTCACCATCCCTGGAGGTGTTTAAGGTGAGACTGGATGTGGTACTTAGTGCCATGGTTTGGTCCATGTGGTGGAGGTAGGTCATAGGCTGGACTTAATCTCAGAGGTCTAATCCAGCCTCCATAACTCTGTGATAGCTGCAAAAGCAATTAAAAAAAAAAAATCACTGATGAGAATAAAACTTCAGTATCTGAGGGTGGCAAGGCACTGGAACAGGTTGCCCAGGGAGGTTGTGGCTGCTCCCTCCCTGGATGTGTTCAAGGCCAGGCTGGATGAGGTCTTGAGCGATCTGATCTAGTGGGAGGTGTCCCTGCCTACGGCACAGGGGGGTTGGAACTGGCTGAGCTTTGAGGTCTCTTCCAACCTAAAGCATTCTGTCATTCTATGATTCTATGGTGGATGTTAAAATTGAGAAAGATAAGATGCGATAGAAGCCAAATCCTGGAGTGATTCATGAGGTTGTTTCGTAAACTTGGGAACTTCATTCTAAATCACATCATTGCCACACCAGAGTTCAGTCAAACAGAGAAGCAATCCAGCTGAAAAGGCTTTCTGCAGTTATTAAACATCCACTGGCAGGAGCAAATGTACCTTCCAGTCTTGCAAATTAATGTCAAAGGGGATCCAGGGGAAAGAAAATAATAAATAGGGGAAAAAAAAAAATCAGGTAAAAAACTTTATTAAACTTACAGGTACCAAATAGGACACAAATAGAAACAGCTCCATATTTCTGACCTACAACCAATGAGTAAGTTAGAAATACACATTGCCTCAGTATAAACTAGAGCTTAATCACAGAATGGCTTAGGTTGGAAGGGGCCTCAGAGATCTACTCCAACCTCCTTGCCATGGGCAGGGCTGCCTCTCAGCCAGAATCAGCTGCTAAAGGCCTCATCCAGCCTGGCCTTGAACACCCCCAGGGAGGAGGCATCCACAACCCCCCTAGGCAACCTGCTCCAAAGTCTCACCATCCTCATCCTGACGGACTTCTTGCTGTGATCCAGCCTTACACTACTCTCCCTCAGCTTAAAACTATTCTTTCTTGTCCTATTCCTAGACAGCCTCATGACAAGTCCCTCTG
>VWZI01023924.1:79555-94986 GCA_013396835.1 Psilopogon haemacephalus | reverse complement strand
AGGAGACCTTATAGCAGCCTACCAGTATCTAAGGGGGGCTTGCAGAAGGGCTGGGGACAGACTGTTCACAAGGTCTTGTAATGACAGGATGAGGGAGAATGGGTTCAGATTGGCAGAGGTGAGATTTGAACGGGATGTTAGGAAGAAATTCTTCACAGTGAGGGTGGCGAGGCACTGGAACAGGTTGCCCAGGGAGGTTGTGTCTGCTCCCTCCCTGGATGTGTTCAAGGCCAGGCTGGATGAGGTCTTGAGCGACCTGATCTAGTGGGAGGTGTCCCTGCCTATGGCAGGGGGTTGGAACTGGATGATGTTTGAGGTCTCTTCCAACCTAAACCATTCTATGATTCTATACTTCTTCCTACTGTTAGTTAAGTGACTCAAGCAGTGGGCTGCTTTTCCTTGGGTGAGGGGCTACTGTTCCAGGATAACCTTGAAACAGAGAGGAAAAATTCTTTGGTCCTTTCTACTCTATACTCCCTGCAGTTCCTGTATGGGTTGTTTTACTGGACACAGTACTCAAGATGTGGCCTTTGCAGTGCCAAGTACACAGGGGTAGGATAACCTCCCTTGTGCTGCTGGCCACACTATTCATGATACATACTCCTCCTCTTTCACCCCCGCTGCTCTGGTGCAAAGAAGCAGGGAGACAGCATTGGTACAGATACCAGTGAGGCTTAATTAATGTTGGACTAGCATTTATTTCTAGCTTGTTTTTTTTTTCCCCAAGCTTTGGCTAAGTGTGATTGCATTTTTTCCTATCCAGTACATACTGTAGCACCATCATGTCCTTATGAGCCGCACTGTCAAGGAGTAGGCAGTGTACTAAATTCTCTTGCTGTCTGATTGTTTCACCTCCTGCATCAGAAAAGATGCTGTGGTTCAGCTAGCAGCTATCTTGGGTGGTTGAATTTTGAGAACAGATGGTCTTCTAATTATACGTTGAGGTGGATTCCAAAGAATAAAGGGCCACGCATTTCTTCTGGTACTTTATCACTTGTTTATGAGATTAAAGCACGTGAACAGCCACCATTCACACATGAAAATATTTATGGGTTTGGTTTTTTTTCAGATACTTTGTTCAGGATCTGGTTCTAGTGTAATAATTGATTGCTCCTGGCATTAAAAAAAAAAAAAAAAAAAAAAAAAAAAAAAGAAAAAAAGTGCACAAATCCTAGCATTTTTAATGCAGTGTGCTGAAGGATTACATAGCTTGTTGCCTTACCAAGAGTCATGAAATTGTCTTTGTAATGGTCTGGATTTTAGTGGAATCATGTGTCAGTTGACAAATACTTGTTCCTGACTGACAGCAGGGAAAAGCTTTCTTAACATACATTTGTGGTGTAGCATGTCTTTGATGAGTGCAAGAATGCATATCTTGGGCTTAAACTGTTGGTAAGCTTCAGTTATTTTGGACCAGGAAGAAGTCTTTACAATTCTCAGATGCTTTTTTGTCCCCTTGGTATTAGGCCTTACGCATTATAAATGGTTATCACTTCTCAGATAACAGAAGGAAACTGAAACAACAACAAAAGCAACTTTAAGGTGACTGAGGTCCTCATTAGAGGAGTGAGATACTCATGCATCCTCTTCCAGCAAATCATCTTGCAACTGTAAGCTTCCATGAGGCTTGTCCTTATGGCTGTGTCTCTCTTGAGAGATAGAGATATTTAATACTAGGCAGTTGATTTGCTAAAGGACTCAGGACATCATACCAAAGCTCTTAAGGTCATACTACTAGAAATGTTAAAAATTCAAAAGCAACACAGCTAAGAAGCACCAACCTGCCTGTAAAGCAAAGTTGTACTAGAGAAGATGCTGATCCTCCACAGCCGATTCATGCCTTGTATCTGATGGAGAGAGGCAGCAGATAGATGAGAAAGAAGCTGTCTTTCAGAGTGGTTATACTTCTGCAAGCTGGTCTAGATGCTTTCGGTGTAGCTAGTCATTATGCTGTATTGTGTCCATGCTGCACACCTTCTTGACACTGTGCTACAAAATTAAATTAACTTTTTCTTCTTTTCAGGAACCAGAATGTGCATTTCACACACACAGATGGGAGGCAACTATGAGGTTTTCCTTTTCCACATAAGAAGAAGGTGGTCTTAGTTGCATTTTATACTTAAAAAGAGAGGATTGTATAGGATAAGATTTGCTGCTACTCTATTTAGGTTGTATAGGATAAGATTTGCTCCTACTCTTTCTAGGTTAAGGTGTGCTTTATGGAAATCTCAGGGTGCACAGTTGTTCACCTGATCCACAGATAAAGATCCCTCAGTTCACTGTAAGGCTTAATTATTGGTCTGGATTTTGCATCTCTAAAAATGTACACATGACGGTCTTGAAAGTGATTTTGCCTTCTATGTCAAGAGACTCTAGTATTTCTCAGCTGGATGAGAGAAGGGCATCCCTTGGAGAGGATGACAAAAGCTTTAGGCTGATTAGTGCTAATAGGTGAAATGATGAATCCCAGCATAATCCTAGACAAAAGAAGTGGGCAGAAAGAACAAGCACAGTAAAGGCTTTTAATTAGTTGCTAGGAAATTGTGCCCCTGCACTGGAGCCTGCATTATTTCCCTCAACTGGATAAATGTAGAGAATCAGATTGTTCAATGATGCATCTCCATTTGGTTTTGGAGTACAAATGACAGTGTCATGTTTACTAGGTAGGCAGTAGCAAAACAACAATTTCAGTGTGTTTCCAATTATGCTGCTCAGTAATCCTGATGAGGAAGGAGACAAGAACATTGGGAGAGGGCAGATGTGAAAATTGAGCTAATTCTTTGATCTGTCCAGGTGTGGCAATCTTTGTGTGGTTTACATTAGCGTGACAAATATTGGTGCTTTACTGAAACAATCTTTTTGTGTCTGCATATGTTAAAGTTAACAGATAAAGTTGCTTGTGGGGGTAAATGGTTTATCCAGGGTAATTGTACGAAAGATGTGATGTGTTTAATTTTTTTGAGGGTAGAGGAATTTCCCATCAGCCTGTATATCAGTTGAGCAAAGCGAAATCAGTCTTTCTACAGAACCTCTGATTTGGAGGGCAATTTTAAAGGCTTTCACCTTCAGCCAGTGTCTAATGGGTCAGGTTTTGCCATATGGCTGTGAGCTTGTTAATATGTAACCACTTTAATAGTTCTGTGAGCCTGGTTACTGAAAGAAGAGCATGGGTATACTTGCATATAAGAAAGTAAACAGCATGCTGTGTATATATTCAGTTAATAGCATTTTTGACAGGTGAAGATGAATGAGACCCAGCCGTATTGGGATCATCTTTGCAGTGGGCGTTTGGACCTTCTAATTGCATCACCGTGTTTGGAAGCTTCTAAATAATGGAATTATCTGCAGTAATTTATTGGGAGAGTGAACTAAAAAAAAAAAAAGAAAAATCCAACCAACCCAACCCAAAACACCTGGCTTTCAACAATACAAGTTAATCCAAACTTTTCTTAACTCTGAGTTAATTTTGGCTTGAACTAGCAGGTGGTTTTGACAGTAAGGAAGGTTTTAGTAAGTGTGCTTGGGCCATGACTTGTGAGAAGCTCTGACCAATCAGTTGGAGTAAGCGTGGTTACTGTTGTGTGCGCTCAGGTTTGTAATGCTTTTTGCAGTTGTGTAACATGCTAGAGAGATCCTTGCAGTAGTTCCACAATTAGTCCTGTTTTGAGTCATTTGAGTTGGAAACTGTATCTTCTAACTGCTGTTACAAAACCTATCTTACTTTTTTTTTGAGCTTTTTTTGTTTTAAGCCACTAAATATGTTGACAAGTTAACTTCATGGTGCTGCTTTGCATTTCACATAAAACAGTTGAGCAAATTTGAATGTACTGCTGTTACATTCTCTTTCATTCATCCTCCGAGAAATAAGATTCAAATCCCAGTGTTTGCCATATCAAGAAAGTTTCAAGTTCCAATTTTTATGCAGGAAAAGCTTTTATTTCTGTTTTTCCTTTGGGGTGGGATTTTCTTGTGTCTTTTTTTTCTTTTTCCTGAAGCTGGGGATATGTTCAAGACCAGTCTTCTAAAACTGCACGCTGTGTTTTCTCAAAGCACAATCAATTTACTGTGTACTTATTCAGGAATTATTCCTCTCCTTCTTAATGGGCTGAGAGATGGTGGCGTCACCATCCCTGGAAGTATTCAAGAAAAGACTGAATGGAGCACTTAGTGCTATTGGATAGGGCTGGGTTCTAGGCTGCACTGGATGATCTTGGAGGTCTCTTCCAGCCTGGCTTGTTCTGTTCTATTCATTCTGTTTGCATGCATCAGCTCAGATCTGCGTATGCTGAAGAGGTTTGAGGTCTGACTGTGTTTTGACTGTGAGAATTGTCACTCATTTGTCTTCAGTGTTACTTAACTGTTTATAGTGTTTCTGGTCAGGCTTCTTTAATCTGAAAGGCTGGGCTCTTGTGGAACAAATCTCTAGTTCACTTTAGGCTTAATACAGTTGTTAATGTTTCTTTGTGAATTGCTGAATGCTAAACACTCTTTGAAGACTGATCTAGGAAAAGTAATCTGTATGTTACAGGTCAAACTTCTTAGCAGGTTATTTGGTGCTGTAAGACCTCATTATAGACTTTACCTCTGTGCCAAGTAAGATCATGGAACAGATCCTTCTGAAGGCACTACTGAGACAGGAGAATAGTGAAGAGGTGATTGGGTCCAATCAGCATGGCTTCACCAAGGGAAGATCCTGCCTGACAAACCTGGTGGCCTTCTATCAACAGGTGACAACATGAACAGATGAGAGGCAGCAACTGATGGCATTGTCCTGGAGCTGAGCAAAGCCTTTGACACTGTCCCACACCACATCCTGGTGTCCAAGCTGGTGACACATGGGTTTGATGGGTGGAGCACCAGATGGATCCAGAACTGGCTTGATGGCCACACCCAAAGAATGTCTGTCAATGGCTCCATGTCCAAGTGGAGACCAGTGACAAGCAGGGTCCCTGAGGGATGAGTCCTATGACCAGTCTTGTTCAACATCTTTGTGGGTGCCATGGACAGAGGTATTGAGTGCAGCCTCAGCAAGTTTGCTGCTAACAACCCCAAGCTGTGTGATGCAGTAGCCAGAGTGGAGGGCAGGGATGGCATCCAGAGGGAGCTGGAGAGACTGCAGAGGTGGGCACAAGCCAAGCTCATGAGGTTCAGCAAGGCCAAGTGCAAGGTCCTGCCTCTGGGTAGAGGCAATCTCAAGCACAAATTGAGGCTGGGCAGTGAGTGGCTGGAGAGCATCCCTGAAGAGAGGGACTTGGGGATGCTGGTGGCTGAGAAGCTCAAGATGAGGCAGCAGTGTGCACTTGCAGCCCAGAAAGCCATGCAGAGCCTGGATGAAGTGTGAGCAGCAGGTTGAAGGAGGTGATTCTCCTCCACTACTCTGCTTTGGTGAGACTCCACCTGGAGTAGTGCATCCAGTTTTGGAGCCCCTGGGACAAGAGGAATGTCGACATGTTGGAGCTTGTCCAGAGAAGGGCCATGAGGATGCTCAGAGGGCTGCAGCACCTCTGCTATGAGGACAGACTGAAAGAGTTTGGGCTGTTGAGTTGGAGAAGAGGAGGCTCCCAGGTGTCCTTCTTGTGGCTTTCCAGTATCTGAAGGGGGCCTACAGAATGGCTGGGGAGGGACTTCTTAGGCTCTCAGGCAGTGACTAGGGGGAATGGAGCAAAGCTGGAAGTGGGGAGATTCAGATTGGGTGTAAGGAGGAAGTTGTTGAGCATGAGAGTGGTGAGAGCCTGGAATGGGTTGCCCAGGGAGGTGGTTGGGGCCACTTCCCTGGAGGTGTTTGCAGCCAGGCTGGCAGAGGCTGTGGGCAGCCTGATCTAGGGTAGGGTGTCCCTGGGCATGGCAGGGGGGATTGGAACTAGATGATCCTTGTGGTCCCTTCCAACCCTGACTGATTGTATGATTCTACATCATAGTCAATGGAACCCTTTCATATATGCAGCATTCAGTCTGTTTTAGTATTGGTTAGATTTATGCTTTTGTGTTGAACCAAGTGTGCTCCTGCACAGGTGGTTTTATGCTACCCAAAGGAGTGATGCTTGGATTCACTCATTGCCTTATTAGACGTTGGGGTGTGTTTGGTGTGTACCTGTAACAGAGCTTCTGCTTTAGTTCTTTTTCTGATTTCTATCTATTTCACACACACCAAAACTGCTTTGTGAAACTAACCAAGATGTAAGAAGCAGGAACTATCCGAGGATCTTCCAAACAGCACTGCTGCTGCAAAATAAAAGACTGTTGGCTATGTAGTTATGTTTGTATAACTTCTAAAGCTTGAGCTTCTGAAGGAGTTTAACTACTGATGAATTAAACATTTCCTCACTCAGGAAGGTACATTTTATTTCCATCAATGAATGCATACTGTACAATGTTTTCACACCACTAAATTGGGTTAGAGATAATGTGATTATTCAAAATCTTACCTTTAGTAGTTGCTGTAGGTTGAGAGATTGGAGAACTTTTGTCCTCTGTGTTAACCATTAGAATGCAAGGTCACCTTCTACTTCAGAAAGTAATTGGATAAATTAAGTGCTCCAGCTCTTCATAACAGCTCTCTGGTATGCTTAGGTTAGGCTTGAGGCAAGATATCTTTTATTTTCTTGGAGGGTATTGAGCTTCAGCTGTCCTGCACAGTTGACATTTATTTCTCTGTGCTTAAATAATTCTGCCAGTGAATTTTGTTAACCATCTGTGAGTGAATGTACTAATTTTAGTAGTGCATCAATAACAAGGAAGGTTAATATGCGGTGTAGACTTAGATATAACTGAAATGATCAGATGAGTGTTTTAACACTTCTATTTTCTGGAATTCTGCTCAATTAGAACTTCATGAATAGCAGCCTTTTTTTACCATGGAGATGGGTCATTTTAACTTAATATGCAGAAGCATCGTCACTGCTGTTTCAATTTAAGAGCAAGCATACTATAGTTTTCTTAATTCTTCTTTTTAATCCTCATTATATGGACAATGTTTTTTGCCCTTAATCTTCCTTTCAGATAGGCTTCATTTGTTGTTCTTCTAAGCTATGAAAATAAGTGGTTTCTACTTTTTAAAAATTTATTCATGTGGATGTAAATTACATACACAGGTGGTGATTAACTTGGACAACTTTTTACCGTGTGAATGACATTGTATAAATCTTCACATTTTTGGAGCCATGGGAGACCTGGTTAAAAAAAAAAAAAGCTCACCTTTAATGTGTGGAAGTCAAATTCTGAATTGAGCAACAGAACTGCACACAGGTCGAGTTTCTGCCAGTTACAGTTTTCATCCCTCTCACAGTATGTCATAAACCTGAATTACAGGTAATGAGTGACACTGGTTTAGTACTTCATCACATTAACAAGTGGCTGTTACTGACACAAAGAGATTTTAACTTGTTTTAGCCTGTTTTGAATTAACATCTTGGTTCTTTTCAGAACTTTTGTTTATCACATTAGGAGCTTTCTATTAAATGGTGCTAATTAACAGGACAGCATTAATGTACAACCTGGCTTGTTCTAATCTGGCCTGTTCTAATCTAGCCTGTTCTAATCTGTTCTGTTCTAATCTAGCCTGTTCTAAATTAAGAGAGTGGAAACTACAGAAAGCATGAAGTGTAAGGCATTAGAGATGGCTCATTATTAGACGTGAATAACTGATAATTGTTAACAACCATACACTTTGATACAATACTTAAATTGGTAGCTAAAATCAATGTTTTTCTTCCCCAAATATTTTATCCCAATTGTTGTTTTTTTTTAAAGTGATTTTCTCTCTTTACACGCTTCTTTCCCCCTTCAGCACTTGGGCTGGCTGTTGGGAGTTGACTAGCTGTGATGGTTTAGCAGTTACCTGCCCCCCCCTCCCCCCCCACCTTTGATATAACCCAGGCAAGGACTCAGATGGCTAGAAGTTAATAAATGAAGCTTTATATTTACATCTATGCAAAATAGACAAGCAGATATTTACAATGTAGAACAGATATTTACAGATATATACAGTGAAAAGGCAATACAGAAATAACCACAGCCCTCTCAGAGATCAAAATTCCTAAGAGGAGTTTCTAACCACCCCTACCACCTTTCCCCCCTTCGCCAGTCTTATCTCACCATCTGTTGATGCAGCAGGTAGGAAAAGGTAGATAGTCCAGGAGTGTTAGCAGTAGGAAAAAAGTTAGTGGAATTATTGAGAATCAGCTACACAAGGCAGGGAAAAGGAGCCATGCAAGGAGTCAGCCACAGCCCAGAGAGGTCTGAAACTGTCTGACTTACCTATATTTGGGTTACAACTCTTAAAACATTTTTTTTTTTCTTTCTCAGTAAAGCTGTGAGTGATGTCATCTGTTTTCATTTCTCAGCCTGTAGTCTAATTTTTCATTCAAATCCTCCAATTAGTTCAAACCAGCACACTGGCACAGTTGTTGTTATGTCACTTTTCACGATGGGCTCGTTTAAGTTGCGCAAGTGCAGTTTTTGGCAACAGGTTATGCCCTAAGGGGCACACATGTATATATCTCAGCTACTCATTTGTATGCCTAACAGGGAAAGATGGGCTTTTTTTCTGTGGAATTTTTATAATACCTCATGCTCAAAGCACAATTTATACTGACTTGATAGCTGCAAATCATTTGCTCATCTTCAGATGGCCAAGAGTCAGGTCAACAACAGAAGAGCATGAACATCGTAAACAGTAGGGAAGTGTTTAACCAGTTTGACAATCACCACCTGACAGAAACTCTCTGGAAAATAATTTGTTTGTCTTATGGATATATTTCCACTACTCTTATTTTTTGTGCTCATTCTTGATGCATCTTTAATTTCTGCAATAAAATCCCAGATGCATTGGACAATATCAGTGATGGCTCTGACTGGTGAGTTCTCCCACTCTAATCCCCACCAGTCTCTGCACTCAGTGAAACCAGTGCACACGTGCACCATATGGTGAATAAAGCAGAATTAATTCAGTATGAAGTCCCCCAAATATTAGGAAGTCTTAAACTTTGCCCATATTTTTAATGTAGTTCTTGGGTGGGATTTGTCTTCAAAAATGCTGTATTTCCACTGTCATTAATCTTGCCAAACTTGTCAGTGTCATCCCCGTTTGCTGTTACTAGTTTTAGTGACTTGAGTGACTTCTTTAGGAGCTATCCTGGTTGAAGAGTGCCTGGGCAAAAAGTCTGTTTTTCACCTGACTTTGTTCCTCAAACAGCAGTGCTGAGAGAAATAGGACAAAAAGATGCAAGCATAGAACTGTAAAGATATTTTTATGACTGTTTTGGAATGAGCTCTAGAACGAAATGAATCTTACTTATGCTGACACTCATGAATAATTTATTTCCTACTCAAAATGCCTATTTTCAGAACAGAGTTGGGATTGAAGTAGTAAATGAGGGTTGAATTTTCCTTGCAGTTTTATAAACTCACTAAAAATACGCTTCAGTTTCCGAAGATTTCCCATTCATGGGCAAGCATTAAGGAAA
Organism: Psilopogon haemacephalus; assembly: GCA_013396835.1. Lineage (NCBI taxonomy): Eukaryota > Metazoa > Chordata > Aves > Piciformes > Megalaimidae > Psilopogon > Psilopogon haemacephalus. The sequence goes on along the minus strand of VWZI01023924.1, from coordinate 85,522 downwards.
GGAATAAAGGAGGTCTTCTCAGTTCTTGCTTGTGGAACTTTTAATGTGAAATGTAGACTCGTTTCGATCCCCTAGACAGATTATGCCGTTTCTTCACCCTTTCCACTTGGCTTGCTACATTCTCCCACAGTATGGAAATAGAGAGATAACACATCTGAACAAAGTGTTGCATCTTTCTGCGCTGTGCCAATCTGCTCAGCTAGTTGAGAGGATCTCCTAGGACTCTGCAATCAGAGGCAAGGTTCAAGGAGAGAAGCTGCTAGTGGTGAATTGAATGAGAGATGAGTCAAGGACTGCTTGAAGAAGCTTGATCCATACAAGACCAGAGGGTGACTCTAAGGGTACTGTTTGATGCCACTGGAAGGCTTATTTGTAACAACTTTAAAAGACTAAAGACATTGGGGAGTGTGCAAGACGTATAGTGTGCAAATACAAATATTCCACAGTCCTCAAAATGTGCCAAAGGAGGAGCCATGGAATTCCATGTTTCTCACTTCAATCCCCAAAAATGTTGTGGTGTGAGTCCTTTTGGAACACATTTTCGTGGTTGTCATTGGTAAGATGATGATTGGTGAGGGGGATCTAATAGCAAACTTCCTATGCTATGAGGGACTTTTTGAAAAGAGGAACAAGGCTCTTCTATTGGATTCTGCATGGTAGGGAGTAGGACAAGTAGTAGGTGATAATACAAGTGAGAAGTACTCATCAAATGTAAAAAAAAAACAAACTTGGAGTTTTTAAAGATCTAACTGGATAAAGTCCTGACCAAGTTGGTTTAATCTCATAAATGATTGTGCCTTGAGCAAGAGATTAAACCAGATGACCTCTTGCAGTCCTTTCCAACCTGAATTATTCTGTCATAATTCTCTTTTGGAACACTGATTAAACCAATGTGTTATGTGTGCTTAGGTTTCTAGCCTAAATTGTGACCTGAGTTTTCCATCTGTGTGAAGCTTTCCTAGCAACCCAGCTTCTTCCGTGCTTTCTGTGCTTTCATTTAGCTGCAAAAATACTGCAGAAAATATAGTAGCATTGGTGGACTTCGAGACAACCAAAGTGTTGGATCCCAAAAGTATACTGAGTAAGTTGGGAGTGCCAAAACTGGAACCTGTCTGCTTTGGTTTCCAGTGTTACTGATATGTTCTCACTGGCTATAGCAGTGCTGCCCATGCAGACACTGTTTGCCTGCCAGTGACCCTTCTGTTTGACCTGGCAGTCAGTGGCTTGGATCCTTACCTTGTCTGTTACAACTCAAATGACAATGTGTCAGCTGTGGCAACTGCTGTTGTGCTGTTGTCAGCCTCATGTCCATCAAGCATTCAGGCTCAGTGGGAGGACTCGCAGTCCAGATGTGATTGATCCAGATTGACTTCCAGACTGGATTTTGACAGCATTCCCACAAGTCCAGAGTTATTTATAAAAGTGTATCTGTTATATTTCCAAATACTAGGTTCAAGGGCATGGATCTTTTTGATTTATATTGTCTCCCAGCTTGTCGCTAACTTTGATTCTATTGCAGATTTGTTTTAAAATGTTGATTTGTTTTGCTGGGTGCATTTTCCTGTTCAGTCTGGAGAAGAGGAAGCTCCCAGCTGACCTTCTTGTGGCCTTACTGTGTGTCTGAAGGGGGCCTACAGAAAAGCTGGGGAGGGACTTTTTAGGCTCTCAGGTAGTGACAGGACTAGGGGGAATGGAACAAAGCTGGAGGTGAGAAGATTCAGACTGGAGGTGAGGAAGAAGTTATACAGCATGAGAGAGGTGAGAGCCTGGAATGGGTTGCCCAGGGAGGTGTTTGGGGCCACATCCCTGGAGGTGTTTGCAGCCAGGCTGGCTGAGGCTGTGGGCAGCCTGATGTAGAGTAGGGTGTCCCTGGGCATGTCAGGGGGTTGGAACTAGATGATCCTTGTGGTCCCTTCCAATCCTGACTGATTCTATGATTCTAAATCCTTGATTATTTTCATATTAACACCTAGATGCACAGTTTCTGTGTTTCTAAGCAATTGATGCTTGTGACTGTAATTTATTTTCAAATGCTTTTCTGAGGGAGAAAGTGGTGATGTTACAGATGGTGATGGTACATTTAAAATACTAATCAACATGTAGGCATATCTGTATGAGAGTTTGTGGTGAGCATTATGTTGTCACTTGATCTTTTTTTATAACTTCAAGGCAAGTGTTCATACTGCATGACAGTTTTGTGGCTGCTCTGCTTTTGGCTCACTCTTCAGTTTCAATTCATGACAGCTTTTTCAATAGTCTTGTCATCCAGGTTTCCTCAGGGTTTCATCTAGTCTTACAGTTTAATTTTTCAGGCTACTGTTAGCCATTTTATTTTGATCTGCACTCTACTTCTTCAGGCATTAGCTGCTTAACTAGTTTATAAAATGCACACCTATGATCTGGCTTTAAAAGTTAAAAGGCTGATTTTAAAAAGCTCTTTTATCTATATAAAAGCATATGTGCTAAGAAACCACATTAAGTCTTGTTAAAAATATGTATTTTTTAAAATTCTGCAGCAAAGTGAGTTAGCTGAGTTATCACTACATCCTTTCCAAGTGTTAATAAATAAATCTTTCTCAGCACCCTGGCCTATGAGGGGGAGTTGGAACTGGATGATCTTTGAGTTCCCTTCCAACTTAAACCATTCTATGATGATTCTGTGAATACATATCATGTGTCTAAGATAATAGCTTCTGTAATGCCACAGTCAGTAGTAGCCTTTAGACTTCTTTTTGTCTAACAATCTAATTTTCCCACTTTCAGCAAGTTTTATTTCATGTAATCACAAACAATGTCTGGTTGGAGGAGACCTCCCAAGTTCATCCAGTCCACCTAGTTTAGGGTCAATCCTAAACCATGTCCCTAAGCATCATCTCCTCAGACTGCTTAAACACCTCCAGGGATGGGGACTCCAGCACTGCCCTGGGCAGACCAGTCTGAGTTCTGAGCAACACTCTCTGTCAGGAAATATTCCCTAGCATCCAGCCTGAACCTTCCCTGCTGCAGCTTGGAATTGTTTGCTCTGCTCCTGTTGCCTGCCACCAAGCAGCAGAGGCTGCCTCCTCCTCACTCTAACCTCGTTTCAGAGACCTATAGAGAGCAATGAGGTCTGCCCTCAGCCTCCTCTTCTCCAGCCTGAACACCCCCAGCTCCCTCAGCCCCTCCTCATAGCCCAGGTGCTCCAGGCCCTTCTCCAGCCTCCTTGCCCTTCTCTGGACATGCTCCAGCCCCTAAATTTCCTTCCTGGAGTGAGGGGCCCAGAACTGAACACAACACTCGAGGTGTGGCCTCCCCAGTGCTGAGCACAGAGAGATGATCCCCTCCTGTCCCTGCTGGCCACAGTGTTTCTGCTCCCAGCCAGGATGCCCTTGGCCTTCTTGGTCACCTGGGCACTGCTGGCTCTGTCAACCAGAATCCTCAGGTCCCTCTCAAAGTCACACCTTTCCAACTATACCTCCCCAAGTTTATAGCTTACCTTCTCTCTAATTTCGTAGCATTCTTATTCCACTCTACCATCTTCATTATGTCTTGCTGTCTTTGGATGATGTGGAAGAGATGAGCTGTGGTTAACTTGTAGCAAATGAGATAAACCACACTGACTCTGAGTTGCCTTTAAGTTCTAATCAGTTTTCTTATTTCTACTACTAGAATGAGGATAGTGAGAGATCTTCTTTACAACATTGTGCGGAGAACGGACCTTAGTTAGCTGCCAGATGTTCACCAAGGTGCTCTCTTGTTCATCTGCCTCAACAGGGGAGAAAATAAGATGAAAGATCTCATGTTTAAGATAGAGACAGGGAGATGGTTTCCTGACTACTGTCACAGGCAAAACAGACTCAGCTTGGGGAAAATTGATTTTTGGCAATTACAAATAGAGTAGTCTGGTGAAACAAAATCAAAACTAGGAAGCGCTTTCCTCCTTCCCTCCCTTCTTCCAAGGCTTGACTTTGCCACATAATCCCAGTACATCTCTGCATACCTGTGAGCGAAGGCTACCATGGATTTCTGAGTATTCAAATTTATTACTGCATTAAGAGTTCATTAAAGATTTCTGCCCAGATAATTCAGGTACTCCTGCTGTCTTAAACACCTTTGACATGTGTAAAGTGCACCAATTACGCAGCAAAGAATCAGACTTTATTGCATCTTTCACCACTGCTTTCTCTCCGTTGATCCAGTCGCCTGAATCTTGTAAAATGTTTGCTTGCAAGTACTGCACCCTTCCTGGTTTTATGCTGTGTGTGATCTTTATGTGATCCCTTCATAGTTTGGGTATTCCCCTTCATAGTTCCATACACAGACCTGTCTGATGTTAGGCCTAAGCACCACTGCCACTGTCTTATGTCAAAAAGTCAAGTGCAGAATCACAGTCTCCTCTGTGGAGGGAGCTGGGAATGTTGAGTCTCCAGAAGAGAAGGCTTGAAGGGAGATCTTATCCCTAGCTACCTGAAAGTGAGGTGGGTGTTGGTTTCTTATCTCAAGTTACTAGGGGTAGGACAAGAGTAAGTAGCCTCAAGTTGCACTAGGGGAGGTTTTGACTGGATATTAGAAAAAAATTGTTTATTGAAAGAGTGATCAGTTGTTGGAAAGGGCTGTCCAGGACAGGGGGAAAGTCACCATACCTGGAGGCATTATAAAACCATGGAGACCTGGCACTTAGGAATGTGGTTTAATGGCCATGGTGGTTGTTAGGTTAAGGGTTGGACTTGATGATCTTAGAGGTCTTTTCCAGCCATAATGGTTCTGTGATTAAATGAAGATTGGAACTAGTGCTTGTGGCATTATCTTTAAGTCAGGCGTCTACCTGCCAAGATTTCTGAGTGTCTTATCTGATGGTGTATTGTTCTATAAGGAAGAGTTAATGCCCAGGAAAATACACTGGTGACTATTTTAACATGAATATGTACTTCATTAGTGTGAAAGTGTGTGGGATATCATTCACAGCAGGAGAAAGTTGCACTCAGCTCTAAGCAGATGATGCATATGTAGACATTTCCCTGTGATATTGGTTTGGGACCTTACAATTCTGACATTTGGAATTGAAGGGCACAAGGTACGTTGTACCATATACCACTTTCTAGCTGATCTCTCTCTCATTTGCATGCCTATATACTAGGCAATGGTCTCCTACCTTGTTATCACTTTTGTTTTTGTACTTTGAAATGAGTAAAGGGGATAGCTGGAACTGCCTGATGGTTGGAAAAGGGCAAATACCATGCCTGTCTTCAAGGTGGGCGAGAAAAAGGGCACAGGGAACTTCAGTCAGCATAATCTCAGTCTCTGGAAGGATTATGTAGCAGATTCTCGTGGAAGTCACGTACAAACACGTGAAGGACAAGAAGGTGCATGGGAGCACTTTGGTAGTTTTACCAAAGGAGAATCATGCTTGACCAACTCAATGACATCCTCGGCGTAGTGGATGAAGGGTCTGGCCTTTAACGAGGCTTTTGGCACAGTGTCCTTGTTGTCAAACTGGCAAAATGTGAACCACTTAAGTGCACCTGTGTGGCTGGAGTGCCAGACTCAAAACATGGTCAACAGCAGGGTACTGAGAGAACTGGCTAAACCTCTCTCTATTATATTCCAAAAGTTCTGGCAGTCTGGTGAAGTCCTCACTGACTGGAAAAGGGGAAACATAACTCCCATTTTCAAAAAGGGTAGGAAAGAAGAGCTGGGGAACGACAGGCCAGGCAGTCTCACCTCTGTGCCTCGTAAGATCATGGAGCAGATCCTCCTGGAGGCACTACTGAGACAGGAGAATAGTGAAGAGGTGATTTGGTCCAATCAGCATGGCTTCACCAAGTGCAGATCCTGCCTGACAAACCTGGTGGCCTTCTATGAACAGGTGACAACATGAACAGATGAGGGGCAGCAACTGATGGCATTGACCTGGAGCTGAGCAAAGCCTTTGACAGTGTCCCACACCACATCCTGGTGTCCAAGCTGGTGACACATGGGTTTGATGGG
>VWZI01023924.1:21713-78976 GCA_013396835.1 Psilopogon haemacephalus | reverse complement strand
GATGCTCAGAGGGCTGCAGCACCTCTGCTGTGAGGAAAGACTGAAAGAGTTGGGGCTGTTGAGTGTGGAGAAGAGGAGGCTCCCAGGGGACCTTCTTGTGGCCTTCCAGTATCTGAAGGGGGCCTACAAAAAAGCTGGAGAGGGACTTTTGAGGCTGTTACATAGTGACAGGTCTAGGGGGAATTGATCAAAGCTGGGGTTGGGGAGATTCAGACTGGACATGGAGGAGGAAGTTGTTGAGCATGAGAGTGGTTTGGTCCTGGAAAGGGTTGCCCAGGGAGGTGTTTGGGGCCACATCCTTCGAGGTGTTTGCAGCCAGGCTGGCTGAGGCTGTGGGCAGCCTGATGTAGAGTAGGGTGTCCCTGGGCGTGGCAGGGGGGTTGGAACTAGATGATCCTTGTGGTCCCTTCCAAACCTAACTGATTCTATGATTCTATGGATTAATGTCTGTGTCCTGGGTTAACACAGCCTGATCAAGGAAGGGGGCTCTCCCCACACAGAGGGTAGGGAAACTGACACAAACAACCCTCTGGGCTGAGATAAGGAGTTTTAATGAGGTCATGCACTGAACAATTACCCTGGCAAAAGCAGCAGCAGAAACCAGTGATGAAACAATTCCACCCACCCCAAGCACACAGCAACCAGCCCAGCAGAAAAGACCAACGCCCAAAACTTGAAACTGGGAGCAGCAAGTGGAACAGGAAGCCTCTCATCTTGCCATCTGAATTTCAAGCCCCACGATACTTCACTCCAGCCAGGACTTTGTTTTTGGAGCTGTCATGATGGCAGCATGGTGTTGAATACACATCAGCAGACCAAACTCTACCAGTGCCTGTCGGATTGCCAGCAGTCATCTTCACAGGCTATGCTTGGGTCAGTATCATTGAGTGCCTGTGGCCTTTGTGATAGGATGGAGAGCACTTCCAGCAGACTTGCAGGTACCATGTTGTGGGGAGCAGCTGAGACACCAAAGGGCAGGACAGGAGAGGTGTTTGCATTGATCTCAGCAGGCTACAAAAGTGGAATGATGGGAACCTAACAAAGTCCTGCACATGAAAGGAGAAAACCCCTTCTATGTGGGCTGTGGTTGACTGGTCATAAAGTGGCTTTCTAATACAGGACCCAAGAGATCTTGGTGGACACCAGAGCAAACATGGATCATCAGTGTGCCCTTGTGGTGAAGAAGGTCACCAGGTTTGTCAGGCAGGATTTGCCCATGGTGAAGCGGTGTGGGTTGTATCCAGTCACCCCTTCACTATTCTTCTGCCTCAGCAGTGCCTCCAGGAGGATCTGCTCCAGGCACAGAGGTGAGACTAATTGGCCTAGGTTCCCTGGCTCTTCCTTATTTCCCTTTTTGAAAATGTGGCTTATGTTTCTTAATCGCTTTCTCCTGGACTACGAGGAGTTGATGCTGCTCTCCATCCCTGTCAGGAGTCTGAATAATCTGAGGATAATGAGTCAAAAAAGGCATCTAGTACCTCAGCCTTTTCCTCATCCTTGGCAGCAGTGTGCCCCCTGCATCCAAAAAAGGGTGGGCATTTTCCTGGGCTTTCTTTTTGCTGTTAATGTATTTGTGAAAACCGTTTTTGTTACCCTCATGGCAGTGGTCAGGTTGAGCTCTAGCTGGGCTCTTGACTTTCTGATGTTCTCTCTGCATGACCTCACTAGATCCCTGTACTCTTCTGGAGTTGCCTGCCCCTCTTTCCAAAGGTGGTCTCCTTTTTCACCTGAGCCCCTGCAAGAGCTCCCTGTTCAGCTAGGCCAGGCAGCTCCTCTGACAGTTCTTTGCGTAGTGCATGGGGACAACCTGCCCCTGTGCCTCTAGAAGAGGCAGAAGAAGGTCCAGCATCTATGGACCCCTTTGCCCTTCAGAAATGCCTCCCAAGGAACATTTAACAGTGTCCTGAACTGCCTGAAGTCTGCCCTCTGGAAGTCCATGGTAGCAGCTTTACTGACTGCCTCTTCATCAAGAATTCTAGAATTTCATGAGTACTAAGCCCATGATGGCCTCTGACCACCATGTCACCAACCAGTCCTTCCCTGTTTGTAAACAGCAGGTCTGGTGAGGCACCCCCCAGCTAGGCTCCTTTACCAGTACATTCCACGTACTCCAGGATCTTCTAAGATTGTTTCTTCTCTGCTGTGTTGCATTTCCAGCAGGTGTCCGGTGAATTAAAAGTCCCCCATATGAACAAGGGCTGGTGATTTCATCTGCAGAATGTCTCATCAGCCTCCTCACCCAGGTTGGGTGGTCTGTAATGGTCTCCCACTGGGATAGCTGCCTTGTTGGCCTTTCCCCAAGTCCTTACCCATAAGCACTCAACCATATCATCACAGTTGTCAAGTCTACGCAGTCAAAACACTACCTACCATATGGTGTCACTCTATCATCTCTCCTTTGTTGCCTATCCCTTTTGAAGAGCTTATAGGCATTCACTACAGTACTTTAGTGTCGAGAGTAATCCCATTTTTGTGATGGCAACTATGTCATAGCTGTCCTGTTGCACAGTGGCCTCTAGTTCCTCCTGTTTGTTGCCCAGGCTGTGTGCATTGGTATAGTTACACTCAAGCTGAGCTATCAGTTTCACCTCCGACATGGGCACGCCACCCCTAGGTTCATCTTTAGTGAGCTTGGTCTTATCCCCTTCCCCAGCCTAGCTTAAAGCCCTGACAATGAACCTTTCTGACTCATGTGGGAGGATCTTTCTCCCCTTTTGAGATGGCTGAATCCTGTCTGTGCCCAGCAGGCACAGTGCCGCATAAATGTTCCCATGATCAGAGGCAGCAAAATTGCACTTATGGCGCCAGCCCCTGAGCCATGTGTTACTCAGCTGTGTTTTCCTGTTCCTTTCAGGGTTCAGTGCAGCCTTCCCTGGCACTCAAGAAAAAAACTCCTTGTGCTCCTCATCCTTCAACCAATCACCCCAGAGCCTTGAAGTCCTTTTTAATTGCTTTTGCACTTGTGTACACAACCTCACATCATTTCCAACCTGTATGGCCAGTGATGGATAATAATGAGAGGGTGAGGTGGTTTGGCAGTTGCCTGTCCCTCCCCACTGTGAAATAACCCAGGCTAGGACTCAGTCAGCTGGAAGTTAAGGAATGAAGCTTTATATTTACAGCAATGCACAATATACAAGCAGATATTTACAAAGTATAACAGATATTTACAGATATATACAGTAAAAAGGTAATACAGAAACACCACAGACCTCCCAGAGATCAAAATCTCTAAGTGGGTTCACCAACCACCCTTATCACCTTTTCCCCCCTTCCCCAATCTTATCTCACCATCTGTTGATGCAGCAGATAGGTGAAGGTAGACTGGCTGGAGAGGTTAGCAGTAGGAAAAGAAGTTAGTGGAATTATTGAGAATCAGCTACAAAAGGCAGGGAAAAGGAGCCATGCAAGGAGCCAGTCACAGCCCAGAGAGGTCTGAAACTGTCTGACTTATCTATATTTGGGTTACAACTCTTAAAACAATTTTTTTTTTTCTTTCTCAGTAAAGCTCTGAGAGAAGTAGCATTATCAGTGCTTTCCTCTCTCAGTCTATAGTCTAATTTATAATTCAAATCCTCCAATTAGTTCAAACCAGCAGAGAGGGCTGTACCAGCCTGTGGAATATCCTGGTAACATCTGTGAACGTATATGATATGGTCCTCTCTGAGAAGAGGAGATTCAGAGGAGACCATACCACTCTACAGCTACCTGAAGGGAACTTGTAGTGTGGTGGTGGTTGGGTTCTCCTTCCAGGCAACTTGTGCCAAGACAAGAGGGCATGGCCTGAAGCAGCACCAGGGGATGTTTAGGTTGGATGTTAGGAAGCACTTCCTGATGCAAGGAGAATTAAACACTGGAATGGACTGTCCAGAGAGCTGGTGGAGCCACCATCCCTGGTGGTGTTTAAGGAAAGCTTGGATGTGGCACTCAGTGCCATGGTCTGTTTGATGTGATGGCATTAGGTCATAGGCTGGACTTGATGATCTCAGAAGTCCATTCCAGCCTCACTAATTCTGTGATTGCTGATCCTCTCCTTCCCTCTGTTGCTTTCACTAAAATGCCCCCGACACGCCTGAGGGGTTCAGCCGTGTCCAGTGGTGGGTCTGTTGTGGAGCTGGGTGTGTGGTGCAGGGCAGCCCCTGGCTTCCTTACACCCAGACCTCTCTGGCCCCCTGCTGCCAACACCTGTACAGCTGCACCCAACCCCATTAGATCCAGAATTTCAGCTGTTCCTGATTAGTTAACCATACTCTGAAAATGTGGGAAAAGGAGTGCTGGGCTAAATACTGCTGCTAACTGATCTTGAGGTCTTTATTTTTAGAAGCCAACATTGCCTTCTGCTTTCCTGCAATTCCCTGCAAAGACTGGATTGCTTCCTCCATCTGATGTCTTTTTGATGAGCTACATACTTGGTGCTGTACTTGTTCTATCGCTGAAACACTTCTGATGCTTTCTGTCCGCCTGACTTGCGTTACATGAGAGCTATTTCTGTGCGAGATATATTGTGGCAGTGGAATCCTGGAATAAGGTGATAGGATCAAGCAAACATGAAAAGGCAGAAGTTGTAACTATATTAAAAAAAAAAAAAAGAATTAGTCTCTGAAAAGCAGTCCCAGTACCTCCCTGCCCTGGAAAATGAATTAATAATTAATTTAATTTCATCAATGCCCTTTGTTGGAAATAATTTTTCTAAATAAATGAATTGAAGTAAGATGGAAATAAGTCGTGTTAAGCCTGGTCTGTGTTTCTGTGTTCATGCTTAATGAAACCTTTGATGCTTCAGTAAGGGATTGATTCCTTGGTTTTTGATTTAACAAACCATATTCTTCTTCTTGTGCTAATATCTTCTGTAGTTGATTTTAGTACAATGGCCGTATCCCAACAGCTAAAATACACTTAACCACTGTCAGCAGGTTTTATTCTTTCTTATCACATGCTCTCAAATATTCAAATGATTATGAACTTTAAATCATATGGAAAAAAAGGCTGATATTAATCAGGCTAGCAGAGAATAGAATAGAATAGACTAGACTAGACTAGACTAGACTAGACTAGACTAGACTAGACTAGACTAGACTAGACTAGAATAGAATAGAATAGAATAGAATAGAATAGAATAGAATAGAATAGAATAGAATAGAATAGAATAGAATCAACCACATTGAAGAGACCTCCAAGATCATCCAGTCCAACCTATCACCCAGCCCTATCCAATCAACTAGACCATGGCACCATGCTCCATCCAGTACTTTCTTGAACGCCTTCAGGGACGGTTAATCCATCACCTCCCTGGGCAGCCCATTCCAATGGCAAATCTGTGTGCTGGGGTTATTTTATCTTACAGATTCATGCTTGCTTAGTACTGCTGTAGCTTACTGTTCTTGAAGTTATGTTGTTATGCTGGCAATAGGTAGAAGTGTTTATATGTAGCTTTAAAAAGTTGACTCATTTTATCTTCATTTTTGTGGATTTTGTGTTCAGGTAGACGTTACTGATTGCTGCAAAAGAATTTGAGTCAAGTTCTGGTGTCATCTTGTGACAATGTGCACCACAGGTCTTAACTTCCCCTGGCTTGGCGTTCCACAGGTCTTGCTTCCCCAGGTTTGGCGTTCCATAGGTCTTGTTTCCCCAGGTTTGGCGTTCCACAGGTCTTGCTTCCCCTGATTTCATGTTCCACAGGTCTTGCTTCTCCTGGTTTGGCGTTCCACAGGTCTTGCTTCCCCCGATTTCACATTCCACAGGTCTTGCTTCCCCTGGTTTGGCATTCCACAGGTCTTGCTTCCCCTGGTTTGGCGTTCCACAGCTCTTGCTTCCCCTGGCTTGGCGTTCCACAGGTCTCGCTTCCCCTGGCTTAGTATTTTTTGTAACTTTCTAGCTATAATTCCATGATGCTTGTTGATTCTTCTGTTACAAAACCCAATGAATTAATCTTCTCCAAGCCACCTATGATTTTATTGAGCCCATGTAGAAACAGGGAAAGATCTGAGAAGCAGTTGCAGACTCTTGGTGATAAATTAGTGGTAACCAGAAGTAAAACATGAGCAGTGACTTGATCAGTTTATAACAGTAAAGTGAAGTATTTAGTAAGGGATGACACTTCTGTATTGAGAAACTACTCATGTTGTTTTATAATCTAGATGCTAAATTCAAGCAAAAAAGTGATTTTATAGTAGTTGCTTTAATCTTTGGCAGTTTTCAGTATAAATAAAATATTGTATGTTATATTTAGCTAGATTGGGCAGCTTTGTGGTTTGATTTCAGAGAGCCATCTCAAATTTGAAAGAACTTGACTGTCCTGAAAAAAAACCCAACAATATGCTAATGAATATTGCTTTGCATCTTTACAATTACAATGCAAGAATGAAAGTGCCTTTAGCAAATAATTTTCAGGTATTGTTGTAAATAATCAGGTGTGCAGAGAACTTTGTTCCTTATTTAATCTCCTCAGAGGCATATATGAGCTTTTAAAATATAACAGTGATGTCTTATTTACCAAATGTTTCACAACATTCAAGATATTAATTTAAAAATTGAGGCTAAAAGCATATTCTCTGCTCTGTTATATTTGGAGTATTACTTGGATGTATCTAAGGTGGTCACTCAGAGGCAACTTTGTGGATATACATTTTCCTTCATCTGCCTCCTGCTGACTTTACTAATTCTGTATTTCTTTAGCTTTGTGTATGAGTTTTGCTGTTCAAGGCTTTTTTAAAATGGAAGATCTGTGTTAGGTCTATCAGCAATGAGAAATTCTTGACCTGTGTGTGTCTGTATAAGGACATCAAACCTGAAGAGGTGAAATGTTGTGGCTATTTATACTCGAAAGTGCAGAACAAGTAAATGTGTGAGCTTTGAAAGCCTTTAAGTGTTTATCAGCTAATTCACAAAGCAACAGGAAAATTTCAGTGAATACTTAGAGCAAAGGCTTTTACTGAGGGTATTTGTTCATTACAGTCTAGAAAAGTGCTGCTTTCAGCAACTGCTTCTGTCATTACCTTTCACTGCTGTCACACAATGATGCAGACTGAAACTGGGAGAAACTCAGGGTGCTAGAATATAAATTTTCCTGACAATGTAATCAAAGTGTGCTGTGTGGATCCTGGCACGGATCAGGAGTAGTGTGGCCAGCAGGACCAGGGCAGTCATTCTTCCCCTGTACTCAGCACTGGTTAGGCCACATCTTGTGCACTGTGTCCAGTTCTGGGCCTCTCAACTTAAAAAATATATTGAGGTGCTGAATGTGTCCAGAGAAGGGCAGCAAGGCTGGTGAGGGGCCTGGAGCACAGCCCTGTGAGGAGAGGCTGAAGGTGCTGGGGGTGTTCAGCCTGGAGAAGAGAAGGCTCAGGGCAGACCTCATTGCTCTCTATAACTACCTGAAAGGAGGTTCTAGCCAGGTGGGGTTGGTCTCTTCTCTCAGGCACCCAGTGACAAAACAAGAGGACAGAGTCTCAAGCTGTGCCAGGGCAGGTTTAGGCTGGATGTTAGGAAGAAGTTCTTGCCAGAGAGAGTGACTGGCGTTGGAATGGGCTGCCCAGGGAGGTGGTGGTGTCACCATCCCTGGAGGCGTTCAAGCAAAGCCTGGATGGAGCACTTAGTGCCATGGTTTAGTTAATTAGAAAGTGTTAGGTTGGACTAGATGATCTCAAAGGTTTTTTTCCAACCTGGTTAATTCAGTGATTCTGTGGAACAGAGGAGTTGGAGTGTTCTTTGGGTCTGGATAAATGTGACTACCCACTGAAAAGGGACAAACCATGACGTCTTACTGCAATTTCAGGGGCCTAACCATGTTGTCTTCACTTCTTAGTCTCCATACCTCTACTTCTGGCTGCTAAGTGACCTGAAAGTTAATGTTTCTTTCATGTCACCCTTGCTCTACCAACCTGGCACAAAATGAGAGAAGGAAAAGTGAGGTGCTTATGGACAGCAGGAATAAGCAAAAAAGCAGCCAAAAAAACCCCATGATTAATGGACATGTAGGTAGTTATAGCTGTTTATACTTAGGCCTAGATTTCACATACCAGAGACAACTTTATGAATTAGACAGATTTCAGAATATCCAGGTGAGTTTTAAATAAATTTATAATCTCATTAGTGATGCTACACTTTCGTTCCTACTACAGGACAAAAGATTAAACAAAATCTGCAAATTTTTCAGCTTTTTTTTTTTTTTCTTCTCCCTCTGTTAAGTTGGAGGTGAACTGACCACATGTTAAAGATTAGCTGCTGATGGGCAAGTGATCAAAAGCTTGCCTTGCTTTCTTGAACTCTCTGTCTAACTTGGTTAGGCAACAGGAGAGAAACAGAGATATGTGTTGAGTTGTGTGGCCTTTGAAGGAGAGACCTTCAAGGCATTTGCTCTGCCCTGAGCCTGTCAATTGCCAGTTTTTTAATTCATATTCTGCTTTTTGATGTGTGGGCATTTTGCTTTTTCCTAGCTTCCCAGCGAGCACTTATCCAAGTGGTGGGCTTTTCAGCTGGCACCTGCACCTTTCAGAGGATATTTCTGGTTTGTGTTTGTAGGTTGGGAAGAATGCAGCTGCTGGCTGATGTTAGAATGGGAGCTATGGGGTGGTTTGGTGGTTTTGGTTTTGTTTTTAACTAAAAAAAACAACAAAACAAAACAAAAAAAACACAGAATCACAGAACTTTAGAGGTTGGAAGGGACCTCCAGAGATCGAGTCCAACCTCCCTGCCAAGGCAGGATCACTCAGAGTAGTCTGCACAGGAATGCATCCAGGCACGTTTCGAAAGTCTCCAGAGAAGGAAACTCCACAACTTCTCTGGGCAGCCTGTTCCAGGGCTCCATCAGCCTAGCTGTAAAGAAGTTTCTCCTCATGTTGAGATGAAACCTTCTGTGTTCCAATTTATGTCCATTGCTCCTTGTCTTATTGCTGCCAACCACCAAAAAGAGACTGGCTCCTTCCATTTGACACTCACCTCTCAGATATTTGTATACATCATTCAAGTATTTAAACTCACAGAATCAGCTTGACTCAAAAATACCTCAGGCAGTAATTCTAAGTGCTTATAAACAAATGAGTCCTTAGTGCTTATATGAAAATGAGTCCTATTCCTATTGGTAGAAAAGAACTAAAGTATTTCTTTAACTACTGCTTCATTTGCAGGAGCTGTGAAAGAAATACGACTTCATTCCTCCTGGATGAGGTTAGGAGAAATTAAAGTTTCCGATTTCTGCCTCAACTTAGATGAAGTGCCTGAGGTATAAGTGGCTAATAGAAGCAGTGGAGGTTTGACATGTGCTGGAAGATAATTTTCCTAGAAATACAATTTCTCAAACAGTATTGTTACTCTGAATATTTAAAACAAAATTATTCGTATGTATCAGTGTGTGTGAGAACTGGGTGAAGAGTTAAAGAACTCTTCAAAGAGATATAGAGTACAAGCAATAGATGGTGTAGGAAGCAGTGCCAAAGGCCAGATCTCCTTGGCTTTATTCACAGGCATTCCTGCTATGAGTGAGCATTCTCTGGATAGATCAGTTTGCCTGGGCACAAAGTGTCTCCAGAGAAATCACAGAATTAATGCTCTGAACTTTTAAAATCAGTTTTTTGGTTTTTTTTTTTTTCCTTCTGGGTCACAGTGATGGTGGAACTCAGACCTTTCTTAGGATGGAACAGCATTTTGTATGTGTTTTTTAATTGCTTATTAGCTTCTTCCAGATGGGAATGTTCACCTTTGATAAGTAAGCAGCAGGCGTGAGATGGGTTTCATCCCATTTGCACTCTTATTCTTGGATGCCAGGTTTTTAGAGAAATTAATGCTGTGAAGTCTGCTGTCCTCAATAGCTGCTCTAAATAGCTGTGCAGCCTGGCCTGCTAGATTGTGTTTAAGTTAGTCGACCCTGCTACAATACAGAATCACATAATTATTGAGGCTGGAATAAGACCTCTGAAATCACTTTGTCCAACCTCTGACTTAACACCACCACAACGACCAGAATATGGCACTGAATCATGGAATCGTAGAATGGTTTAGGTTGGAAGAGACCTCAAAGCTTATCCAGTTCCAACCCCCCTGTGCAGGAACACCTCCCACTAGATCAGGCCGCTCAAGACCTCATCCAACCTGGCCTTGAACCCCTCCGGGGAGGGAGCAGCCACAACCTCCCTTGGGAACCTGTGCCAGTGTCTCACCACCCTCACTGTCAAGAACTTCCTCCTAACATCCTGTTTAAATCTCTCTGTCAGTTTAAACCCATTACTCCTTATCCTGTCATTACAAGACCTTGTGAATAGTCTCTCCCCAGCCTTCCTTTACGCCCTTTTCAGATATTGGAAGGCCACTTCAAGGTCGCCTGGAAGACTTCTCTTCTCCAGACTGTAGAGCCCCAACTCTCTCAGCCTGTCCTCATAGCAGAGCTGCTGCAGCCCTCTCAGCATCTTTGTGGCCCTCCTCTGGACTCTCTTCAACAGTTCCATGTCCTTCTTGTTCTGAGGGCTCCAGAACTGCACACAGTGCTGCAGGTGGAGTCTGAGGAGAGCAGAGCAAAGGGGCAGAATCCCCTCCCTTGCCCTGATGGCCACATTGCTCTTGCTGCAGCCCAGCACACAGTTGCTGTCTGGGCTGCACTCACACTGCAGCCTCATCTTGAGCTTTTCATCACCCCACACCCCCAGGTCCTGTTGCTCAGGGCTGCTCTCAGCCATTCCCCACCCAGCCTGGAGTTGTGCTTGGGATTGCTCTGACCCAGGTGCAGGACCTTACACTTGGCCTTGTTGAATGTCCTGAGGTTGGCCTGGGCACAGCTCTGCAGCCTGTCCAGGTCCCTCTGGATGGATCCCTGCCCTCTAGCAAGTCGACTGTGCCACACATCTTGGTGCCATCTGCACACTTGCTGAGGCTGCACTGATTCCTCTGTCCATGTCACTGACAAAGATGTTAACCAGCACTGGTGCCAGCACTGACCCCTGAGGGATGCCACTTGGCACTGGTCTGCAGGTAGACATTGTGCCCTTGATCACACTCTGTGTGCCGCCATCCAGTCAATTCCTTATCCAGCAGTGCTGCACCCATCCAGTCTGTGGTGACCAGGGTGTCATGTGGGACAGAGTCAAAGGCCTGATTCAGATCCAGGTAGATGCTGAATCACCAGCTTGGTGACCAGGGTGTCATGTGGGACAGAGTCAAAGGCCTGATTCAGATCCAGGTAGATGCCATCAGTTGCCCTTCCCTTGTCCACTGCTGCTGTGACTTCATCATAGAAAGCCACCAAATTTGTTAGGCATGATTTGCCCTTGGTGCAGCCTTTGCCTGGTACAATCAGACACCTCTGCTTTGTTTGCCATTTGCCTTAGCAGAGCCTTCAGAAGTATCTGCTCCGTGATCTTGCCAGGCTCAGATGGGAGGCTGACTGCTCTGTAGTACCCAGGGTCATCCTCTTTTCCCTCTTGCAGATGGGTGTTATGTTTGCCCTTTTACAGTCAGCAGGAACTTCACCAGTCTGCCATGACCTTCCAAATACGATGGACAAGGCTTTAGCAACTTCATCTGCTGCCCTTGAGTGGATCTCATCAGGCCCCATGGACTTGTGCACATTCAGATTCCTTAGGTGCTCACAAACATGATCTTCAATTACAGTGGGCAGATCTTCCTTCCCCCAGTCCTTACTTTTGCCCTGTAGGGCTTGAACATTGTGGTTGGAGCATTTGCTGCTGAAGACTGAGGCAAAGAAGTCATTGAGCACTTCAGACTTATCCATATCCCTTGTTGCTAGCTCTCCATTTCCCTTCTGGAAAGGTCCCACATTCTCCCTAGTCCTCCTTTTCTCGCTGATATACCTGAAGAAATTCTTCTTGTTCCCTTTAATGTCCCTAGCCAGACACAACTCCAGCTGTGCTTTAGTTTTTCTAACCTGAGCTCTGCTTGCACAAACAACTTCTTTGTATTTGTCCCGGGTTACCTGTCCTTGCTTCCACTCTCTGTAGGCTTTCTTCTTGCATCTAAGTGTGTCCAGGAGTTCTCCATTCATCCATGCAGGTCTCCTTGCATTTTTACCTGCCTTCCTCTTTTTTTGGGATGCGTTGTTCCTGGGCCTGGAGGAGGTGATCCTTGAGCATTGTCCAGCTTTCCTGGGCCCCCTTCCTTCCAGAGTTTTTTTTCCCATGGTACCCTGCCAAGGAGGTGCCTGAAGAGATTGAAGTCTGCTTTTCTGAAGTGCAGAGCAGTGAGTTTGCTGTGCACCCTCCTTGATGTCTTGAGGATCTTGAACTTGACCATTTCATGGTCACTGCAGCCAAGGCTACCCTTCAGCTTCACTTCCCTCACCATCCCCTCCTTGTTGGTGAGGACTAGGTCCAGCATAACATCTTTTCTTGTGGGTTCTTCTTCCACTTGGAGGAGGAATTTATCATCAGTGCATTCCAGGAACCTCTTAGATTGCTGGGGCTCTGCTCTGTTGTCCTTGCAATAGATGTCAGGGTGGTTGAAGTCCCCATGAAGAACAGGGCCTGTGAGCATGAAGCTTCTATTTGTTTGTTAAGGGCCTCATCTGCTTTGCCTTCCTGATCAGGAGGTCTGTAGCAGACTCCTACTCTGATGTCCCCTTCCTGTGCCATCTCTTTAACCTTTACCCATAAGCTCTGCTTTAGGGTTGCACATCCCCAGGTGGAGCTCCATGGATTCCAGTTTCTTATTGATGTAGAGGGCAACTACCTCTCCCCTTCTCCCCTGCCTCTCCCTCCTGAAGAGTCTATAACCATCTATCCCTAAGCTCCAGTCACAAGATCCATCCCACCATGCCTCAGTGATGCCAATGACATCATAACCCTGTAGACTTGCACATATTTGCAGTTCTTCCTGTTTGTTGCCCATGCTCCTTTGACTGCATTATTCTGACCCCAGGATGCCACATCCAATCTTTCCTTAAACACCTTCAGGGACGGTGACTCCACTGCCTCGCTGGGCAGTGTCTAATCACCCTTGCTGTATGGAAACATTTATTGAAAGCGGTTTGGGAGGAGAGGGAGCAGCAATGTCTTAGGCACATGAAATGAATCTATAAAGAAGAAGCCTAAAATGTGAGTTGAAGGAAAGCAAAGATGTTTTCAGCTTTCTTTTAGGATTGTGTGACTCTCAGAATTGAAGCTCCTGTAGCTTACCATTTACACTGCCTTCTCTGTTGGGACATATATTGCTACAAATCCCAGCACTGTGTTATTCTAGTAGTCATGATTTTGGGGTTTGGGGTTCTTTTGGTTGGCTTTTTGTGATTCTGTTGGCATTTATGGGTTTTGGTTTTGTTTATGTTGTTTATTTGGTGGGTTTGGGTTTTTTTTTTTACTTTTTATTTTGTTTTTCCTTTCAGCTGCTGCCAGTTAGGTTGGTTAAACCTGACTTTTGCTAAACTGGTTGCTGTTTTCCATTGCATAGAAGCTAGCCAGTGCTCCAAACAGACAAAGAGCAAAGGAAATGAGGTTGCCCAAGGGAGTGCAGAGGCCTTTGCAAAAGCAGGAGATAGTGCGTTGGAAGCTGTGGTATTGTTTGTCTGTGGTGGAAAAGTGGGCTCTAGAAAATATCAGTCTTAGCTGGTTGCCTTGGTTTGGGGGTTAGTTGGTTGGGTTTTTTGAGTTGGGTACTGTGGTTGCTAGGGGTTTATGAATGTTTTTACATGTAGTGTATTTGCTCCGTTTTTCTTCTGTTAAGCTTAATTTTAATTAAAATAAATTCTGGAAAGTACTGAAGTAGAAAAGTAGAGTAGAATAGGGTAGAATAGGATAAGCCAGGTTGGAAGAGACCTCCAAGATCATCCAGTTCAACCTAGCACCTAGCCCTAGCCAATGGCACTAAGTGCCCCATCCAGTCCTTTCTTGAACACCTTCGGGGACAGTGACTCCACCACCTCCCTGGGCAGCCCATTCCAATGCCAATCACTCTCTCTGGCAATAACTTCTTCCTAACATCCAGCTTAGACCTCCCCCGGCACAACTTGAGACTGTGTCCCCTTGTTCTGTTGCTGGTTGCCTGGGAGAAGAGACCAACCCCCACAGTAGCTGAATCTGTGTGTTCTGTATTCTAATGTATTGACACTTTCAAACTCTTCACAGTTATAGGAATTCTTGGGTGTTTATTTTGGTGTTTTTTTGTTTGTTTTTTTTTTTTTTTTTTTTAAAGGTAGAGGCAGTTCTGCTATGTTAGAAGCTTTTGTAACACGTTTGTAGGATAAAACTTTAATTTATTACAATTGCCTCGACCAGTTATTGTTGAACAGAGATATACTATGGTTAATATTATTACACACACACATTACATCCAGGATTTGGAATGGTAACTTGAATTCCTGCATGTGTATATAGAATCATAGAATGGTCTAGGTTGGAAGAGATCTCAAAGATCATCCAGTTCCAACTGCCCTGTGCCATAGGCAGGGACACCTCCCACTAGATCAGGTCGCTCAAATCCTCATCCAGCCTGGCCTTGAACACATCCAGGCAGGGAGCAGCCACAACCTCCCTGGGCAACCTGTGCCAGTGCCTCGCCACCCTTATTGTGAAGAACTTCCTCCTAACATCCAGTTTCAGTCTCCCCTCTGCCAGTTTGAACCCATTCCTCCTCGTCCTGTCATTACTAGACCTTGTGAATAGTCCCTCCCCAGCCTTCCTGTAGGCCCCCTTCAGATACTGGAAGGCTACTATAAGGTCTATATGGACAAAACTGAATTGGTTTTTGGTCTGCTGTTATGCAAATGCCATTCGAGTTACTTTCTATTTAAACAAAGTAGAAGGAAAATGTTACTGGTGTATGTCAAGGTTTGAAATATGAATGAAGTTGCTAATTGAGGTTATGGCACAAGGGTATGCCCTTGTGGCCGAGAAGGCCAACAGTATCCTGGGGTGTATTCGAAGGGCAGTGGTCAGTAGGTCAAGAGAGGTTCTTCTCTCTGTCCGCGCTGCCCTGGTGAGGCTGTATTTTGAATACAGTGTCCAGTTCTGGGCCCTGAAGTTCAGGGAGGACCTCAGGGAACTGCTTGAAAGAGTCCAGCACAGAGCCACAAAGATGATGGAGTGGAACATCTTCCTTATGAACAGAGCCTGAGGGAGCTGAGGCTCTGCAGCTTGGAGAGGAGGAGACTGAAAGGTGACCTCAGTCATGTTTATCAATATGTGCAGTGCGAGTGCCAGAAGGATGGAGCCAGGCTCTGCTGAGTGATGCCCAATGATAGCACAAGGGACAATGGATGCAAGCTGAAGCAGAGAAGTTTCCATGTGAACATAAGTGAAAACTTTTTCACTCTGAGGGTGACAAAACTCTGGAATGAGCTGCCTGGGGGAGTTGTGGAGTCTCCTCTAGAGATATTCAAAACCCATCTGCATGCATTCTTGTGTGGTCTGCTCTAGGTGATCCTGCTCTGGCAGAGGAGTTGGACTGGATGAGCTTTCGAGGTCCCTTCCAGCTCCTAATGTTCTGTGATGTGTTTTTTGGTACCTGATCTCATCTAGTGTTGCTCCAGGCCCAGTTTCAAGTGAGAAGCTGGGCCGAGTTCTGACCAAAATTTTATGGATCTGTGAAGTAAAAAAGAAATAGGTAGTGCATCTCTCAAGCAGAGGGGTGACATAGTATCTGCAGTGGCACAGGGCTGAGCAACATCTGCCATTGCATAGGCTTTGCTTTTAGTTGGCTTTAAGCAATTCTTTCTCTTCACTTCCCTTTCATCTGCCTGTTTAATTTCCTGAAGCTGACCCATTTTTAATAGTATCCATTATGCCCTTGCCCACCAGGAGTGCCAAACACGTTATTTTTTGGAAAACCAAATCCCTAAGGGAATGTTTGATTTACAAAGGGTTTAAATCTAATGCCTTGCAAGGAGAGGAGGAAACATTGCTTAATTATTTGCTGGACACATCCATCAGCTTTTGATACTGAATCAGAAGTGATCCTGAATATTTGTGGTCTGCATAAACATTCAATTCTGGTTTCTCCTACAACCCATAGACAACAAGCCTAGCATGAAGTTAGTCCTTTGACAGTCTAGTTCCTAAGACTTGCTCACTTCCAGGACATCAAGAGAAGATCCCTTCCTTCATGGATCAACTTGAAGCACTTCTAGGTGCTTTCCCTGTTGAGAAATCTCCTCATAACTTCAGCCTGAGCTGAAGTCTTGCTCTCATGAAGCAGTTGTAGGTGAGACAGATATTGCTAAACAGTTTACTGTATAAAGAAGCCAACCTTGTCTCCTGCTTTAGCCTCTGAAATGCTGGACCGACATTTAGGTAGGTTCTTCAGTGCTATGTTGCATGCTGGAGAGCTCATTGGAAGATTTTTCTTCCAGCCCTCCACCTTGTCTATGCATGTTTTGTAGGAGTAGATGTCATTTAGATTCTGTGAGGAGTGTGCTGGGGACTGAACACAGCTTCAATTTCTGCATAAAAGTGTTCTGTTTACTGATCTGTTACAGACTTAATGTGAGGAATGCTCCATAACTGTGCTTCTTCTTTTAAATTTGCTTTGCTGAAAGTATATCAGCATTCTTACAAAATATGGAAGGACACTGCTGTCAGTAACTTGTGAAAGAACAATGTGCAGAGTTGGAAGAGAAACCTAAATCTCTTTATCCCAAAATAAATCTCAGAGCTCATCCACCCCACATCTGCTTCCCCTAGACATCCAGCTGGTGCACTGAAGACCTGCATCTTGGTGAGATGTGCTTCATTAGGTAGTTTTATCTCTGCCTACCTGATGCCTCAGCTTGCATGCACTGAGGAGAATTTAATCTCAGTTAATGTCAATTTTTATATTTGATTGCCTTGATGAAGCCTTCTGGGTCCAGACAGATTTAAACTCTCTGGTGATTGTTTAATTCGGAAATTTATTTAGAACTTGTAACGAAGCTGTGCTGCTCTAACTAAAATAAGCATAATTCATTTTCCTGAGGGTGCAAGTGTTGCCTTTTAGACCAGATGTTGGCTTTTGTTCTGGCTTCATCATTCAGCTGGTTGGCATACTAAGAAGTACTTCTCCCTACATGTGTTTTGGAGATTTAACACCTGGTATGCGTCTCTGTGCTCTCATCTTCTTTTTGCTGCAGTCTGTTCATTAGCAAATGTATTTCATACAGATATCTAAATCATGCTGAATGAATGCAGCTGATTGCTGATTAATTACCATCCCAAGGGATTTCAGCTATGAAATGACAGTAAGCTTGGAGTAAATAAATAAACTTGGGGTATTTTTTCTTCTTTAGGATTACTTGTCTTGTGTTGTTAGTCTGTGGATACTACAAGGCAGTGACACAAACCCATAATAGATCATGAAAGAGGTCCTTTACTGTGAGGGTGGTGGAACACTGGAACAGGTTGCCCAGGGAGGTGGTTGGGGGTCCAGTCCCTGGAGATATTCAAGGTGAGGCTGGACAGGGCTCTTGGTAACATGATCTAGTTGAGGATGTCCCCGCTGACTGCAGAGGGAGTAGGACTGGATGACTTTTGGAGGTCTGTTCCAACTCAGACCATTCTATGATTCTGTTAACAACAGATTAATCCTTTGAGTTTGTGGTCTTCCTGTCTTTATTTGTCTGCAGGAGTGGGTAGCTTAATAATCTGGTCTCTAGAAATTCAGGCACTTGAGAACTGATTATCTTTTCTTCACCAACTTGTTCTTCAGCTTTCAGCTGAACTTTGTGTGCACCTGTAGCTTGTAACCTGTTTTCAAAATATCTCATTGATCCTTACCAGAGACAGAATCACACAGGCTACCTTCTAATGAGCCTCATCATCTTATTTATGTATAATTAGGCCTTCTTTGGAAACATGTATTTGTTTTTGG
Organism: Psilopogon haemacephalus; assembly: GCA_013396835.1. Classification (NCBI taxonomy): domain Eukaryota; kingdom Metazoa; phylum Chordata; class Aves; order Piciformes; family Megalaimidae; genus Psilopogon; species Psilopogon haemacephalus. The sequence goes on along the minus strand of VWZI01023924.1, from coordinate 61,198 downwards.
TTGTTTATTCCCTGATGGGAAGATTCTAGGTTTGGCAGTTTCTCCTGGGAGCCTGTTCTTCTGGGTTATTAGGATGTGCTGTAACAGAGCACCAGAACAGAAGGGAAAACTGGGGGCTTGGGGAAAAACTCTCTCTGTAGCATTTCAGAGAAATTATTCTTTGTGAGATCCAGAGAGCTTCAAATGGGATTCCATTCATACATGTGTTAAGTATGACACTAATTCAAGTGTCCAGCCAGCAGAAGAGCTGTGCTGTTCCATGCTGCTTCTGCCTAACTGCTCTGCCTCACTGTGTGCTGCTCTTCTCTACATTCTAATCTATGGACTGCTTTCAGCTTGGATGACGTGGTCTGCTCTGCTTCATGCTTCAGACCAGCTTAGCCCTGATGTTTTGGGCTTGAACAACCCAGAAACTTAAGTGCCTGAAGTTTACCAGGAGAAGACATTAAGTGCCTTGCTCTGGGGTGAGAAGTGCCACTGACATTTTGCTCTCTGCACCTCTGCAGACCTCCATGCCAAGAGGAACCAAGATCAGGTCAGAGATCATCTGCCTCTTTCCCAGCACCCTGCTAAAGTCAGGGAAGATCTGGAAGCCTCTCAACGGCTATCAAGAGGCTGAGCAGCTCCAACACTGCCACAAAGTGGCAGCCTGCTATTGTCAGACCCCACCTGGAGTTACTATGTGCAGTTCTGGAGCCCCCACCAAAAGAAGGACAAAGATGCTCAGAGGGCTGCAGCAGCTCTGTTATGAGGACAGGATATGAGAGTTGGGGCTTTGCAGCCTGGAGAAGAGAAGGCTTCCAGGAGACCTTAGAGTATCTTCCAGTATCTGAAGGGGGCCTACAGGAGGGCTGGGGAGGAACTATTCACAAGGTCTTGTAATGACAGGATGAGGAGGAATGGGTTTAAACTGGCAGAGGGGAGATTTAAATGGATGTTAGGAGGAAGTTGTTCACAGTGAGGATGGTGAGACACTGGCACAGGTTGCCTAGGGAGGTTTTGGCTGCTCCCTCTCTGGAGGTGTTCAAGGCCAGGCTGGATGAGGCCTTGAGTGACCTGTTCTAGTGGGAGGTGTCCCTGCCTATGGCAGAGGGGTGTTGGAACTGGATAATCTTTGAGGTCCCTTCCAACCTAAACCATTCTATGATTCTATTAAAGGAGCCAGCAACTATCTCTGAATTCTACTCCACTGCCATGAGTAGAACAGACTTTCCCTAGGGCTCCAGGCTGCCTATTTAGAAGTGGGGCAAAGTAATTTTGTGGCTAAACCTTTCCAATTTTCTGATTCTCCTAAATTAACGAATTGCCCATAAGCATCCTTGTGAAGATTTTCCCAACCTCGTTAATTGCCCACAATCAATTCTTTGTGCACAGGAACTGAAGATTTTGAAGTCTCTTTTTTTGTACAAGACAACTGCTTTCAAAATGTCATCCTTTTTTTTTTTTGGTCAAATGCATCTTAAAAACTTTTAAATTCTCCAAACTTTGTGTTTTACTAAATCATTCTTTACCAGTGAATTTTTTTTGTTTTTTTTTAATAGAAAATGGCTTTCTTTTAAATTTTATTTTTAGTTCTGTTATTTGTATCTTGGGAAAGGAAATTATTTCTTCATAAATTTTATTGTTGCCTTCTGAACTCTGCTGTCAAAGTGAATGAATGGAGTCTGTGGATTGACGGAGTCGTTGGTCCAGCTTTGGATTCATCACTGCACTGATATCTGTTTATTTAATGTAAATAATTATCAGCCAGCTGTTGCTTGTGAGGGAGTATCTTTCTCCTCAAATCACTTAGCAAGACCACTTGTTTGTTGTTTTTTTTTCACTTAAGACACTGTAGCAGCACAATTGTTTGTTTTCAGGAGCATATTGTTCACGATCCATTCCTAGCACTAAAATGTCTTTAGAATAGACAAACCAAAAAGAATTTGAACTCCTTGAAACTTTTTTGTTGAAAACCTTAAATGTAGTTGGTGAAGAGAAATGGTCCCTAGTACAGACTTTGCTGTGGGGAAGGAGGGAAGTGAGGACATCTAAAAATATCTCTTTTAAGTAGTTTTTTAGTAGCAGTAGTAGAATGTAGGCAAAGCTTTTGTTTGGACTAAACAGGTGCAGCTGCTTTCATGAAATTAGAGGCAAGATATGAGAGTGTCTTCTTTGTTACCTGGCTGTGGATATTGAATGTGTGAAACTGAGAGTGTAAGCAAGGCTGCAGCAGGAGCAGAAACCTGCATGATGGGAAGTCCTGGCCAGGGTGAAGCTTCTGGTGAGTCACTGCCAGTCCTAGCAGTTCTGAAGCACAGGAAGGTTATCGTATCCTGCCGCTGCCTGCTGTCACCTGTGAGTCATGGGTACTTCTGGTGCTAGGAAAACCAGGCAGATAGATTTGGAGGGTTAAGTTCTTCCTCAAAGGAAATTATCAAACTTCCCAGCGAGGCTATCTATAAAAGGGTAAGCCCTCCCAGGGAGGCTTACCTGGAACTGGAGCCTGAATCCTCCCTGGGGGTGGTCTGACCTGTCCCCAGGTGCCATGTTTACCCCCCTCCCACTTCCTGCTGAGACCCCCTAGAAAGGGGGGGGGGAGATGAACTTCCTGTTGCTTCCTCTTGGTCTCTGCTTTCCTCACCAGCCCAGCACCCTGCTTCCCTGCTGCTGCTGTTTCACCAAGTGCTCTCCAACAAACACATGGGGAGAGCAGCCTTATTTGGAACTCTAACTTGCTGCATCCCACCAGCAGCCATCAGCATCTACCACCAATTTCCAACTTCACTGCTTGGATTCAACTTCCATCCACTCCCATCTACCAGTTGTATTATTTTTCATTTGTACTTCATTTTTCTTCCTTCCCCATGTCTTCTGTAATTATCCGTATACCTGTATCTTGTATTTTATTCCCTGTCCTCTGTAATTCCCCTTGCCTGAAGTACCTTCTATTTATTGTTAAAGTTTATTTTTTACTTCCAAATCAAATTAAGTATTTATTGAGCTTTGGAGCTCAGGGGCACTGGCTTAAACTAATACACTATCAGACTGCCTGCTGGGAAATTAATGCATGTTTAGTGCATCGGTGGCATTATGCTCAAGTGTCACTACATTTTTATATAGGTGCTAAAAGATTTGTTTCAAAGAATTTAGTTTACAGAAGAGAACTCTGGAAGAAATCTCCTATTAGCAGCAACTTCAAACTCTTGGATTTACTTCGAAATAGATTGTTGTAAGGTTGTACTGCCCTTGTCTGTGTTGCTGTAGTACAACTTTTTTGAGATCCGTGAAAGAATTTTGATGATCTGCATGACAGTTCCCCTTTTTTGAAGGGAAAAAAAGCCTCCAATGAGAGGCTACACAAAGGGTTGTAGAAAAGTGCAAGATCTTGATAGATTAAATGATGTAGCCAAGAGAAGAGCAAACAAACTTTTGCACTCAATGCCTCTTTTTTAGGAGAGGAGAATTGCAGGTGACACCAAGCAGGATGGCTGTGTTGATCTGTTAGAGGGTAGGGAGACTTTACAGCAGGACCTTGAGAGGTGAGACCCATGGGCCGAGGCTATGAAAACTAACAAGGCCAAGTGCCAGGTCCTGCACCTTGGTCACAATAGCCCCATGGTAAGCTAAAGACCTGGAAATTGTGTGGTTGGAAAGGTGCAACTTTGAGAGGGACCTGGGGGTTCTGGTTGACAGTTGATTAAATACGAACCAGCAGTGCCCAGGTAGCCAAGAAAGGCAATGGCATCCTGGCTGGGAGCAGAAACACTGTGGCCAGCAGGGACAGGAGGGGATCATCCCACTGTGCTCAGCACTGGGGAGGTCACACCTTGAGTGTTGTGTTCAGTTCTGGGCCTCTCACTCCAGGAAGGACATTTAGGAGCTGGAGCATGTCCAGAGAAGGGCCTGGAGCACCTGGGCTACAAGGATGGGATGTTGAGGCTGGAGAAGAGGAGGCTGAGGGCAGACCTCATTGCTCTCTACAGGTTGGAGCGAGGAGAGGACAGCCTCTGCTGCTTGATGCCACGGGACAGGAGCAGAGCAAATGGTTCCAAGCTGCAGCAATGGAGATTCAGGCTGGATGCTAGCAACTATTTCTTGCTACAGAGGATTCTAAGACCTTGTAATGGTCTGCCCAGGGCAGTGCTGGAATCCCCATCCCTGGAGGTGTTTAAGCAGCCTGCGGAGCTGGCACTTAGGGACATGGTTTAGCGTTGACCCTTCAGTGCTGGCTTGAGGGCTGTACTGGATGAGCTCGGAGGTCTTTTCCAGATGTTTTCTGTGATTCTGTGAAAGGGACAGAAGCAGCAGCTGTCAAGTTGAGAGCAAATTGTAAATTGTTGCCATGAGTAATGCTGCTCAATAGAACACAGTAACTCCTGTCTGGTAGTTGTAGTTAAAGGAGTGGGTGTTATGGAGAGAGTTCTTTCTGGAATGGTCTATGGGATAGATGTGGGAAAAAAATATAATACACAGTAAATCAATACCAGATGCTCAAAGTCACAGACTAGATAAATAGCTGTTTTTAAAGGACATAATCAAGATGAATTCACCTTATTGTTGTTGTCTTCTGTAGATTTTCAAAGGTGTAATACAAGAACAGCAAAGCCTAAAGAAGGACTTTAGGCCAAGAGAACGTTAATGGTTTCGTGAGAGCTTTTAGTCATGCATGACATATTGATCTCAGTCCTTCTCAGCATTTCACAGTTTGATTCACTATTTACCTTATGCCTGTGTTAAAGGGTTCGGTGTATTTGTCTGGGTGTTGCACCAGCACACACATGAACATGACAGTTGCTGCTTGAAAAGATTGGTAAGCTAGGTTTGAGGAGAGCAATGATGGGAGTGATGTGGTCATGATTTTTGACTAAGAAAAATCATTGAATCATAGAATGGTTTAGGTTGGAAGAGACCTCAAAGCTCATCCAGTTCCAACCCCCCTGTGCCATAGGCAGGGACACCTCCCACTAGAACAGGTTGCTCAAGCCCTCATCCAGCCTGGCCTTGAACACCTCCGGGGAGGGAGCAGCCACAACCTCCCTTGGCAACCTGTGCCAGTGTCTCACCACCCTCACTGTGAAGATCTTGCTTCTAACATCCTGTTCAATTCTCTCCTCTGCCAGGTTAAACCCATTCCTCCTCATCCTGTCATTACAAGACCTTGTGAATAGTCCCTCCCCAGCCCTCCTGTAGCCCTCTTCAGATACTGGAAGGCTACTCTAATGTCTCCTGGAAGCCTTCTCTTCTCCAGGCTGAAAAGCTCCAACTCTCTCAGCCTGTCCTCATAGCAGAGGTGCTGCAGCCCTCTGATCATCTTTGTGGCCCTCCTCAGGACTCTCCAACAGTTCCATGTCCTTCTTGTGCTGGGGGCTCCAGAGCTGCACACAGTACTCCAGGTGGGGTGTGAGGAGAGCAGAGTAAAGGGGCAGAATCCCCTCCCTTGCCCTGCTGGCATTACATACATTACTATGTAATTGCATCATTTCTTTTACCCTGATTAAGGAAAGGTTACATCTGTATGGTTGCAGTCTCCTGTTCATATAGTGCAGTCTTCTATAGTGGCTGAAGTTGGAGTTTGTAAATCATTGCCCTGGCAGGGAGGTTGAACTCGATGATCTCTGCAGGTCACTTCCAACCTCTAAAGTTTTGTGATTCCTCACTAGTTCATGTAATGATTTTTGGGTTTAAAGTTTGTGGTTTTTTGTTTTTTGTTTTTTTTTTCTCCCCCACACCTCTTTTGCATAATCTACCATTCAAAGCCATTTAATAATTAACTATTTTTTCAGGTGCTGTAATTTAAATTAATTAAATTGCTGTGGATTTTTTTTTTCTTGAATTGTTCGTTTTAGGCTAATGAAGAGGAACTGCTCTGTCCTTTTCTTGTAAAACTAGTGTAGTGTTGGGGTCTTATTTTAGAGTACTACATCATATTACTGGGTATCCTTTAACATTTATTGAGTGTTGTGCATCAGAATTTTTAATGAGATTTTTATTTTAAAAAGGGGGAAAGAAAAAAAAAGGAAAAATCAGAATGAAAAAACTGAAGAAGTTAATAATTAGGGTTTTATTTTAGAGTACTACATCGTATTACCAGGTATCCTTTAACATTTATTGAGTGTTGTGCATCAGGATTTTTAATGAGATTTTTATTTTAAAAAGGGAAAAAAAAAAAAAAAAAAAAAAAGAANTTTTTGGTGATGTAGGGATGCAGATGAGTTAAAAAGAATAATATGACTAAGGCACCACTAGTCACAGGTCACCAACTCTATTCACCACTATTATCTGGGCGAGAAACACTCAAAGGTCTTCAAGAATTTGGAGCACTTGATTCTGGTGCTGAGTTTGTGAACTGTCTGCTCCATAGAATCTCCATAGCGAGAGTTTCTTCAAATAGTGTTGCCAACAGACTGGTGTAATAATGAACAAAGCACAGAGTAACGTTAGGTGAAGTCTAAGAGAAATGCAAGGATTCCAAAATTTGGGGTTGTGGGGTGGTTCCTTAGTAACATGCTCAGATTTGCTATGTGGATTAGATTTAGTGAAGTGAAGAAACAGCTAAACTGCACTGCCTCCAGCTCTGGAGCCCTCAATACAGGAAGGACATAGACCTGATGGAGTGGGTCCAGAGAAGGCCACGAAAATGATCAGGGAGTTGGAGCAGTTCTGCTATGAGGACAAGCTGAGAGAGTTGGGGGTGTTCAGTCTGGAGAAGAGAAGGCTCCAGGCAGACCTAATAGCAGCCTGCCAGTGCCTGAAAGGGACTGAAAAAAAGACTCCAGAGAGACTGTTTGCAAAGGCCTGCAGGGACAGGATGAGGGCAAAGGCTTCAGGCTAGAGCAGAGCAGATTTAGACTGGATGTTAGGAACAAGTTCTGCACTGTGAACGTGCTGGAACACTGGAACAGTTTACTTGGGGAGGTGGTTGGGGCTCCATCCCTGGAGATATTGAAGGTGAGGCTGGACACAGCTCTGGGAAACTTGATCTAGTTGAGGATGTCCCTGATGAGTGCAGAGGGGGTTGGACTGGGTGATCTTTGGAGGTCCTTTCCAACCCAGACCATTCTGTGATTTAACTTCTGGTCTCTTTCTGGAGTAATATTTGCAAAACTTACAAGAAAGTGGTGTGAATAAGGAGGGATTCTCAGGGAAAGCACAGTAAATTGTTCTGAAGTCTGTATTAAACTTTGCATTTAAATGACTTTCACCACTGGCTCTTCAGCCTTGATTCTGAGGCTCATTAGGAAGAGGGAGTCCCAGAACATACTTAGCAGATGAGGAGAATTTAGGGCTTCAGAAGCCACTTTTTTCTGTTTCCCTGACATAAAACAGATAACACTAGACAGATGAGCTTTCCAGATTTTCAGTGTTACATATCCTTTACATTTACTTATAAAATCAGTCAGGGTTGGAAAAGACCATAAGGATCATCCAGTTCCAAGACCCCTGCTATGCCCAGGGATACCCTACCCTACATCAGGCTGCCCACAGCCTCTGCCAGCCTGGCTGCAAACACCTCCAGGGATCTGGCCCCAAACACCTCCCTGGGAAAACCATTCCAGGGCCTCACCAGTCTCATGCTCAACAACTTCCTCCTCACATCCAATCTGAATCTCCTCACCTCCAGCTTTGCTCCATTCCCCCTAGTCCTGTCACTCCCTCAGAGCCTAAAAAGTCCCTCCCCAGCCGTTCTGTAGGCCCCCTTCAGATCCTGGAAGGCCACAAGAAGGTCACCTGGGAGCCTCCTCTTCTCCAAACTCAACAGTTCCAACTCTTTCAGTCTGTCCTCATAGCAGAGGTGCTGCAGCCCTCTGAGTATCCTCATGGCCCTTCTCTGGACACGCTCCAACATGTCCACATCCCTCTTGTCCCAGGGTCTCCAGAACTGGATGCAGTACTCCAGGTGGGGTCTCACCATAGTGGAGTAGAGTGGGAGAATCACCTCCCTGATCCTGCTGGCCACACTTCTCCTGATGCAGCTCAGAATCTGAGTTTTTGAGTTCTAAATGTACAGGCTCTTCTAAAACATGCAGCTCTGAGATTATTAGCTGTGCCTGACACTTGTGCCGTGCTTTAGCTCTTGCTGGAGTTGGTGGATTGGCTTCTCAGGGAATTCCTTTCTCCTTTCTGTCTTGAAGTTGTTCATACAGATGTATCAACAGATGAAGATGCTTCTCTGAATAATTTTCAAAGGCAGAGCACTTGATTATAAGACAATTTGCATAAATGCACCCGAATTGGAAGCCAAAGACTGTCTAGAACAGCATTTTTGTCCATTTTATGTCTGTTTTTGTAGCTCTTGAACAGATGTATTTTCAGGCCGGTATATAAAGCAGCATGAGAGTTCAGGCATTGCTCTGCGAGGAGCCTGACAGCCTGCTGTACTGCTTGAATGACTGTGTAGTCATGATTAATGAGGAAGCAGTTCCTCAAAAGTTTTATTAAGAGCCAGTATTCATTCAGTGAGAGATTCACCCTAAATGATCTTAGCAACATCGTCTGTACCAGCTGTGCCTCTCCATCCGTGATTAAGGCAGGACTACTCTCTGCTACATTTGTGTTTGTTGCAGTGGACTCAGGTCTCCTCTGAGTTCCTCTGTCTGTTCCCTTGATTCCTAGGGTGATGTGCATGGTTGGACAGGAATGGTATTAAAGCTTTTTACTGACAAAAGTTGTTCTAGCTGCTGCTGTTTCTGATGTGTGCTAAGAACGCAGCTTACTGCACCTAATGGCTTCCATCTCGGGTGGCTGAGCACTGCTACCAGAGGGAATTGCCTCTTGCTTTGAAAATTCCAGGTCAAATTGGATGGGGCTTTCAGCAGCCTGACCTACTTGAAGATGTCCCTACTTACTGCAGCGAGGTTGGACCAGGTGACCTTTAAAGGTCCCTTCCAACCCCAAACATTCTATGATGCTGCTATTTACGTGGGTACTGCTCTTGTTTAAACTATTATTTTAGGCCTTTGGGATTTGGGGCTAGCTGAGTATGAAGGTCTGCAGTTGTTCCTTATTGTGTCTTAATATAGGTAAAGCATGTGGAAATGCTTTTCCTAGGAAACTTGTTTTACTTTCTGTGAAGAATGATGATGTGACAGATGTGAGAAGATGCAATACTTACAATTATGCATGGGATGTAAAGTGGGTAGGAAGGCTTATTGGAGAGAGGAGTAGTAGAATAGAATAGAGTCAGCCAGGTTGGAAGATACCTTCAAGATCATCCAGTCCAACCTATCACCCAGCCCTAGCCAATGGTACTAAGTGCTCCATCCAGACTTTGCTTCAACACCTCCAGGGATGGGGACTCCACCACCTCCCTGGGCAGCCCATTTCAATGCCAGTCACTCTCTCTGGCAAGAACTTCTTCCTAACATTCTCCCATGCTGGGAGAGGTATAAACTAGCAAATACTTATGAGCTGAGAAGCTGACCCTTGAGCTCTTGATCTCTTAACCTGGACACTAACTCAATTTCTGGAGACAGAAGTCTGCAAAGAACACTTACTGCTGTTGTCATCAATTTGTAGTCCCATGAGGTCTTCCACAGTTGCTGACACATGAAGGGTGCCACGATGCTGCTTTCCAGCATGACAGAGAGCAGAGTTGTGTTGCTGTGGACAGACAGAAGTTGAAAAGCTTCACTGCTCTGTGTTAAATCTGATTCTTTGAAATATAATCAATTTACTTTTCAAAGCCTGCCTTGTAATTGCTTCTTTAGTCCTCAGCAGTCATAAGCTTGAAGTATTCAAAAAGCTTTAAAGATCAGGCATACTCACCTTGTGTTCTGTGCTTAGATGAGAGGTACAAGCTTGATTCAGACAAGGGGCACTTACTCAAAAGTGTGTCAGTCAGAATACTCTTGTGGGACTGGTGCACATGTACATTGACATACAGAATCACACAGAATCTCAGGATCATCCAGGCCAGAAAGGATCTCTGAGATCCTCAAGCCCATTTTGCCACTCTACCAAAGCTGTCTGTACACCATGGCTCCAAGTACCACATCTAAACATACTTTAAACACAGACAGGGATGGCACCTCCACCACCTTTCCAGGCAGACTGTGCCACTGCCTTGCAACCCTTTACATTGTCCCTAATGTCCAGCCTAAACACCCCCTGGCATAGTTTGAGGCCATTCCTGGGACCAGCACTGGCACCAGTGCTGTTTAATGTCTTTGTCAGTGACATGGGCAGAGGAATCAGTGCAGCCTCAGCAAGTGTGCAGATGGCACCAAGATGTGTGGCACAGTCGACTTGCTAGAGGGCAGGGATCCATCCAGGGGGACCTGCACAGGCTGCAGGCCAACCTCATGACATTCAACAAGGCCAAATGTAAGGTCCTGCACCTGGGTGGGTGCAATCCCAAGCACAACTCCAGGTTGGGTGGGGAATGGCTGAGAGCAGCCCTGAGGAACAGGCCCTGGGGGTCTGGGCTGGTGCAAAGCTGAAGATGAGCCTGCAGTGTGAGTGCAGCCCAGACAGCAACTGTGTGCTGGGCTGCAGCAAGAGCAGGGCAAGGGAGGGGATTCTGCCCCTTTATTCTGCTCTCCTCCCACCCCACCTGGAGTACTGTGTGCAGTTCTGGAGCCCCCAGCACAGGAAGGACATGGAACTGCTGGAGAGAGTCCAGAGGAGGGGCCACAAAGATGCTCAGAGGGCTGAAGCAGCTCTGCTATGAGGACAGGCTGAGAGAGTTGGGGCTTTTCAGCCTGGAGAAGAAAAGGCTTTGAGGAGACCTTGTTAGTAGCCTTCCAGTATCTGAAGGGGACCTACAGGAAGGCTGGAGAGGGACTAATCACAAGATCTTGTAATGACAGGATGAGGAGGAATGGGTTCAAACTGGCAGAGGGGAGATTGAAACAGGATGTTAGGAGGAAGTTCTTCACAGTGAGGGTGGTGAGACACTGGCACAGGTTGCCCAGAGAGGTTGTGGCTGCTCCCTCCCTGGATGTATTCAAGGCCAGGCTGGATGAGGTCTTGAGCCACCTGATCTAGTGGGAGGTGTCCCTGTCTGTGGTGGGGGGTTGGAACTGGATGATCTTTGAGGTCTCTTCCAACCTAGACCATTATATGATTCTAAGTTCTGTCATGGCTGGCCTCAATATAGATCAGGCTGATGTTTCTGTGATGAGATGCAACAAGGCCAAATGCCAGCTCCTGCACTTGGGCCACAGTAACCCCAAGCAATGCTACAGGCTTGGGCCAGTGTGGCTGGAGAGCTGCTGGCAGAAAGGGATCTGTGAGCTCTAATTGACAAGCAGCTGAATATGAGCCAGCAGTGTGCTCAGGTGGCCAAGGAAGCCAAAGGCATCCTGGCTGGGATTAGAAATGCTGTGTCCAGCAGGAGCAGGGAGGTGATTGTCCTCTTCTACTTGGCACTAGCGAGGCCACAGCTTGAGTACTATGCTCAGTTTTGGGCACCTCAATACAAGAGAGGCATTGAGGTGCTGGAGCCAGTGCAGAGGAGGATAAGGAAGCTGTGAAGGACCTGGAGAGTAAATCTTACAGAGAGTGACTGAAGGAGCTGTGGCTGGTTAGTCTGAAAAAGAGAAGGCTGGGGGGAGACCTCATCACTATATCTGAAAGGAGGTTGTAATGTGGTTTGGACTGGTTTCTTCTCACACATAATTAGCCATAGAACTAAGAGGGGCAACCTCAAACTGCAGCAGGCAGGGTTAGACTGGACAGCATGAAGAATTTTTTCCTGGAAAGAATGGCCAGCCACTGGAATGTGCTGCCCGGGGAGGTGGTGAAGTCACCGACCCTTGATGTGTTTAAAGGTCGTTTGGATGTGGTGCTTGGGGATATGGTTTAGGCTGCACCTTACAGAGTGAGGATATCAGTTGGACTGAATGATCCTGAGAGTCTTTTCCAACCTGAATGTTTCAGTGATTCTGTGATTTGCTGGCTTTTATATATATAGAGAGATTATTTTTTTTTTTTAATCACATAAATATAGTTTGTGACAAAAGGAGTTGGTGCTTGCCAGACAGGAGAGAGAGAGAAAAAATGTAAAACAATGATCAGCAATATGTGAAACTGCATATTTGCCAGGGCTCTTATTTCTTTAGAGGAATAAGAACAAGTAATTAAAGCTCAGATTTGCATATAAATAAACCATGATATTTAACTAGCGTAATGCTAACCCAATTTGGACAGCCTAGTGGGAAATAGAGGTTAAAATCAGGATGGGAATTGTCGATTCCGATGAGAAATCCTAAACATTTGCCTTAATCCCGAAATGTCTGTTCCCAGGAAAGAGAGGGAAGCTTTGAAGAATCCATTTTTTTGCCTCCAGGATGCTAGTATGTTGACACTCACAGCCTGTGAAATGTAGATGTCAGGAAGATTTGCATGAGAAAAAGCTTTTGAAGCACAACAAACAACTGATGTATATGTATCTTTGGAAGTGCAAACACACAGCACCTGGGACTAGCTGGTGTGACTTCAGAAATGGCATCAGAAACACCGTGGCCGGCAGGGACAGGAGGGAATCATTCCCCTTTGCTCAGCACTTTGGAGGCCACACCTCAAGTGTTGTGTTCAGTTCTGGGCCCCTCACTCCAGGAAGGACATTGAGAGGTTGGAGCATGTCCAGAGAAGAGCCAAGGAGGCTGGAGAAGGGCCTGAAGCACCTGGGCTATGAGAAGGGGCTGAGGGAGCTGGGGGTGTTGAGGTTGGAGAAGAGGAGGCTGAGGGCAGACCTCATTGCTCTCTACAGCTCCCTGAAGGGAGGTTGGAGCGAGGAGGGGGCAGCCTCTGCTGCTTGGTGGCAGGCAACAGGAGCAGAGGAAATGGTTTCAAACTGCAGCAGGGGAGGTTCTGGCTGCATGCTAGGGAATATTTCTTGCCAGAGTGGGTTCTCAGACCTTGCAGTGGTCTGCCCAGGGCAATGCTGGAGTCTCCATCCCTGGAGGTGTTTCAGCAGCCTGTGGAGCTGGTGCTTAGGGACGTGGTTTAGTGTTGACCCTTCAGTGCTGGGTCGAGGGTTGGACTGGAGGAGCTTGGAGGTCTCTTAGCAACCAGATGTTTTCTGTGATTCTGTGAAATAATTTTCCTTTGAGTTCCTTTGCCCACTAAACCATTTCTAGTATGTGTCATGGAGTTCACATTCCCTTAGGAAACCAGAGAACTGTCAGAATGATATTTGTGGTTCCAAACCTTATATAGCTAAGCTGATGTTTTTCCAAATCTTACTGAGTTTGTCTATAACTGAATGAGAATGATTATTTGTATCACAGAGGTACACACACACAAACACATTCCTTCAGAATAAGTTAGCTTTCTACTCTGCATCAGATACTCTGTACAAACTGCCTATATAGGTGCTTTATTCCTTGAAAATAGAAATAGTTTACAGGATCGATGGGAAGGGACTTCTGGAGATCTTCTAGTCCAGCCCTCCTGCCACAGCAGGACCGGAGAATCTAGAGCAGGTCACACAGGAACACATCCAGACAGGGCGGGAAAGGCCCCAGAGGAGGAGACTCCACAGCCTCTCTGGGCAGCCTGTGCCAATGCTCTGGGACCCTTCCAGTCAAAAAGTTCTTCCTCATGGTGAGCTGGAACTTCCTGTGCTGTAATTTCCATCCCTTGCCCCTTGCTCTATCCCAGGGCACCAGTGAGCAGAGGCTGTCCCTGTCCCTTCCTTCCTCACCCCTATCCTTCAGCTGTTTATAGACATTGATTAGATCTCCTCTCAGCCTTCTCCTCTCCAGACTAAGCAGCCCCAGGGCTCTCAGCCTCTCCTTATCAGGCAGTGCTGCAGTCCTTTCAGCATCCTTGTAGATAAAATTATTCAGGTGGACATTTACCACTCAATAACCTGTGCACTGCCTTGCTTCTGTTTTACCTGGATGTACCTGTACACTTACTGTGAGTGGGCTCTTCTGTGCCTACAGGTTTATTAGGTTAGAGCCTTAGATTGCTGATCTGCTTGCTTTAGGAGTTTAACTTAATTCCTACTGGTTTGGTTGTGATCTGTGAGGGGTTTTTTTGTGAAGACAAGGGTGAAGGAATTAGGCTGCTGCACACTGCCTCCTTAAACCAAATGAGTCATTTTGTGCGAGTCTAGCTCAGCTGACAAATGTGTTACTGACAGCTTAAGCTCTTAATCTATAGCACTTTTTTTACCATCTTGCCCTTCTGCTGTCTCAGAGATAATACGATGGATGGTTGTCCTTAAAATACTTGGAATTTCTTTGAATCTCACAAATCAAATCCTATTAAAATCATAAACGTGTTTTGTAGCTAAGCTAAACATTAGAGAAAGCACTAATTCATTTCCATTTAAATAGGGATTTTGATGCCCCTGATCCATCTTAAAGGGATGTATGTAGCATTTCTGGAACTGGCAAGTTCTGTTTCATCGGAGCCCTGCTGGACACCTGACATTAGCCCTTTTTTTTTTCATTTTCTTTGCGTGGGCTGCAGCTGAATGTCAGCAGGGACTCCCTCAGCCAGCCAAGTCTTTGCTTCTGCCCTGCATTCAGCAGAATCTACTTCCTTGAAACGCTGCCAAAACATTAACTCTTTGAGAAAGGGAGAGAATGATTTCCTGGAGAGACCAAATCCTATTCCAGCATTTGGAATGTGATTTCTTCTAAGCCGAGTGTGGTTCATCCTCTTACAATGTTTGAAATGCTGTGTTCTCGTTGTAAAGAACATGAAAGGAATTGTCACCGTGCAGAAGCTTGCAATCGGACACGCAGATTTTCTGGCAAGTATAGCCCCTTCAAATTTCATCACTTTCTGGTGCTGTGCATTTCGTGGTAGAATCATGGATTCAGTCAGGGTTGGAAGGGACCACAAGGATCATCTAGTTCCAACCCCCCTGCCATGCCCAGGGACTCCCTACCCTACAGCTGCCCACAGCCTCAGCCAGCCTGGCTGCAAACATCTCCACAAATGTGGCCCCAACCACCTCCCTGGGCAACCCATTCCAGCGCTTCACCACTCTCATGCTCAACAACTTCCTCCTCACATCCAATCTGAATCTCCTCACCTCCAGCTTTGCTCCATTCCCCCTAGTCCTGTCACTACCTGACAGCCTAAAAAGTCCCTCCCCAACTTTTTTGTAGGTCCCTTTCAGATCCTGCAAGGCCACAAGAAGGTCACCTGGGAGCCTCCTCTTCTCCAGACTCAACAGCCCCAACTCTTTCAGTCTGTCCTCATAGAAAGGCTGTCCTCCAGCCCTCTGAGCGTTCTCATGGCCCTTCTCTGGACACGCTCCAGCATATCCACATACCTCTTGTAATAGGGGCTCCAGAACTGGATGCACTACTCCAGGTGGGGTCTCACCAGAGTGGAGCAGAGGGGGAGAATCACCTCCCTCCACCTGCTGGCCACACTTCTCCTGCTGCAGCCCAGGCTCTGTTTGGCTTTCTGGGCTGCAAGTGCACACTGCTGGCTCATGTTGTGCACTTGCACAACAAGTAAGGTAGACCTTACCGGATTGTCCTTCTCAGCTAAAATACATCATAGTGACTGTATCATTTCAGCGCCATGTAGTCATGGTGATCTGAAAACTAAAATAAGGTGGTGTTGGTAGCTACTACAAGTACCTCAATTTCAGACCTGGGCGGGCTGTGGTAGCTGAAAACTTGCTGTCTTTTGTCCCAGCTTTAAAAATAGTTGGCTGAATAGGAGATCAGCTCTCAACTGGCATCTTCAGAAGCCTACTTTTTGGTCAATTAACACATTACAGCTGTCTTTTTTAATTTTACTTTTTTTTTTCTTTTTTTAAAAATTTGCTGGTTTGAGGCTAATTTGAATATTTTAAGGAGAGACATTAGTTCATTGGTCATTAAAAGAAATTAATGATGAAGGTCTCTGCAAGCTGAACACCACTTCATTCAGCTGCTCCTCACCAGACAATCTGGGGGCTCTGGGGCAGTGTTCCTTGTTGTAAAGCAGCTGCCTGTCTCTTTGATGCTTCAGAGCACACCAAGACACACAGGACTGTACTCAGTAGGGCAGGAGTCTAGAGAAGCAGCAGCACCCCCTTTGCAGCCATTTCCATCCACACCTGTGAGACTCTGAGGAGACCTTACTGTGGCCTTCCAGTATCTGAAGGGGACTACAAGATAGCTGGGGAGGAACTTTTTAGGGTGTTGGGTAGTGATAGGATTGAGGGGAATGGATCCAAGCTAGAGGAGGGGAGATGTACATTAGATGAAAGGAAGCTCTTCACTGTGATGGTGGTGAGACACTGGAACAGAGGACCACAAAGATGCTCAGAGAGCTGGAGCACCTCTCCTATGAGGACAGCCTATGAGAGCTGGGGCTCTTCAGCCTGGAGAAGAGAAGGCTTCCAGGAGACCTTGGAGTGGCCTTCCAGTGGAGTGGCCTAGAGGAAGGCTGGGGAGGGACTATTTATAAGGTCATGTAATGACAGGATGAGGAGGAATAGGTTTACAGTGGCAGAAAGGAGATTTAAATGGGATGTTAGGAAGAAGTTCTTTGCAGTTAGGGTGGTGAGACACTGGCACAGGTTGCCCAGGGAGGTTGTGGCTGCTCCCTGCCTGGAGGTGTTCAAGGCCAGGCTGGATGAGGTCTTGATAATCGTGATCTAGTGGGAGGTGTTCCTGCAGGGGGTTGGAACTGGATGATCATTGAGGTCCCTTTCAACCTAAACCATTCTATGGTTCTATGATTCATTGGTTTGCTGAGAGGGATAAAAAGCCAAAAAGTAAACAATCATTCTCACTTGGGGCTGTGTTGCTGGATCTAATCACTTCCTCTTAATTTTGATTTGCTCCAATATCTCTCCTCTAATCTCTGCTAACAACTAAGCTTTGCTGGCTTTTGTTTTTGTTTGCCTGTCTGAGATGCAAGGAGAAAGAGGTGGTGGCTTTGAGCCCTTCTGGGCAGTGTTTTTTTTGTCTGGGAGGGATTTCTGTGTTATTTCTAATTTGTGTATAATCATAAATACTTGTAGACATATCGTGGACATGTGCTTGTAAATTTTGCCATGCTGTAACTAGAGCTCTGTCTTGCTTCCAAGTCATCTGAGCTAGTCTGGTAAATTTCAAATTGTGTGTGTGAAATTCCTAACCCACATCACTTTAGACCTGGGATGGATCCTAAAAATTGAATGCAGAAACATGTGACACTTTACTAAAAGATGCAAAGCTGTCCTATGTCTTTCTGAGCACTTAATGTTTTCTGCACGAAAAAAAGCTTGAGCACTGAGCAGACTTGCAGAAAAATGCCAAACTGGTGTACACCATAAATCATAGAATCAGTTCAGGTTGGAAGGGACCACAAGGATCATCTAGTTCCAACCCCCCTGCCATGCCCAGGGACACCCTACCCTACATCAGGCTGCCCACAGCCTCTGCCAGCCTGGCTGCAAACACCTCCAGGGATGTGGCCCCAACCACCTCGCTGGGCAACCCATTCCAGGCTCTCACCACTCTCATGCTGAACAACTTCACATCCAGTCTGAATCTCCCCACCTCCAGCTTTGCTCCATTCCCCCTAGTCCTGTCACTCCCTGACACCCTAAAAAGTCCCTCCCCAGCTTTTCTGTAGGCCCCCTTCAGATCCAGGATGTAGTGGCATTGTTGGATAACAGTGGAAGTGGGATTCTCAGTATCTTAGGTCTGTCAGTCATATTTTTATAAGAAAATATGAACTGAACAAAACTTTTGTTAGGAAGCAAATTTATTGCCTCTGGAGTGGACTTTGTGATTGAAAATTAGAGATGAGATGAGATGAGAGAAACCCCCGAGTAGGAAGCAGGCTTGGTCAGAGATGGTCTCTGGGAGATGCTAAGGGGCTAATTCGAAGACCTTCCCTTTAGGTGCTGAAATGTGAGAGGTGTATGTTTAAATTCCAAAGTCATCCAATATTCAGGTACTTATACAAATCAGAACCTAGTGTTGTAGAATCATAGAATGGTCTGGTTTGAAGGGACCTCCAAAGTTCATCTAGTGCAACCCTCTCTGCAGTAAGCAAGAGCATCCTCAATTAGATCAGCTTGCCCAGAGCCCTGTCAGTCTCCTCTCTAAGTCCCTTCTGTAAGAATATCTTGTTAAAGATCCATCCAAGAAGAGTTTGTTGTCTGCTGACTCATTTGGGATATATAAAGATAATGAGTAAGAGCTTGAACCTTTTCTCCCAGGATGAAGCTTTTCTAAGGCACCACTAAGTATGCTATTAGGACCCCTGTTTGTCTTCCCATCCTTTTAATGGCCCCATATTTTCTTGCCAATGAGTATGTCTTCAATTTCCTCCTAGTGTAAATGTATTTTTTTTGAGTGGTTGGGTTTTGCAGAATGTAACACTGCTTCCTACCATGTTGTGACTCACTTCTGTGACACACTGTTGTATAATTGCATGCTGTGTTTTCTCATGTTTCTGGGAAAGAGTAGGCTCTGCTCTTCATTTTTTGCTGATCTTACTGGATTTTTTTCTTGGTGTTCCAAAAAAATCAGTTTCGTTGTTTAACTTACTTAGAAATTAAACCCAGAAGATTTGCTACAAAAGCGTTCAGTGCCCAGATACCTCACCTCTGTTGCAGAACTCAAGAGTTCTAATTGAGGCATGCAGACCTGGAATAAAGTATGGGATGAACTACAATCTGATTACCACAGTTACAAAGACAGCATCTGCAGTGTGAATAGGACACATTAGGCAACAAAATCTGGATGGACAAATGCATATTGGAACTTTAAATACCATAGCTTCATAAGCTACACTGTCTTATAAGGACAGGTGTGGAAATCCTGTCTTTAAAACACATGCCACAGTTTTATCTAGAATCATAGAATGGTTTAGGTTGGAAGAGACCTCAAAGATCATCCAGTTCCAACCTCTCTGTGCCATTGGCAGGGACACCTCCCGCTAGAACAGGTTGCTCAAGGCCTCATCCAGCCTGGCCTTGAACACTTCCAGGGAGGGAGCAGCCACAACCTTTCTGGGCCAAGAGAATGTTAATGGTTTCATGACAGCTTTTAGTCATGCATGACATATTGATCTCAGTCCTTTTCAGCATTTCACAGTTTGATTCACTATTTACCTTATGCCTGTGTTAAAGGGTTTGGTGTATTTGTCTGGGTGTTGCACCAGCACACACATGAACATGACAGTTGCTGCTTGAAAAGATTGGTAAGCTAGGTTTGAGGAGAGCAGTGATGGGAGTGATGTGGTCGTGATTTTTGACTAAGAGAAATCATTGAATCATAGAATGGTTTAGGTTGGAAGAGACCTCAAAGATCATCCAGTTCCAACCTCCCCTGTGCCATAGGCAGGGACACCTCCCACTAGATCAGATCGCCCAAGGCCTCATCCAACCTGACCTTGAACACCTCCAAGGAGGGAGCAGCCACAACCTCCCTTGGCAACCTGTGCCAGTGTCTCACCACCCTCACTGTGAAGAACTTCCTCCTAACATCCTGTTCAAATCTTCCCTCTTCCAGTTTGAACCTATTCCTCCTCATCCTGTCATTACAAGACCTTGTGAATAGTCCCTCCCCAGCCCTCCTGTAGCCCTCTTCAGATACTGGAAGGCTACTCTAATGTCTCCTGGAAGCCTTCTCTTCTCCAGACTGAAAAGCCCCAACTCTCTCAGCCTGTCCTCATAGCAGAGGTGCTGCAGCCCTCTGATCATCTTTGTGACCTCCTCTGGACTCTCTCCAACAGTTCCATGTCCTTCTTGTGCTGGGGGCTCCAGAGCTGCACACAGTACTCCAGGTGGGGTGTGAGGAGAGCAGAGTAAAGGGGGAGAATCCCCTCCCTTGCCCTGCTGGATATGCTTCTCTTAATGCAGCCCAGGACATGGTTGACTGTCTGGGCCTCACACACACACTGTCATTTCTTCTGCTGCCTCCTTCTGGTCTAAGACATGGGTTTAGGATACAAGTCTTGGCTGTGAAGTATCAAGGAAATTCCTTTTTCTGCCTATGTTAAAATGCACACCCCGTACTTCCTTTGGAATGGTTAGACAATAAACATCAAAGTTAATTGGAAGCATTGCTGCTCCGATCTTTCTGTTCTTATGTTTACTACCAATAAGAACAAGAAGCTGTGCTCTCTTTGGTGTTTTCTGTCAGGCTTATTGAATCTTTAAATATTTCATGCAAAATGGAAAAGCTTCAACAGAGAGAGATGAAAAGAGCTGCCTGCAGCAAGATTCCCAAGCTCTCCAGGGTAGCAGTACCTGTGTTGCATTACCCTGAGACTGCAACAACAGGGCTGCCTTCTGAACCAGGTGTTAAGAACTCCTATACCATTGGCTGTAATCATACTGAAGGTTGGAAACACATCTAATCCACCTGCCAAGGGGTGGGAAATGGGAGTTTGAATCCTGATGGGTGGAGACAGAGTTTAATTCATGTTCCACTACTTAGAATCATAGAATCAGCCAGGATTGGAAGGAACCACAAGGATCTTCTAGTTCCATCCCCCTTGTCATGCCCAGGGACACCCCACCCTTGGTCAGGCTGTCCAGAGCCTCATCCAGCCTGGCCTTAAACACCTCCAGGGATGTGGCCCCAACCACCTTCCTGGGCAACCCATTCCAGGCTCTCACCACTCTCATGCTCAACAACTTCCTCCTCACATCCAATCTGAATCTTCCCACCTCCAGCTTTGCTACATTTCCCCATGTCCTGTCACTCCCTAAGTGCCTAAAAAAGTCCCTCCCCAGCTTTTCTGCAGGCCCCCTTCAGATCGTGAAAGGCCACAAGAAGGTCACCTGGGAGCCTCCTCTTCTCCAGACTCAACAGCCCCAACTCTTTCAGTCTCTCCTCGTAGGAGAGGTGCTGCAGCCCTCTGATCATCCTTGTGGCCCTTCTCTGGATATGCTCCAGCATGTCCACATCTCTCTTGTAATAGGGGCTCCAGAACTGGATGCAGTACTCCAGGTGGGGGGTAACAACTTAAAGGTGTACATTTTGCACTGCTGAATGACAGCCAAATTCTCCCTGCACAGAGCCCAGGTGTGGTGGTTTGAACAGTTACCTGCCCCCCCCCCCACCTTTGATATAACCCCAGCTAGAACTCAGAACGTTGGAAATTGATAAATGAAGCTTTATATTTACAGCAATGCTCAATATACAAGCAAATGTTTATAATGTATAACAGATATTTACAGATATATACAGTGAAAAGGTAATATAGAAACATCACACCCCTACTAGAGATCAAAATCCCCAAGAGGGGTAACCAGCCACCCCTACCACCTTTCCTCCCTTCCCCAATCTTATCTCACCACTTGTTGATGCTGCAGATAGGCAGAGGTAGATGGGCCAAGGGGATTAACAGTAGGAAAAAAGTTAGTAGAATTATTGAGAATCAGCTACAAAAGGAAGAGACAAAGGAACCGTGCAAGGAGCAGCCACAGTCAGAGAGGCCTGAAGCAGTCTGACTTATCTATATTTGGGTTACAGCTCTTAAAAGACTTTTTTTTTTCCTTTCTCAGTAATGCTGTGAGTGAAGTGACACAATGTATTTTCATTTCTCAGCCAATAGTCTAATTTCTCACTCAAATTCTCCAATTAGTTCAAATCAGCACACCAGGTAACCAATTTTGAAGTTGCTTCATGGAAGTAACAGAGGCAGAGGAACACCTGGTAAGATGTTATGTTCAATTCTTAGCCTTTTAGGATTTATATTTGAGGTGAGCCTGAAGGGACTTAGCTCTGTCAAAAGAAAAATATATTGGGCATAACCAGCAAGAGGCTTACTGGAGAACTGCACACCCAAAAATGTATTTGGGATGTGCAGGTGTAGTTATAGTTCTGTAGTGAGGCCTAAGGACCAATTTTCATTACTTGAAAAAAAACAAAACAAAACAAAACCCAAACCCACTGAATCTTCAGGATCTGTAATAAGAGCAATAAGCTTCAAGCACTGTACAGGTTTAATATAGTTGCTTTGACTTTAACTATGTTAGCTTTGTTAAACTGTTGAAGAATGATTGGTACTTACTAGGCAGAGTGTGATGTAGCTGAGCTAAGTGCTATTGAAAGTGCTTTCACCTCTTTGTTTCTAGGTGAGACAGTTTAACAGTTTGATGAAGACCTCTAATCAGATCCCAGAAATAGGAAGAAGTATTTAGTGGCTAATATCACATGAACTTGGGAAGTATTTTTCTTTTCTGGGATAGTCACTAATTTGAAGATGAAGTCTAAGAAACGGATGAGAAGCTAGTAAGATTTGCATGCTCCTTAAGAAAGAAGAGGATGTTTTCTTTGAAATGGCAGAGTATGAGCTATGTTAACTGGACCAGTAGTTTCTGATGCCAGCTAGTAAAGGATATTATTATTTTAATGGGGAAAAAAAGTACATTGGAAAGCAGAGAAAAGAAAATGTTTTGCATACATCTTACATGTTGGAAACAAGTGGGTGTGAAAAGCACAGAATCACTTTCTGTGGCATATTTTCCAGCTGCCTTGCACATAGTGAATTTTGTTCTCAGTGAAGCAGTTCAGGGAACGGTGGCAGTAATTCCTAAGCTTGGTGCCTGCCCATTCTCTTGCCCCACCTCTTCATCTTTGCTAGGAAGCTGGATTTAAGGCAGCTGCTAACCCTTTGTGTCAGGTGTTCCAAACTCTTTTGTCCGCTCTTGACAGAACTGGTGGATGCCAGTAAATACTGTTTGTCACTGGTATTAAATAGAGTAATAGAATCAGTCAGGGTTGGAAGGAACCACAAGGATCACCTAGTTCCAATCCCCCCTGCCATGCCCAGGGACACCCTACCCTACATCAGGCTGCCCACAGCCTCAGCCAGCCTGGCTGCAAACACCTCCAGGGATGTGGCCCCAAACACCTCCCTGGGCAACCCATTCCAGCCTCTCACCACTCTCATGCTCAACAACTTCCTCCTCACATCCAATCTGAATCTCGCCACCTCCAGCTTTGCTCCATTCCCCCTAGTCCTGTCACTCCCTGACACCCTAAAAAGTCCCTCCCCAGCCTTTCTGTAGGCTCCCTTCAGATCCTGGAAGGCCACAAGAAGGTCACCTGGGAGCCTCCTCTTCTCCAGCCTGCACAGCCCCAACTCTTTCAGTCTTTCCTCACAGGAGAGGTGCTGCAGCCCTCTGAGCATCCTTGTGGCCCTTCTCTGGACACTCTCCAGCATGTCCACATCCCTCTTGTCCCAGGGGCTCCAAAACTGAATGCAGTACTCCAGGTTGTTTTGTTTTGTTGTTTTTTTTTTCACATCGTGTTTCTGAATCATATAATAGATTTTGGTTCTTTGACCCAGAGGTTACATGGAGGCTTTTACAGCTTCAGCTGAAGTTAATTTCTACAGGTTTAAGATACAGTTTTTGTCTATGTAACCTTAAATAATATTTCACAGCAGATGAAGTCATTAAAAAAGGAGTTTGGTTGCGGTGATTTAGTCCATTGATGCTTATAAATAACTGAAGTTTGATTCTGAGACAGCACTGAGTAGGGGAAGTAATTCATTTAGTAGATGATGTGGTTGATCAGAAGCAGCTTTTTTTCCTTGCCTGGGAGACAGGAAATGCTGAAGTGGCAGTTTGTGGAGAGGCAGGTGGAAGCATGTGGGGATTGATTTGTTAGCTGGAGGAACAACACACAGCTGGGCTATGGATAAGTAGAGCATCTGAAATACACATGGAATAAAGTCATGTGGAATTGTAAAATTCTATCTAGTGAGGCTATAGGTTAAGTTTAATGAAATTTAAGGATATTTTCTTGCTACTGCTTTTGTAGTCCTACTGGCTTTATTTTAATGAGTGCAGGATGTTTTCTCTTAAAGCTTGATGATCAACATACATTAATTGAACAGATGTAGTAGTTTGGATTGTCTGCTAGCAGATTTGTGATTGTGCCTCGGTTTTAAGGCTTGCAGCTTGTCTGATATTCTTACTTTGAGCGTGTTTGGAGAAATTACAGCAATTGAAGATTTAAATCTTTTAAAGTTGTTTCTAAAACCATATTGGAAATCCACATTGATTCCCTTCAGATACTTATTTTATTTTCTTTTACTGCTGAATGCTGACAGGGATGCTGTATCTTCAGAACCCAGAAATTCATTACCTCCTTACCAAACATACCCACGCTGTGTTACCACAGAGATGCTATAGCCTGAAGCATAGTTTTAGATTAACCGAATTAGTAGCTTCCAAGTATTGTGTTACTGAAACAGAAGAAAAGACAGTTGCAGCATCTTAAATCAATTATAAATTAAACCGATTTCAGTTTAATGCTGATGCCATGTAGGATGGTTCCATTTTGTTCTCTACCAGGTTCTTGACTGCACATTCCCACCCCTGCTTTGCACCCCTGCTCAGCACTGGTGTAGTCACACCATAAACTGGAGCAGAGATCTGGCTGGAAGGGCTCTTCCTTTTTTGTTTTTATGGGGCTAATTTTCAACCAGGTGAAGTTTTGATCGAGATGTCAGTACCAGCCACATAAGGAAGCAGAGAGTGCTAGACTGTTCCTTTCCGTGGCAGTGTGGGCTTGGGTGAGCTGATCGTGAAGCAGCAGCTTTTGTTTTGAAAAGCTTGCCTTAGGGCAGAATGCAGACGGAGGGGCAGTACTTGCTGGAAGGAAATGTGCTGCAAATGCTACCTTCTGTCGATTGCCTTTTCCTAGACTCTCAGGATGGAAGAGATCTCTGGAGGTCAGCTGGTCCAACCTGCTCAAGCAGGGTCACCTAGACCCAGTTGGCCAGGACCGTTTCTGGACAGCCTTTGAGTACACCCAGACAATTTTATATAATACAGTGATCAATTTGTTCTTAAAAGTAATATTTAAATCTAAATCTTCTTACGTCTCCTCTTTTCACACATATTTGAGTGAAATTAAATACTTGGATTTTTGTCACATTTGACACCCTCTTTGCAGAATCACAGAATGATAAGGATTGGAAGGGACCTCTGCAGATCATCTAGTCCAAATGCCCTGCTAAAGCAGGTTCACCTAGAGTGGGTTGTGCAGGATGGTATCCAGGTGGGTTTGGAATGGGTGGAGTCTCCAGAAAAGGAGACTCCACCACCTCTCTGGGCAGCCTGTTCCAGTACTCTGTCACTCTCAAAGTAAAGAAGTTCCTCCTCATGTTTAGACGGGACTTTTTATGTTCAAGTTTGTGCCCATTACCTCTTGTCATGTCGCTGGGCACCGCTGAAAAAAGATTGGCCCAATCCTTCTGTCACCCACACTTCCAGTATTTATAAACATTGGTAAGAGCTCCTCTCAGTCTGTTTTTCTCCTGGCTGAAAAGCGCTAAGTCTCTGTTCCAGTGAGTCCTTTAAGGGCCAGGGAATGCACTCACACTTGGGTACTCACCATCCAGGTACAGTTTCAGCACTTTACTACAGCTTAAACAGTAAAGCTCTAAGGAGAAAGGTATACTGGAAACCATGATACTTAAGGCTCAGGTCAACACTTTACTACAGCTTAAACAGTAAAGCTCTAAGGAGAAAGGTATACTGGAAACCACGAGACTTAAGGCTCAGGTCAACACTTTACTACAGCTTAAACAGTAAAGCTCTAAGGAGAAAGGTATACTGGAAATGACGATACTTAAAGCTCAGGTCAACACTTTACTACAGCTTAAACACTAAAACCATAAGGAGAAAGGTATACTGGAAACCACGAGACTTAAGGCTCAGGTCAACACTTTACTACAGCTTAAACAGTAAAGCTCTAAGGAGAAAGGTGTACTGGAAACCACAATACTTAAAGCTCAGATACTAAAATCATAGAAAGAAAGAAAGGTATATGACAAGGGATACCAAGTAACTCAAAGAGCTCACCATATCCAACAGACCAGGAAAACTTTTGAGCTGCATGGATCACAGGGCTGGCTGGCACCCGTCCTCTCAAGGCAAGCATTCCCACTGAGAACTGCACCAGTTAGGACCACCAGTCTCAGTCCTTCTTCGTAAGAGATCTGTACCAGTCCCCTAATCATCTTTGTAGCCCTTTGGTGCACCCTCTCAAACAGTTCCTTGTCCTTCTTGAATTGGGGAGCCCTGTATTGAATGCACTAGTCAAGATGAGGCCTCGTCAGGGCTGAGTAGAGTGGGAGGAGAACCTTTTGTGTCAAGCTTGATAATAGATTGTAGCTAATAGTACCTAACTTTAGTCTTGTAAGACACTGGAAGTAGGAATATGCTAGACACTAATTTTCATAATATAAAGGTAGACCCCAGGGATTAGCCCCCCGGGCATGTTTCCATTCAGAATCACTTGGTGTGTTTCTCATCTCGAGCAATCGAATCTTTGTTCAGTGTGTTACTATGTCACCATTATTAGCTAAATATTTCTGTCGTGCAGAAAGAGAACAATCATTTATCTAAATATGATGTGAGAACTGTTTTGTAGGCAAGCTGTGCTGCTCTCCCACTGTATTCACCCTCTCTGTTCACAGTCATTGAGACAGGATTTATTTGTCTTGCACAACCACAAATAACTGCTGATTATTTGATTTACTTCACATTCCTCTTTCTGAGGTGGCAATTTCCATTCTGTACTGTGCTGGTTTGAACTAATTGGAGGATTTGAATAAGAAATTAGGCTATAGGCTGAGAAATGAAAACACATTATGTCACTTCACTCACAGCTTTAATGAGAAAGAGAAAAAAAATTGTTTTATGAGTTGTAACCCAAATATAGATAAGTTGGACAGTTATCAGACCTCTCTGGGCTGTGGCTGGCTCCTTGCATGGCTCCTTTTCCTTGCCTTTTGTAGCTGATTCTCAATAATTCCACTAATTTCTTTCCTACTGCTAACTCCCTTTGCCGATCTACCTTCACCTATCTGCTGCATCAACAGATGATGAGATAAGATTGGGGAAGGAGGGAAAGGTGGTAGGGGTGGTTAGAAACCCCTCTGAGGGATTTTGATTTCTGGGAGGGCTCTGGTGTTTCTGTATTACCTTTTCACTGTATATATCTGTAAATACCTGTTCTACATTGTAAAGATCTGCTTGTATATTGAGCATTGCTGGAAATATAAAGCTTCATTTATTAACTTCCAGCCAGCTGAGTCCTAGCCAGGGTTATATCAAAGGGTGGGGGGGCAGGTAACTGCTAAACCACCACATATACTAATAATCCTCGTGCATAAAATAGTGTGCTGCCACCCTTGTCCCCAGTCAACATATATCTAATTATCTGTAGTTGTGACATGGTGAACTTTCTTCTTTAGGGCTGCTGGGAAATTGGTGCTACGTGTGGTGTTAGTACTGAAGATCTCAGGAACCTTCATGGCTGCTTACCTTTCATTAGATGGCATGCAGATAAAAACAGTCACCTGTCCCTCCGCTGTGTCAAGACAGTACTTCTAGTCTAGGATTTCTTAAGCATAAATCGTCTATGGGGTAGGAGAAGCATTTGGAAAAAAATGCATTCCGCTCTCAGCTTACCCTGCTGGCATTTTCCCATTTGGAGCAATCACTCAAGTTTCTGGAAGTGGGAGAGTTCCCCAAGTGAGAGATTTTTAGTCATAGTCTGCTATGAGGACAGGCTGAGGGAGTTGGGGTTTTTCAGCCTGGAGAACATAGAGCTTCTAGGAGACCTTAGAGTAGTCTTCCCATATCTGAAGGGGGCCCACAGGAGGGCTGGGGAGGGACTATTCACAAGGTCTTGTTATGACAGAATGAGGGGGAATGGGTTTAAACTAGCAGAGGGGAGATTGAAACAGGACATTAAGAGGAAGTTTTTCACAGTGAGGGTGGTGAGACACTGACACAGGTTGCCCAGGGAAGTTGTGGCTGCTCCCCGCCTGGAGGTGTTCAAGGCCAGGCTGGATGAGGCCTTGAGCAACCTGTTCTAGTGGGAGGTGTCCCTGCCTATGGCACAGGGGTGTTGGAACTGGATGATCTTTGAGGTCCTTGACAACCTAAAACATTCTGTGATTAGCCACCAGGCATATAAAGGGGGACTTGGACATTTCTGTAGCTTAACCCAGTTTCACCTCAGTTCTGCTTTTAGAAACTGATGTTCATCTGTCTGCATTTCAGTTCCTGGTTGTGCTTCCAGGTGACTGACATGGCTCATGCTGTTCTCTTTGTTTCTCCATTGGAGGGAATCCTCTGATTCTATTTGTTTTATTCTTTTAGCATATGCAGATGACTATCCAGGCTCTCCAAGACGAGCTTCGGATCCAGCGTGACCTGAACCAGCTGTTCCAGCAGGACAGCAGCACTAGAACCAGTGAACCGTTTGTGGCAGAGCTGACGGAGGAAAACTTCCAACGGCTCCATGCAGAGCACGAGCGCCAGGCCAAGGAACTGTTCCTGCTACGTAAAACCTTAGAAGAGATGGAACTGCGTATTGAGACACAGAAACAGACCTTAAATGCACGTGATGAGTCCATCAAAAAGCTGCTGGAGATGCTGCAGAGTAAAGGCCTGTCAGCAAAAGCCACTGAGGAAGATCACGAGCGGACAAGGCGGTTGGCTGAGGCAGAGATGCACGTGCACCACTTGGAGAGCCTGCTGGAACAGAAGGAGAAGGAAAACAACATGCTGAGAGAGGTAAGTGACCAAGCTTGGGGTTCATCTCCAATCTTAAGCTCTTGTCTGTTTCCTCTGCGTTTCACAGCTGTGAGGAAAGAATCCTCCACCTTTCCCATAAGCAGACTTGAATTTCTGAGTTTCTAAACCTTCTTTATGTCTTCCTTGCATGTTCTTTCTGGGGTCATATGCTTTCAGGTCCCACTTTCTCCAGGGTCTCCATATAAAGCTCTAAAGGGGAATTGTCACCCAGACTGTAAAATTAATTCTTCTGTTCTATTTTAGTTTGAGAGAAAGTAGCTACCTGTATTTAGGAGAGAGCTGAGAGAAATCTTTGCAGGAGTAATGGATGATTGCTCTACGGTTTCCATGGAAACAGCCATCTTGCTGTGAAGGGTATTTGATAGAGCTATTATCTGCCCTGAATGCACAGCCAAAAAAAAGATTACTTAAAGGGACACTGCTGCACACATAGAATTATAGAATGGTTTAGGTTGTCAAGGACCTCAAAGATCATCCAGTTCCAACCCCCCTGTGCCATAGGCAGGGACACCTCCCACTAGAACAGGTCGCTCAAGGCCTCATCCAGCCTGGCCTTGAACACCTCCAAGGAGGGAGCAGCCACAACCTCCCTGGGAAACTTGTTCCAGTGTCTCACCGCCCTCCCGGGGAAGAACTTCCTCCTAAGATCCTGTTCAAATCTTCCCTTTGCCAGTTTAAACCCATTCCCCCTAATCCTGTCATTACAAGACTTTGTCAATAGTCCCTCCCCAGCCCTCCTGTAGCCCCCCTTCAGATATTGGAAGGCCACTCCAAGGTCTCTTTGGAGCCTTCTCTTCTCCGGGCTGAAAAGCCCCAACTCTCTCAGCCTGTTCTTATAGCAGAGCTGATGCAGCTCTCTGATCATTTTCATGGCCCTCCTCTGGACTGTCTCCAACAGCTTCACATCCTTCTTGTACTGGGGGCTCCAGAACTGCACACAGTACTCCAGGTGGGGTGTGAGGAGAGCAGATCAAAGGGGCAGAATCTCCTCCCCTTGCCCTGCTGCCCACAGCTGCTCTTGCTGCAGCCCAGCACACAGTTGCTGTCTGGGCTGCACTCACACTGCAGCCTCATCTTGAGCTTTTCATCACCCCAGACCCCCAGGTCCTTTTCCTCAGGGCTGCTCTCAGCCATTCCCCACCTAGCCTGGAGTTGTGCTTGGGATTGCACCCATCCAGGTGCAGGATCTTACACTTGTCCTTGTTGAATGTCATGAGGTTGGCCTGGGCACAGCTTTGCAGTCTATCCCAGTCCCTCTTGATGCCATCCCTGTCCTCCCGCAAGTCGACTGTGCCACACATCTTGGTGCCATCTGCACACTTGCTGAGGCTGCACTGATTCCTCTGCCCATGTCACTGACAAAGATGTTAACCAGCACTGGTGCCAGCACTGGCCCCTGAGGGATGCCACTTGGCACTGGTGTCCAGGTGGACATTGTGCCCTTGATCCTTCTGAAAACAAAAAAAGAAACCCAACCATTGTTATAGCTATGTTGTACCTTAGAGGAGCAGGATGGTAGGCATCCTTCAGTAGTTGTAGTCTTCAACTCATCATCATAGAATAAAAATTACGTAGAGGTATTGCAGATAAATAAAGGAAGGAAATGAGCTGGTCTGTAGCTAGTGTCATGAAACGTGTTAATATTGTTAATATTCCTATTGTCAGAGCAGCCTCCCAAAGTATTCTTGTGTTAACACAGTCTGGTATGCCGTGTGTGGGTACATGGGGATGTGTATCCCTATGCCTCCTGATGGGAAGTGGCTCTGTAAAGATTCTTTTACTGACATCTGCAGATGGCATGCGTGCATTTATGGCTGTCTTAGATGTGTAGTGTGGGTGGCAATCCAATGACCTGCTTTGGGCCTTGTGTGGCTACTTCAGGCTTCAGCATTTTCTGAAAACCTGATACATGCATGAGATTTAAGCCCC
The DNA here is from genome assembly GCA_013396835.1 of Psilopogon haemacephalus. Taxonomy (NCBI): domain Eukaryota; kingdom Metazoa; phylum Chordata; class Aves; order Piciformes; family Megalaimidae; genus Psilopogon; species Psilopogon haemacephalus. The sequence goes on along the minus strand of VWZI01023924.1, from coordinate 30,804 downwards.
CTCTCTGAGGAGTCAGCGAAGAGGTGTGTGAGGTTAGTGTTTGCAGCAAATAAATACTTCTTAACACCTATTCATATGCTTTCCATGGTCTGACCCACTGTACTTGTGCTCTTGCAAACATTTATATAAGAAAGCTAGAGCCCACTGCATTTCTGAGCCAGATTTAGGACAGATTTATTTTTTTACAGCAGTAATCTCTTGAGTGTCTGGAGTGAAGATAATATAATTCCAGAGTTTCTACGCTACATTTTTTTTCTTTATTTAGCAGTCAATGATAATTCTGTTCCAGTTCTTGTGTCTATTTCAGGAAGAGCCCCAAATGGCTTCCGTTTGTTTCTGCTTTAAGTCTAGCAACATAAATGCAAAGCTGTCAGGAGCTGTGTGGTTTTTTTAGGAATGCCATTACATTTGTTTTTACTACTGATGAGCAGATGTTGAGAGAGACAAATTTTGTTTCATTCACCTACCTGGAAATTATCAGTCATTGAAATCCTAACCTTTATTGGAAAAGGCTTCCTGGAGAGGGTAGAGATGACTTACTGACTTTGAAAGTGCAAATGTTGTTTATTTCACCTCTGAAAATTAATTACCCCTTGCTGCTCATCCAGCAGGAAAGACTAAGACTGGTATACTGTTACTGCTAGCTCAAGCCACTGCTACAATGTGGGATCCAGCCTTGAAACTGAGCACCCTTGGAAACATAGTGCCATGCACAGAGATGCCAAATTATTTCCTTTATGGAACTGAGTCACTTAAAGAAGGTTTTGTTAGTACCTGTGTGTTGTTCTTGAGCTCTGAGCTAGACTTAAGCTAACTGAAGTCAGGCTTGTTTACATAAAACTCATGTGTTGTGCTTGGGGCCCGGGGGCCTACCAAACTATAGCTCTGAGATGTCAGAATCCACTGGTATTGTTTTCTAACTTAATAAAAATGTTAGACTTCTCACAAATGTTCTGAAATCCTATGAACTAAAGCAATCCTTGCATGCAAGTCCATAGGAAAAATCTTAATATCTAGCATAGGCTGTATTTGCAGCTGACTAATGCAGGGGACACAGTCTGTCATTAACACAAGGTAGTGCAACATTAAATTACTGATTTGGTTGGGAATTAATTGGCTGAGGCAAGAATTATGAAAATATAATTATTTTTATTTTCTCAAAAAGCCCTGCCCCAAAATGATGTACCAAACTAGTTACATTTTATTTGCAGGTACTAATGCAGTCAGGAAATCTTTACAAGGATGCTTATGTGTGAGTTTAGTAATTTAGGAAAGTCGGAAAATGGAAAAGGCTAAGCTACAAGGCAGCTTTACCCCACTTATAAATCAGGCTGAGCAGAGAACCTAGTGAACAACAGATTTTACTCACGGGGGTGAAGTATAGAATCATAGGATCGTAGAATGGTTTAGATTGGAAGGGACATCAAAGATCATACAGTTCCAACCCCCCTGTGCCATAAACAGGGAGACCTCCCACTAGAACAGGTCACTCAAGGCCTCAGCCAACCTCCAACCTGGCCTTGAACACCTCTAGGAAGGGAGCAGCCACAACCCCCCTGGACTACCTGTGCCAGTGTCTCACCACCCTCACTGGAAACAACTTTTTCCTAACATCCAGTTTAAATCTCCCTTCTGCCAATTTGAACCCAGTCCTCCTCATCCAGTCATTACAAGACCTTGTGAATAGTCCCTCCCCAGCCCTCCTGTAGGCCTCCTTCAGATACTGGAAGGCTGCTCTAAGGTCTCCTGGAAGCCTTCTCTTCTCCAGGCTGCAGAGCCCCAACTCCCTCAGCCTGTTCTCATAGCAGAGCTGCTGCAGCCCTCTGATCATCTTTGTGGTCCTCCTCTGGACTCTCTGCAACAGTTCCATGTCCTTCTTGTGTTGGGGGCTCCAGAACTGCACACAGTGCTGCAGATGGGGTGTGAGGAGAGCAGAGCAAAGGGGTAGAATTCCCTCCCTTGCCCTACTGGTCACACTTGTCTTAATGCAGCCCAGCACACAGTTGCTGTCTGGGCTGCACTCACACTGTCAGCTCATGTTGAGCTTCTCATCCACCGCAGACCCCCAGGTCCTGTTCCTCAGGGCTGCTCTCAGCCATTCCCCACCCAGCCTGGAGTTGTGTTTGGAATTGCACCTTACACTCAGTCTTTAGGACTTTAGCAGTGATCCCTGCCAAATTTCTCTGTGTCAGCCTCTAAAACTGCAAGCTGTATCCACGTGGCATCAAGTCCAATGCGAATAAACGCCACCAAAGTCCCAAGTGTCTCAAACACAGCTTCCATGAGGCAAAGAACATGGAGAGGTGCTGTCTTAGCAGTGCAGTAATAAAAGCCACCAAAGTCCTAAGTGTCTCAGACACAGCTTCCATGAGGCAAAAATCATGGAGAGGTGCTGTCTTAGCAGCACAGTGATAAAAGCCAAACTGCTGCTGTGTTCCCCACCTCAGGGTAGTGAGCAGGAAGCCAGGATGCGGTAGTGTGAGAGAAGCCAGGTCTGGCTGCTGCTGGCAGCTCTCTCATGAATGGACCTCAGGACTTGCTAAGCTTGCAGACTTGTGGGGGAGCAGCACAAACTGTCCCGTGAGAGCGGGACTGGAGTGGAGCTGCAGAGAATGGTGTGAAAGCAGGGACCGTGCAAAGACAGGGACCTTGCAAAAGTGGGGACCATGCACTGTTTTCCTCACTCCGTTTATAAGCTTCCTAGACAATGTGCCCATTGCCACATACAGAGTCAGCACATGGAAAGAACTACTTTCTCCTTGCCGGTGGACTCAAAGGGGGAAGAGGAAAAGGTGCCTTTTGCTCTTCCCCCTTTGAGTCCACCGGCAAGGAGAAAGCAGTTCAAACCTCTGGAGATGGAGAGGGGGTGTGGTGGTTTAGCAGTTACCTGCCCCTCCCTGTCCCCTTTGATATAACCCTGGCTAGGACTCAGCTGGCTGGAAGTTAATAAATGAAGCTTTCTATTTCCAGCAATGCTCAATACACAAGCAGATATTTACAATGTATAACAGGTATTTACAGATATATACAGTGAAAAGGTAATACCGAAACACCACAGCCCTCCCAGAGATCAAAATCCCTAGGAGGGGTTTCTAACTACCCCTACCACCTTTCCATCCTTCCCCAGTCTTATCTCACCATCTGTTGATGCAGCAGGTAGGCGAAGGTAGATTGGCCAGGGAGGGTTGGCAGTAGGAAAGAGGTTAGTGGAATTAGGGTTGAAAATCAGCTACACAAGGCAGGGAAAAGAAGCCATGGAAGACAGCAGCCACAGCCCACAGAGGCCTGAAGCACTCTGACTTATATATATTTGGGTTACAACTCTTAAAACAATATTTATTTTCTTTCTCAGTACATCTCTGAGGGAAGTAGCATCATCTGTTTTCCTCTCTCAGCCTACAGTGTAATTTTCTCACTCAAATCCTCCAATTAGTTCAAACCATCACAGGGGGGAAGAAGGGCTTTGGAGTGCCCCACAACAATGACTTACTGAATACATGAACACAGATGTTGATCTGGATGCCCTTACTTGAGCAGATGACATTATGGCTGCATAACATTCCTCTACCCTAGAAAACAAGCCTAAGCTTTGCAGCTTATATAAAGATGAGTGCTATTTTGGATCCTCCTTCTTAACTCTTAGTGAAAATTGTTCCTATTACTGTTGGCATTCTAGACTTCACTTTCAGAAACAAGATCATTACCGTGCCATCAAGGAATACTTGATGAGATCCAGCAGCTGGGCTACGGCTTCCAGAATAGCTCCCAAGCTGCAGTAACTGCCACCCCATTGTTTCAGACACACCTGTTGCAAAATGATCAGTGATGGCTGTGACTGCACATGGCTTTAAGGGTAATGAAGCTTGCTAGATGCTAGATGCGCTGAGTAGAAATATGGTTTTCTTAGCTACACAGAGTAATAGATACGCCCAGTATCAGTGCAACCTTTGGTAGAGTATGATGAGTCCAGAGGAGGGTCACAAAAATGATTAAGAGAATAGAACATCTCTGTTACAAGGAGAGCCTGAGGGAGCTGGGGCTTGGAGCTTGGAGAAGAGGAGCCTGAGAGGTGACCTCAGCAATGTTTATCAATATGTGCAGGTGAGTGCCAGGAGGCTCAAGCCAGGCTTTGATGGGTGATGCCCAATGACAGGACAAGGGATAATGATGGAAGCTGAGGCATAGAAAGTTTAATTTAAACATGAGGAGGAATTTTTTCCCTGTGAGGGTGGCAGAACACTGGAACGGGCTACAGGGAGTTGTGGAGTCTCCCTCTCTGGAGACTTTGAAAACTTGCCTGGATGCGTTTCAGTGTGATCTGGTATAGGAGATCCTGCTCTGGCAGGGGAGTTGGACTGGATGAGCTTTTGAGGTCCCTTCCAGCCCCTGACATTTTGTGATTCTGTGATGATCAGGGAGTTGGAGCATTTCTGCTGTAAGGACAGGCTGAGGGAGCTGGGTGTGTTCAGCCTGGAGAAGAGAAGGCTCTGGGGAGACCTAGCAGCAGCCTGCCGGTACCTGAAGGGGCCTACAAGAAGGCTGGAGAGAGGTTATTGCAAAGGCCTGCAGGGACAGTGGCTTCAGACTAAAGAAGAGCAGATTTAATTAGATGTCAGGAACAGATCCTTTATTATGAGGGCAGTGGAACACTGGAACCAGGGTGCTTGGGGAGGTGGTTGGGGCCCACCCCTGAAAATATTCAGGGTTAGTCTGGACAGGGCTCTGGACAGCCTGATCTAGTTGAGGATATCCTTGCTGACTGCAGTGGGGGTTGGACTTAGATGAGCTTTTGAGGTCACTTCCAACCCAGCCCATTCTATGATTCTATGGGATTGTAGCCAGATCTGATGTTCTAGGAACTCGGAGTACTCTGCCAAACCATGACTTTTAAGGGCAGTCCAACATCAGAACACCAGCTGGGTTAAGGGTTTCTCTTTTGAATTGCTCATGGCTCTCTGTCTTTAGGAATGTGTATCTGAAGAAAGAACTGAAATCATACACTTGTAGTGCCATGGCCAATAAAGAGGTAACTTCTGGAGATTTTGGTGAGCAAAAATTTAGGCCAAATTTCTTACCTGCTTTGAAGAGATGATATAAAGAACCTAGCCAGGGGGAACAGAAAGAAAAGGGTGATTGTGTGTTATTGTCAGCTACTTGCCAAACAGCTTCATCACTGCTGGCCAATTTTCAGACTCCTTCACAAGTGATATCAGCACAGATGTTACAATAGTAGTTAGTCTAATGCCCTGTTTATCTCTGGGTTGCTACTGGACATGAATAGNCAAGATCATCCAGTCCAACCTAGCACCCAGCCCTAGCCAATCAGCTAGCCAATGGCACTAAGTGCTCCATCCAGTCCTTTCTTGAACACCTCCAGGGATGGGGGCTCCACCACCTCCCTGGGCAGCCCATTCCAATGCCAATCACTCTCTCTGGCAAGAACTTCTTCCTCATATCCAGCCTGTACCTCCCTTGGCACAACTTGAGACTGTCCCCTCATTCTGTTTCTTGGTTGCTTGGGAGAAGAGACCAACCCCACCTGCCTACAACCTCCCTTTAGGCAGTTGTAGACAGCAATGAGTTCTGCCCTGAGCCTCCTCTTCTCCAGGCTGCACACCCCCAGCTCCCTCAGCCTCTCCTCACAGGGTTGTGCTCCAGGCCCCTCCCCAGCTGCAAACCAAATGCATCTCTGTTCCCAGTGGTGCTCCAGCGTATGGTGATTGGGATTTCCAGGATATAGTGATGTGTCATTGTGTTTCTTCTGCTCAATATGGATATCCTGTGATGTCTCAAATCATAAGGGGAAGTACCCCATATGTATTTGCTTTGTTTCATTGGCTGCTGTGCTTGTTGGCATCTACCTGATACATCTATGAAGACATTAGGAGAGAAGGCTCCAGGGAGACCTAACAGTGACCTGGAGGGTGCTACAAGAAGGCTGCAGAGAGACTGTTTACAAAGGCCTGTAGTGACAGGGTGAGGGCAATGGCTTCAAACTAGAGCAGAGCAGATTGAAATTGGCTGTTAGAAACAAGTTCTTCGCCTTGACAGTAGTAGAACATTGGAACAGGTTTCCTGGGGAGGTGGTTGGGGCTCTATCCCTAGAGATATTCAAGGTGAGGCTGGACAACCTTATCTAGTTGAGGATGTCCCTGCTGACTGTGGAGAGGGTTGGACTGGATGAGCTTTGGAGGTCCCTTCCAACCCAGCCCATTCTGTGACTCTATGAATGTCATCTCACTTTGTCTATTTGGAGTCCTGCCCCAATACCTGGCCCTAAGCATTAGAAATTCCTGAAAAGATGCAGCAGAAGCCATGCACAGTGTCTGTTCTTTCTTCATAACAGATTTTACCACATATTTATCATGAATGATGTTTGAATTGTGCAAGACTTTTGACAGACTGTGGCTGTCGTCAGTACCTTCAAAAAGAGCTTCAGAATAAGTCTCCCTTCAAGTCAAACTTTGATCTTGTTGCTGTAGCAGCTGTGCTATGAGGACAGGCTGAGAAAGTTGGGGCTCTTCAGCCTGGAGAAGAGAAGGCTTCCAGGAGACCTTAGAGTAGCCTTCCAGTATCTGAAGGGGGCCTACAGGAGGGCTGGGGAGGGACTATTCACAAAGTCCTGTAATGACAGGACAAGGGGTAATGGGTTTAAACTGGCAGAGGGGAGATTTAAACAGGATGTTAGGAGGAAGTCTTCACAGTCAGGGTGTTGAGACATTGGCACAGGTTGCCCAGGGAGGTTGTGGCTGCTCCCTCCCTGGGGGTATTCAAGGCCAGGCTGGATGAGGTCTTGAGTGACCTGTTTTAGTGGGAGGTGTCCCTGCCTATGGCACAGGAGGGTTGGAACTGGATGATTTTTGAGGTCTCTTCCAACCTAAAGCAGTCTATGATTCTAAACAGGTGTATGGAAGGTGGGGTGAGGTGTTCTTTGAGATATCGGTGTAATAGAATGGAAACACAGTTCATTATACAGAATGAGACAGACCTTTGGTTTGATTTGTTAGACAAAAATGAGACAGTTACTCCCCAGACTGTGAATCCAGATCTGGGACAGGTGGCTGACTACAGTCTTTTGTTCAGAAGCAGAAAGAAGGCTCTTTGTCTAGAAGGTTTCTTCAGGAGTCAGTTCTAGGTTCAGGGTTGGTGTGTTACAGTGGTGTGCAACAAGGAAAGCAAGAGTAGCTTTGCAGTTTGCGTCACAAAGACTGTGTTGGGTAGCAAAGGCTGCTAAAGAGAACAGGAAATCCTTCTGCAGATATGTGAGCAACAAAAGAGGAGTAAAGAGAACCTCTGTCCTTTGTTGGATGCAGGGGGGAACATAGTGGAAAAGGCTGAGGTACTGAGTACTTTCTTTGACAGTTGCTTGCTGGATACCCAGCCCTTGATCTAGAAGATAGGGATGGGAAGCAGAATGGACCCCCTAGAATCCAAGAGCAGATGGTTAGTGACCTGCTGCACCTCTTAGACATAGCTAAATCTAAAGGGGTTGGCTGGCATACACCCGAGTGTACTGAGGGAGCTGGTGGAAGTTCTCACCAAGCCACTTTCCATCATTTGTCAGCAGTCCTGAATAGCTGGAGAGGTCCTGTCTGACTGAAGATTGGCAAACACGATGCCCATCTGCAAGAAGGGCCAGAAGGAAGACCTGGGAAACTACAGACCTGTCAGTATAACCTTGATGTCAGGGAAGGTCATGGAGCGGATTATCTTGAGCATGTTCAGGACAGACAGATGGTCAGGCCCAGTAAGCAAGGCTTCACGAAGGGCAGGTCCAGCTTGACAAAGCTGATAGCCTTCTATGTCAAGGTGAACCATGTGGTGGATGAGAGGAAAGCTGTGGATATTACTTATCTAGACTTTGTAAAGCCTTTGACACTGTCTCACAGCATCCTTCTGGAGAAACTGTCTGCTCATGGCTTGAGTGGGTGGGTGCATTGCTGTGGTAAAAGCTGCCTGCCGGGGCCCAAGGAATGGTGGTGAATGGAGTTAAATCCAATTGGTGGCCAGGCCCTAGTGGCATTCCCCAGGGCTCAGTACTGCGGCCAGTTCTTTCACATCTTTACCAGTGATCTGGGTGAGGGCATGGACTGTACCCTCAGTAAGTCTGCAGATGACACTAAATTGGATGGAAGTGTGGGTCTGCTTGAGGGTAGGAAGGCTCTGCAGAAGGATCTGCACAGCGCTAGTTGATGGACAGAGGTCAGTTGTATGAGGTTTAACAAGGTCAAGTGTTGGGGCACTGCACTTGGGTCACAATAATCCCATGCAATGTTACAGACGTGTGGAAGTGTGGCTGCAGAGTTGCTCAGCAGAGAAGGACCTGGGAGTGTTGGTTGATAACTTGTTGGGTATGAGCCAGCAGTGTGCTGAGGTAGCTGAGAGGGACAGCAACATCCTAGGCTGTATCAGGAACAGTGTGGCCAGCAGCAGAAGGGAAGTGATCGTGCCCCTGTGCTCAGCACTGGTGAGGCTGTGCCTTGGATACTGGGTTCAGTTTTGGGCCCTCATTACAAGGACATTGAGGGGCTGGAGCAGGTCCAGAGAATGGCAAAGAAAGGCCTGGAGAATGGGTCTTATGAGGAGCAGCTGAGGGAACTGAGCAGGGTGTGCAGCCTGGAGAAGACAGACCTCATTGTTGTCTACAACTGCCTAAAGAGAGGTTGTAGCCAGGTGGAGTTGGTCTCTTCTCTCAGGCAACCAACAACAGAAAGAGGGGACACAGTCTCAAGTTGTGCCAGGGGAGGTATAGGCTGGATGTTAGGAAGAAGTTCTTGCCAGAGAGAGTGATTGGCATTGGAATGGGCTGCCCAGGGAGGTAGTGGAGTCACCATCCCTGGAGGTGTTCAAGAAAGGACTGGATGGGGCATTTAGTGCCATTGGCTAGGGCTGGGTCCTAGGTTGGACTGGATTGTCTTGGAGATGTCTTCCAACCTGGCCGATTGTATTCTAAGTTGTGCCAGGGGAGGTATAGGCTGGATGTTAGGAAGAAGTTCTTGCCAGAGAGAGTGATTGGCATTGGAATGGGCTGCCCAGGGAGGTAGTGGAGTCACCATCCCTGGAGGTGTTCAGGAAAAGCCTGGATGGAGCA
>VWZI01023924.1:0-15464 GCA_013396835.1 Psilopogon haemacephalus | reverse complement strand
TTTTTTTTTTTTTTTTTTTTTTAACCAGATGTGAATGGTACCTAGATATGGCTGAGGTTTATTCAACTCTGGACTGTTTTTAGTAGTTAAATGGTATTCTTTCAATCTTTTCCAGTTGTGTTGGGTATATTCTTAGTAAGTGCTGTCATATCCATGCAGGTATTACAGAGTAGTTTGGTATTACAGCAGTATAGGATGTGTGCTACAAGTGTTCTCATTTCACGTGCCACATGTGCATTTGCAAAAAGCCTATCTGTGTCTTACCCTCTCTGTTTCTCTCCACCTCAGAATGGCAGGAAAAGACTTGAGAATTGTGAGAAGAAACTGGAGGATGTGGGGTGTCTGTAAGCCTAGCCAGAAGGATAGGGATAAAGTCATGTTTCATATTTTGGGGTGTGTGTCTTGTACAGCAGATTGCTCCAACCAGTGCTGTTCACTTCAGACCTGCTTATTAATGACCTCATTCATGTTTATCAATATGTGCAGGGTGAGTGCCAAGTTGAGGCATAGAAAGTTTTCATGTAAACATGAGAAGGAATTTTTTTTCACTGTTAAGGTGACAGAAGGTGTAGAGATTAATTTGGTTCTGCTGCCATACATAATGGTAGGGAAGAAGCTCATCATGAGGTTGATTTAAAAAATGCCATTTCAACTAAGCATAGGACAGTCTGCCACATAGAATCAGAGAATGGTTTAGGTTGGAAGAGACCTCAAAGATCATCCAGTTCCAACCCCCCTGTGCCATAGGCAGGGACACCTCCTACTAGAACAGGTCGCTCTAGGCCTCATCCAGCCTGGCCTAGAACACCTCCAGAGAGGGAGCAGCCACAACCTCCCTGGGCAACCTGTGCCTGTGTCTCACCACCCTCACTGTGAAGAACTTCCTCCTAACATCCAGTTTCAATCTCCCCTCTGCCAGTTTAAACCCATTACTCCTCATCTTGTCATTACATGACCTTGTAAAAAGTCCCTGCCCGGTCCTCCTGTAGTCCCCCTTCAGATACTGGAAGGCTACTCTAAGGTCTCCTGGCAGCCTTCTCTTTTCCAGGCTGAAAAGCCCCAACTCTCTCAGCCTGTCCTCATAGCAGAGCTGCTGCAGCCCTCTGAGTATCTTTGTGGCCCTCCTCTGGACTCTCCAACAGCTCCACATCTAGAAGGTCTCCTGAAAGCCTTCTCTTCTCCATGCTGCAGAGCCCCATCTCTTGTAGGCTGTACTCATAGCAGAGCTGCTCCAGCTTTTGAGGTTGTTGAGGTCCCTCCCAATGTGGTATCTGTGAATCAGTGAATCTGTTTCTCATTTGCAGCAAGCTGCATATGTGACAGCCATGCCAAATGTTCTCTCTTCACCATGTCTATTTCAAATAGGAGTTTATGGGGAGTTTTGGTTAGGGTGGGGTTTTTTTAGTTTGTTTTTGGTTGGGGGGGGAGGGTGTTTCTATGTGTTTGAGGGAAATGGGTGGCTAAACCATGTGCACATAAATACAATCTGTTTTTCGGTTAGCTGTCATCACAGACACCTGAGTGGTTTTGTGTCATATAATGTCAATACACAATTTTTGTGTTGTATTCTAACAATACTGTTTTAAGACAAAGAATTAGAAGTGGAAGAGATACTGTATTGTTTCTCCTGCATTCCCACTTGTTGGTGTAAAACCCTTAACCACTTTATAGAGTAGAAGAAATTGCTTCAGCTTTCTGTCATTTTATTCCTTAGGGAGCAGTCTGAGCCATTCTAGTTCTGTGAATTCACATCAATAGAAATACCATGTGGACTTTTATGCCCTCCTGGTTGTGTGCTCTGAGCTTCCAGATCAGTGTGCTTGCAGTCATGCACTTTCAGTTAAGCTGCAAGCCCAGTAGCAAAAGGTTTTCATCGTGCATAATCCAGTGTTGCAACTCTAGGATAGACAGGTTTGGAACGGCATGAGATTGGACAAGGCTAACTGCTGGATTCTACACCTTGGCCACAACAGCCCCAGGCAGTGCTACAGGCCTGGGACAGAGTGGCTGGAGAGCAGCCAGGCAGACCAGGGACCTGGGGGTACTGTTTGACAGCTGAACATGAGCCAGCAGTGTGCCCAGGTGGACAGGAGAGCCAATAGCATCCTGGCCTGGATCAGGAATAGTGTGGCCAGCAGGAGCAGGGCGGTCCTTCTGCCCCTCTATTCAGCACTGGTCAGGCCACATCTTGAGTGCCATGTCTATTTCTGGGCTTCTCAATTTAAGAAAGATGTTGAGGTGCTTGAACGTGTGCAGAGAAGAGCACCAAGGCTGGTGAGGGGCCTGGAGCACAGCCCTGTGAGGAGAGGCTGAGGGAGCTGAGGGTGTGCAGCCTGCAGAAGAGGAGGCTCAGGGCAGACCTCATTGCTGTCTACAGCTACCTAAAGGGAGGGTGTAGCCAGGTGGGGTTGGTCTCTTCTCCCAGGCACCCAGTGACAGAAGAGGACACAGCCTCAAGCTGTACCAGGGCAGGTTTAAGTTGAATTTTAGGAAGAAATTCTTCACAGCAAGAGTGATTTGCATCGGAATGAGCTACCTAGGGAGGTGGTAGATTCACCATCCCTGGAAATTTTTACAAAGAGACTGCATGAGGCACTTGGTACCATGGTCTAGTTGATTAGGTCATGTTGGGTGATAGGCTGGACTGGATGATCTTGAAGGTCTTTTCCAACCTGATTGATTTTGTGATTCTGTGTAAAAGTGAGTTACCAAAGAGCCCTGCCCTGTGCTTGAGGAAACAGAAACCACAAGCTTGCAGTAAGCATCTAGTCAAATAAGTTATGTGTATGTCATCCCTGAGAAACTAATAGTACTCTAGATTCCTTTTGCCAGCATTTCAGCAGTTTTAGTAAGTAGTTAGTCTAAGATTCTGTTATTTCCTTTTAACTCAGGTAGCAGTTTGAGTAAGTACGTAGTCTAAGATTCTGTTGTTTCCTTTTAACTGAGGCTGTGATTCTGTTGACTGAACTTCTGCCTCTCCTTTCCTCCATAGAGAAATGAGAGAACGAAGTATCTGAACTGGTAGCATCAGAAAGCAGCACTAAATGATACTCTTAGAAAGAGAAGCTTCTAGCAATTTCATTTCTGTTTAAGTGGGGCAGAATGCCATTAGGCTAACACTTTGTTTTCTGCTGTTACAGGAGATCCACCGTCGATTTGAAAATGCTCCTGACACAGCCAAGACAAAGGCTCTGCAAACTGTTATTGAGATGAAGGTAAACGATTGCATGCAAGGCTGCAGCAGTTTGTTCTCTCGCTTATCACTGCCAAATGCTACATGCTTCTGCCAGTCTTTGTGGTGGTTTAGCAGTTACCTGCCCCCCCACCCTTTGATATAACCCAGGCTAGGACTCAGAACGGCTGGAAGTTAAGGAATGAAGCTTTATATTTACAGCTATGCTCAATATCCAAGCAGATATTTACAATGTATAATAGATATTTACAGATATATACAGTAAAAAAAGTAATACAGAAACGTCACAGCCCTCCCAGAGATCAAAATCCCTAAGAGGGGTTTCTAACCACCCCTACCACCTTTCCCCCCTTCCCCAATCTTATCTCACCATCTGTTGATGCAGCAGATAGGCGAAGGTAGATGGGCCATGGGGGTTAGCAGCAGAAAAGAAGTTAGTGAAATTATTCAGAATCAGCTACAAAAGGCAGTGGGAAAAGGAGCCATGCAAGGAGCCAGCCACAGCCCAGAGAGGTCTGGAACCATCTGACTTACCTATATTTGGGTTACAATTCTTAAAACAAATTCTTTTCTTTCTCAGTAAAGCTGTGAGTGGAATAACATTGTCAGTGCTTTCCTCTCAGCCTGTAGTCTAATTTCTCATTCAAATCCTCCAATTAGTTCAAACCAGCATAGTCTTCTAATTTAAAATCACTTTTTTTTTTTCCCTACATATTTTTTTTTAATTATGGATCTGTTAAAAGGCAGAGGTGCTACCTGCCACAATAGAAACCTGCCTTCTGCCTGCTTGCAGCAGCACATACAGCTCTCTGTCAGTTAACCAAGAGCCCATTGTTTTACAAGGATGGGCAGGATGGATTAGTGGGGGTTTATGATTATGTGGGTTGTTTTCTATTTATAGAACCAGTATTGAAATACTGCTTTGAATTCTCTTGTGTCAACAAAGTTAGCAATTTGCGAAGTCAAAAACCCATTTAAAGGATGGCTCATACAGCTAGGAAGACGTCTGCCTGTCATCATAAACCCTGACTTACCTACCTCAATTTGTGATTGAATTCTTAAATTATTAACTCAAATACCTTAATGGAGCAATGGCCATTTGCCAAGAGCTCGGGAGATAAAGCTGTAGTTTGTGGTTTATGTAGCTTTGTTCAATCATATTTTATATTGTATAGTCCATAAATTGCATCAGGCAGGGTTTAGAATCATAGAATGGTTTAGGTTGGAAGAGACCTCAAAGATCATCCAATTCCAACCCCCCTGTGCCATAGGCAGGGACCCCTCCCACTAGGACAGGTCACCCAAGACCGCATCCAGCCTGGCCTTGAACATCTCCAGGGAGGGAGCAGCCACAACCTCCCTGGGCAACCTGTGCCAATGTCTCACCACCCTCACTGCAAACAACTTCCTCCTAACATCCAGTTTAAAGCTCCCCTCTGCCAGTTTAAACCCATTCCTCCTTGTCCTGTCATTACAAGACCTTGTGAATAGTCCCTCCTCAGTCCTCCTGTAGGCCCCCTGCAGATACTGGAAGGCTACTCTAAGGTCTCCTGGCAGCCTTCTCTTCTCCCGGCTGAAAAGCCCCAACTCTCTCAGCCTGTCCTCATAGCAGAGCTGCTGCAGCCCTCTTATCATCTTTGTGGCCCTCCTCTGGACTCTCTCCAGCAGTTCCATGTCCATTGGACAAATGCTGTTAAAAAATTGGAAACTGTCTTTGCAAACTGTTGTCTTCCATTTTCATATCCTCTTTTTCTCCCTTCTTCTTTACCTTTGCCTATTTCTTTTCCTTGTATTTTTTTTTCCCCTTCCGAGCCTTTCAGTTTCATCTTAATGTTTTCCATAGTCATTTCCCACCTTTCTGCCCTGTCTTTCTTCTATTAGTCATCTTGGTGGTCGATAGTAATGAAGACTAATTGACCATCTGGTAACAATAAACCATTATTAAATGAGCAACATTTACATTTTTATTCAACCATATTTTATATTGTATAGTCCATAAAGTGCATCAGGCAGAGTTTGGACAAATGCTGTTAAATAATTGGAAACTGTCTTTGTAAACTGTTGTCCTCCATTTTCCTGTCCTCTTTTTCTCCCTTCTTCTTTACCTTTGCCTTTTTTTTTATTTTTTTCCTTTCCGAGCCTTTCAGTTTCATCTTAATGTTTTCCATAGTCGTTTCCCACCTTTCTGCCCTGTCTTTCTTCTATTAGTCATCTTTGTGGTCGATAGTAATGAAGACTAATTGACCATCTGGTAACAGTAAACCATCTATATTATTAAATGAGAAACATTGACATTTCTGGGAAATCCTGTGAGCACTGAAACAAAATAAGTTGCAAATTAAAACATTTCCCTTCACCTTACTGCCTGTGTGATTTTGTGTTACAAACGACCACCTCACTGATATTAACTTAAGCATCAACAATTAAGTGGGTCTGACTAGGTCCTTTAGAAACATGTCAACCTATACATGAATATCTTTCATGCTTTGATTATCACACCAAAAAAAGAATGCATGAAGGGTTGGCTCATGAAAGAATGGAGAGAAGTTTCAGATCTTACCTGTATTTCAGGAATGACAAAATATTTTTGAGAAAGGAACTAAAAAAACTACACTGCTTTAATAGATGACAATTTAGAAATGCATCTCCATGCTCATGCGTGAAGCTCTGTGTGCTTTATGAATCTGTTCTTGCTGTTCCTAACACAAAAGAGTTATGAAGCAACAGTAGACCAAGCAGACTGGAAACCTCTGATCATCCTGCAAAGCTATGAGGGTAGTGGTAGATTGTCTTCCTTACCTTGTCAGCCATGGGGATGTTTGCTCTGTTGTATGCATGAGCCAGGATCTTTGTGAGGATTAACTGGAAGCAGACTGGAAACCTTTGATCATCCTGCAAAGCTATGAGGGTAGTGGTAGGTTGTCTTCCTGACCTTGTCAGCCACTCCAGACCACATTGTTGTATCTTTTGCTTTCAGTATCTTAAGGGGACCTACAAGAAAGCTGGGGAGGGACTTTATAGGATGTCAGGTAGTGGTAGGACTGGGGGGAATGGAGCAAAGCTAGAAATGGGGAGATTCAGACTGGATGTTAGGAAGAAGTTGTTCACCATGAGGGTGATGAAACCCTGGAACGGCCTGCCCAGGGAGATGGTGGAAGCCTCATCCCTGGAGGTTTTTAAGGCATGTCCACATCCCTCCTGTAATGGACTCTTGCTTTTCTTGGCAGGTATAAAAAAAGGGGAAAATTAGTACTTGAGCACTCAGGCAGATGCTGTGTCAAGGCATGAATGCTGATTTCTCTAGGAAGGAGTAAATGTCAAGGGGAGTTACATGCCCCATAGATCCTCTGATGGGATGTTAATAAGTCCTCTAACTGTGTCTTTATCTGTCTCTTCTAATTGTTCTCAGGATTCAAAAATTTCTTCCATGGAGCGTGGCCTCCGGGATTTGGAAGAGGAGATTCAGATGTTGAAGTCAAATGGGGCTCTGAGCACAGAGGAACGTGAAGAGGAAATGAAGCAGATGGAGGTGTACCGAAGTCATTCCAAATTCATGAAAAATAAGGTATTGAGAAAACAAACGCTGGTGGGAGGATAAACTGAGCTTAGGGAACGGATGAGAGAAAGGAAAATGTCATGCTTCAGCAAGATGCCCATTCTGCTGTTAGGAAACAGAATTTTGTTGGTGTTCTGCCACGGAGACACTAAAATAACTTAAAAAAACACTTACAGGAATTTTAAATTCAGATTTGAAAATGAGGTAATGGTGGCCCAGCAGGGTCAGTGGCCTGCTTTGACTTTCACACCTGACTCTCTTTTGTATCCAAAGGGTTTCTTGTCCATGTTTATAGCCCTGATAATGCCCTGTAGTTTTTAAGTTGTATTTGATCTAGGTCTTTTCAAATGTAGTCTGTTTAAGAAAGGGTTCCTTATTGCAGCTATTGTATTACGACTAGTAAGTCTTTGTGTTATGTGAGGACTGAAAAGAGAATGAACTGTCGCTATCATGGCTTCCCATTGCACTCTCCTTCCATAGTGGAGTCAGAATGGGAGTAGAATCAACTTTGATTTATGTCATTGGGAACACTGAACAAATGCAGCAGTGTTGATCCTCAGGTGTAAAGGCAGACAAGTACTACTGTATTGTCTATAGCCAAAAGTCAATTCACAGAATCACAGAATTTCCTAGATTGGAAAAGACCTTCAAGATCATGGAGTCCAATCATTAGTTTCACACTGACAAGTCCTTAACTAAACCAAATCCCTCAGCACAACATCTAATCAATATGAGTCAGTATGGTTGGAAAGGACCACCAGGACCACCATTCATTCTTTGTTTTGCCTAAAGAAATGTTTCTCACTCTTCTAGTGCATCCTAAAATTTTCTAATAGTGATTAAGTCCACTTGGTACAGTAAATTTGAGTATATTGTGAGTGCTGCTGCTCCTGCAAGCAGTGTAAATCTCTGGAACAGAGGCCAAAAATTACTCTACTAGGTCCTGAACAACTGTAACCTACTGCATTTGTGCAGAGGCCAAAAATTAATTGGTTCAGAACAAATTGCAACCTACTGCATTTGTAGAGAGCTCAAAAAGTACTTGGTCCTGAACAATTGCAACCAACTGCATTTGTGCAGAGGTCAAAAATTACTTGGTCCTGACCAATTGCAAGCTACTGCATTTGAAGATAGTTCAAAATTACTTGGTCCTGACCAATTGCAAGCTACTGCATTTGAAGATAGTTCAAAATTACTTGGTCCTGAACAATTGCAAGCTACTGCATTTGTGCAGAGGTCAAAAATTACTTGGTCCTGAACAATTGCAAGCTACTGCATTTGTGCAGAGCTCAAAATTACTTGGTCCTCAACGACTGCAACCTACTGCATTTGTGCAGAGGTCAAAAATTACTTAGTCCTGAACAATTGCAACCTACTGCATTTGTGCAGAGCTCAAAAATTGCTTGGTCCTGAACAGTTGCAACCTACTGCATTTGTAGAGAGCTCAAAAATTACTTGGTCCTGAACAGTTGCAACCTACTGCATTTGTAGAGAGCTCAAACAATGCATTACTAGATCCTGAACAGTTGCAACCTACTGCCTTTGTCCTCCTTGAGATTACTTGTCCAAAACCAAAAAGAATGCTGGAGCAAGTTACTTGGCCTAAAGTAAAAGTGCACAGTGAGTCCGTCTTTCTTCCACTTCCCTCAAGCCAGCTCACTGATTTACCTCAGGATAACCACATCTGTCCTTTTATTTTTGGCCTTTATCCCGCTGAACTGCTTCTAGGGCACCCACTTCAAATGAAGAATAGAGAGATGATTTTAGCACCTTTGCCTTCCATCCTTTCTGCTTTCTTCCTTTCTTTGTTAGCAGCCCTTCAGCTTCTCCTCCTTCTCTCCCTCTGTGGGCCTACAGATCAGTTCAGCTACTCTGTTTCTGCATCTCTCACGTCTCTTGTGTCTGCTCATTTTGCTCCTGCAGAAAATTTGCCCCTTTTTGATCACCATTCACTCATGCCTCGTAGCCAGCTCCAGTCTTGTTACCTTGCTGTCCTGCCTTGTTTTGTAACTGCACCACCTTGCTTTTATTTCCCCAGTGTTTTACTGTAGTCATCTGTGGCTGTACCTTGACAATTCACTTTTGCTTTTAAACTGAAAAATGTTCTTTTCCTGTCATAATTTCCTCTTCAATTGCAGTTTCAAAACTGTTGAGTGGAGTGTCCAGTGGTTGACATATCTAAACATAAATATATATAAAAACAGATATCTTTGTTTCATAATCAAATTTTTGTCTGGCAGCCTATATGAAATGACAGAGACATGAAACTTTGGAGAAGACTTAATGAAGAACAGAAGAGAAAAGGATTGAACAGCACTGAGCTTTCTGCTGGGTTCTTTGTCACCTTTAGTCCCTTGGGTTGAAACAGGCTAACTAGAAGCTGACAAATGCTAAATATTTAAAAGCATAACAATGTCGTGACAGGTAGAGCAACTGAAGGAAGAGCTAAGTGCCAAAGAGGTTCAAGGGGAGGACCTGAAAAAAAGAGTGGCTGGTCTCCAGACCGAGGTCTCTGCAGTAAGCTTTATCTTTTGTGTGCAGTGGCCATTCACTGGGGCTTGCTGGCTCTCTGGCTTTCCTGGTAGCTTTTCTTACCTCCTTTACAACTTGATCTAACAGTGGAACTAACAACTTGCTCAGCCTTGCACCTGTGTCTTTGTTCACACGGGTTTGGTGTCCATAACATCGTTCTTCAGCTGCACATCTCTCTTTGTTTGATTGCTGTTTTTTGGTTTTTTTAACAGTACAAGCTGGTTTAGCAGTAACTTCCTTTTCTCTGCTAAAGCAGATTTTCGAAAGTATTCAGCACCCATTTCTGCACCAGACTTCCAAAGAGATTAGTTTTCCCTAGTAGAAAAAGAAACAATTTCAAATCGTGCTGAAGCCTCTTAACATTCCTGCATAGAAAATAACAAAAGCTGGATGCTGAACACTTCTTAAACGGGATTGTTTAATTTTAGAAGCTTGCATTTAGGTTATTCTTCTCCTGTGAAATTGGTGTGTTTGCTGAGCGATCCTAGTGTCTTACTGAGAAGAGAGAAGTGAACATTTAATGCTGACTTACCTTTTCTTGCAACTTGGAATGGTATGCCCAGCATTTTTCCTGAAGACGTTTAGCACATTGGCAGTAGGGGCTTACAGCTCTGGAATGGAGATGTCCAGAGATAATGATCCTAGGGTGCTGCTTGGGAACGTTACTGAAATGTGGTTGGTTTTAGGTAAGAACATTACACCAAAATCCAAGTATTTAGGGCAGACATCTCCTCTGAGATGACCCCAAAAAGAATTTCTTCTCAAAGAAAGACCAAACTGGTTTGAGAAAGTTTTACTGTAATTTAGTCTACCTACTAATTGAAAGAGATTGAAATCTTTAAGGAAGATTTTTTTTCATTTCTATACTCCAGGATACCAGCAATAAAGAGAATCATAGAATTATAGAATGTCAAGGTCTGGAAGATTATCTGGTCCAGCCCCACTGCCAGAGCAGGATCACCTAGAGCAGATCACACTGGAATCCATATGGTTCCTGAATATCTCCAGAGAGGGACACTCCACAACCTCCCTGGGCAGTCTGTTCCAGTGCTCTATCACCCTCACAGGGAAACAAATCTTCCTCAGGTTCACATGGAACTTGCTATCATAGAATCATAGAATGGTTTAGGTTGGAAGAGACCTCAAAGATCATCCATTTCCAATCCCCCTGTGCCATAGGCAGGGACACCTCCCACTAGATCAGGTCGTTCAAGGCCTCATCCAACCTGGCCTTGAACACCTCCAGGGAGGGAGCAGCCACAACCTCCCTGGGCAACATGTGCCAGTGTCTCACCACCCTCACTGTGAAGAACTTCCTGGAGTTGTGCTTGGGATTGCACCCACCCTACACTTGCCCTTGTTGAATGTGATGAGGTTGGCCTGGGCCCACCTCTCCAGCCTGTCCAGGTCCCTCTGCCTCAACTTCCACCCACTGCCCCTTGTCCTGTCGGTGGGCATCACCAAGAAGAGGCTGGCTCCATTCTCCTGTCATTCACCCCTTACCTATTTATAAACAGTTCATCTCTTCCCAGCTATTCTGCTGTGCCTAGCAGTCTTCTGCAACTGGTTGTGTCGCCCAGTAGCTGTCAGCAGGAACATGCTCTTGACATCAATACTTCTGTGTCTAATTGAACCAGGTGGTGAAATAATTCTGTGGACATTCTTGCTTTTAGTGAAACGATGAAAACCAAACCGCCCTAGGATGTTAGAATTAAGTGGACAAGAAACCACTAATTCCATAAATTCTTTTTATCATCCTTTCCATTATTCCATTTTAACAAGTCAGTTTGGGTAAGGTTTTTTTAAGATCTATGGCCTCTTTCTTCCACTCCCCTTCTTCCTTAACTCCTTGTGTATGCAGTTTCCCACTGGAACACAGGAGTCCTTTATGCTATCTCCTAACATTATTTTAATGCTCTTCAGTAAATAATTCTCTTTCGTTAATTGCCCATTGAAATAGTGCTGTGAAGATAAACCCACATTTAGCTAAGCTTTCCCTCCTATATGATAGTCAAA
Source organism: Psilopogon haemacephalus (assembly GCA_013396835.1). NCBI lineage: Eukaryota > Metazoa > Chordata > Aves > Piciformes > Megalaimidae > Psilopogon > Psilopogon haemacephalus. The sequence continues at coordinate 4,167 of VWZI01023924.1, read as the reverse complement.
AATAAAATATTTCTTTTCCTGGGAGGTGTACCAGAGGCAACCCAGAAAGTTGGTTATAAACTTGGGTATAAGTCTCTACAGTTAGACTTTCCTATCCCCTTTATATTAAAATTATTCTGGCTGATGACTGCACTCAGAATGAGATTTCATGTCATCTCAGTGCTTTAATTTTAGCATTTCTTACTGCTCATCTTTTTAAAATGATCATCCAACCTACATTTATTTAAGTAAGCAGGCATTCCCATGCTGACTTAATTCACTGAATTAAATCTGGGAAATTGCTCTCAACAAAGTGCAATGCGACAAACAGTTTTAGAATCATGGAATGGTTTAGGTTGGAAGAGACCTCAAAGATCAGCCAGTCCCAACCCCCCCTGTGTAATAGGCAGGGACACCTCCCACTAGATCAGGACGCTCAAGACCTCATCCAGCCTGGCCTTGAACACCTCCACGCAGGGAGCAGCCACAACCTCACTTGGCAACCCATTCTACTGTCTCATCACCCTCACTGAAAGAGTTTGTCCTAACATGCCATTTAAATCTTCCCTCTGCCAACTTGCACCTGTTACCCCTCATTCTGTCATTACAAGACCTTGTGAATAGTCCCTCCCCAGCCTTCCTGTAGGTCCCCTTCAGATACTGGAAGGTTGCTATAAGGTCTCCTCGAAGCCTTCTCTTCTCCAAGCTGAAAAGTCCCAAGTCCCTCAGCCTGTCCTCATAGCAGAGGTGCTCCATCCCTCTGATCACTNTCATCCACCCAGACCCCCAGGTCCTGTTCCTCAGGGCTGCTCTCAGCCATTCCCCACCCAGCCTGGAGTTGTGCTTGGGATTGCACTCACTCAGGTGCAGGACCTTATACTTGGCCTTGTTGAATGTCATGAGGTTGGTCTGGGCCCACCTCTCCAGCCTGTCCAGCTCCCTCTGGATGGATCCCTGCCCTCTAGCAAGTCGACTGTGCCACACAGCTTGGTGTCATCTGCACACTTGCTGAGGCTGCACTGATTCCTCTGCCCATGTCACTGACAAAGATGTTAACCAGCACTGGTGCCAGCACTGACCCCTGAGGGACACCACTTGTCACTGGTGTCCAGGTGGACATTGTGCCCTTGGTCACTGCTCTCTGTGTGCGACCATCCAGCCAATTCCTTATCCAGCGAGTTGTCCAAGTCCAACTGAAGGCTTTTACAGTTCCATGGGATAAGCTTAGAATATCTTACTGTTTGTATGGCATTCACATACAATTTTCTGTTGCATGGGAATTTGCAGTGGTTTTTTTTAAGGAAGATACAAATTGTTTTTTTTCTTTGCCCATCTTTTCCTTTCCTTTTGCAGATTGGCCAGGTGAAGCAGGAGCTGTCGCGCAAAGACACCGAGCTGCTGGCCTTGCAGACAAAGCTGGAGACCCTCACCAATCAGTTCTCTGACAGCAAGCAGCACATCGAAGTACTGAAAGAGTCCCTTACAGCTAAGGAGCAGAGAGCTGCCATCCTGCAGACAGAGGTGAAATAGCCAGTTCTGTATGACTAACTTTTCAAAGGGAAAGGGCTGAAAAGCATCATGTTTGTCTTGCTGGGGTTGTACAGTGAGGTGTTACCCGCCCCCCAACACTGTGAAATTGCCCAGGCTAGACTCAGAGGGCTGGAAGTTGAGAAAAGGAAGCTTTATATTTACAGCTTTGCACAATATACAAGCAGATATTCACAACATAGAGCAGATATTTACAGATATATACAGTGAAAAAGGTAATACAGAAACTCCACAGCCCTCTCACAGATCAAAATCCCTAAGAGGGGTTTCCAACCACCCCTACCACCTTCCTCCCACTTCCCAATCTTATCTCACTCTCTGTCTTACATGCCAGATAAGCAAAGGTAGATCTGCCAGGGCAGGGTTAGCAGCAGGAAAGCAATTAGTGAAGTTATTCAGATCCAGCTAAGAAGGCAGGGAGAGGGAACTGCATTAGCTAGCACGCTCAAAGCAGTCTGTCTTATCTTTGTTTTGATTCTAACTTTACACCATTTCAGTAAACAAATGAGTGAGAGAGACACTGGAATGTTTTTCTTTCTCAGCCTATAGTCTAATTTCTCATTCAGATCCTTCCATTAGTTCAAACCAGCACATACAGTCCCACAGCAAGACAGTACTGCTTGCTCTGAGCACCCTCTTTGATGTCTCATTCTCGAGGCCAGAGGATTGAGCATAAAGACAAATATGTGTGTACATGCTTGTAGGACATGCTCTACTAACATGCAGTCACTAATATTTGGTTTTCTTAGGCACAGAAAGATAACAAGTTACATTGCTGAGCTGGGGGGATTTATTTTCCATGACCTTGTAGCTGAAGGACAGCAGGGAAAGGAAGAGTGTTGCACAGAAATCGCAGAAAACATCTGGTTGGAAGAGACCTCCAAGCTCATCCAGTCCAATCTTCCACTCAACACTGAAGGGTCAACATTAAACATGCCCCTAATCCTCAGCTTCGCAGGCTGCTTAAACACCTCCAGGGATGTGGACTCCAGCACTGCCCCAGGCAGACTATTCCAAGATCTGAGAACCCTCTCTGGCAAGAAATATTCCCTAGCATCCAGCCTGATTCTCCCCTGCTGCAGTTTGAAACCATTTCCTCTGCTCCTGTCCCTTGGCACCAAGCAGCAGAGGCTGCCCCCTCCTCATTCCAACCTCCCTTCAGGGAGCTGTAGAGAGCAATGAGGTCTGCCCTCAGCCTCCTCTTCTCCAGCCTCAACCCCCCCAGCTCCCTCAGCCCTTCCTCATAGCCCAGGTGCTCCAGGTCCTTCCCCTGTCTCCTTGCCTTGAACATGCTGCAGCCCCTCAATGTCCTTCCTGGAGTGAGTCGCCCAGAACTGGACACAACACTCGAGGTGTGGCCTCCCCAGTGCTAAACACAGGGGGATGATCCCCTCCTGTCCCTGCTGGCCACAGTGTTTCTGCTCCTGACCAGGATTCCATTGGCTTTCTAGGCCACCTGGGCACTGCTGGCTCGTGTTCAGTCAGCTGTCAAACAATACTGTCAGGTTGCTTTCCAAGTTACACCTTTCCAACCTCACATCCCCAGGTCTTTAGCTTACTATGGGCTTGGTGTTCGCTCCTATGAAACTCAACTGCAGCTTTGCTGCCGTTCCCAGCAGGTAAGGCTGTGGTGGTTTGCAGATAGGAGTCAAAAGAAGAATGCTTAGATTGAGTTCTAGAAGTCCAGGAAAAGGAGTTAATGAAGCAAGCAGCAGCCAGACTGAGAGTGAGAAACTTTTTCTTGTTTCTTGGGTTTATATCCCCAAGCAAAACCCGTGAGTGATCTAGACATCACTATTATTTTCTTTTCACAGCCAGTGGTCCGATTTCTCTCATTAAACTATCCCAATTAGCCTCAAACCAGCACAAAGGGACCCCTTGCCTCTAAGCCTGTGCGATATGGGCTTTCATGGTTTTATGATGTGTATTCCAAGCCAAAAGGAAAAATATTTTTTTCAAGACTGCGTTTTGATAGGAAATAGTTAATAAATTCCCAATTTTTGTAAGACGCACGTGTATATCTGACACCAAGTGGAGAAGAACTACAGCACGAGCTGAATGCTTCTGTGCGTGAAATGTGTGAAGGCAGCATCGGAATCCCCTCCCTTGGGAAGCTGCAGTGTCAGGAGAAGCACAAAAGATGGCGCTCACGCATCAACAGATTGATGGTGTTAAGAGCTAAAGCAGTGCAAAGCCCAAGATGCTGCCAGACAGGGCTGCGGGGCAGTGGTTGGTAGCACTGGCACGAAGGTTACTGCAGTTCAGGGCATTCGTTTGAACTTTTTACCCTCGGGTAGCTCTCCTTTAGCCATGCTCAGTGAATCTAGGAGTGGACATTGCCTTCTCTACATGCAGAAGGCAAATACATTTGGATCTTTAAATGGGATGTTAGGAGGAAGTTCTTCACAGTGAGGGTGGCAAGACACTGTCACAGGTTGCCCAAGGGAGGTTGTGGCTGCTCCTTCCCTGGAGGTGTTCAAGGCCAGGTTGGATGAATGAAAGAATCATAGAATCAGTCAGGGTTGGAAGGGACCACAAGGATCATCTAGTTCCAACCCCCCTGCCATATCCAGGGACACCCTACCCTCGATTAGACAGGACAGAGCCTCATCCAGCCTGGCCTTAAACACCTCCAGGGAT
>VWZI01023923.1:52989-67502 GCA_013396835.1 Psilopogon haemacephalus | reverse complement strand
CGGCCCGGCAGTGCCTGTGCCTGTGGGGTGCGGGCCGGGGGCGTGTGCCCGTCTGTGCCCTCCAACCCCTTCTCATCCCTGCTCTCTGTCCCCTCCCAGTCCCCTAGACCCACCCCAGTCCCCTCCCCGTTCGTTATTCTTTCCGAGTCCCATCCCTGCTCTCTGTCTCTCCCCTGCCCCACCGCAGTCCCTTCCCGTTCCTGCCCTTTGTCCCTGTCCCTCCCGTACCCCTTGCCAAGCTCTCTAGCCCCTTCCCAGCCCCGTCCCTTCCCAAGCCCAGTCCTATCCCCCTTTCTCATCCCTTCCCCAAACCATTCCAGTCCCAGCCCTGATCCCAGTATCTTCCCCTTGCCATTCCAGTTCCTTCCCAACCTCATCCCAGTCCTATCTCTCTTCGCTACCCCTTCCCAGCCCAGCCCTACCCCTGGCTCCCATCCCTTTCCCAACCATTCCAGTCGCTTCTCTGATCCCTGTATCTTCCCCTTGCCCTCCCACTCCTCGCTCTGCTCTCCATCCCTTCCCAGCCCTATCCCTGTCTTATCCCTGCTCCCTATCCCAGTTCCCTCTGGCTCCTTCAGGGACAAACAAGTGTCCAGCTTCCTTGTTCCTTTGTTCCACTTTAATTTTTTTTAATTAAAAAAACCCCCACACGTCCACCCCTAAGAACCAAAATTTTCCCAGCTGGGGACTGAGATGTTTTAGCTTTTCCTCTCTCCCACTTTCCTCTATCTCTTCTCAGGGATGCTAAAATTCCTCCTCAAACCTATCAGAGCTGTTTTAAAAAGTAGAGGGGGAGGGAGGGAAGGTGGGGGGGGGAAGGTTGGAGAACCCAACCAAACTAGGGTGAAAAACATGAAATAAACCAAAAAGAACTACAAGAAAGGAAGCTGCCAGGAAGGTTCCATCCCTCTCTGCTCCTCACCCCCCCGCAGAACACCATCCCCACTAAGACAGCACCAGGCCTGGTTTNGGGAAGAGGGGGGTAGGAGAGAGGGGAGAGGTGGAAGGGTCGGAGGGTAAGGGAGGAAAGGAATCCAAACCAAAACCAAACCCTTAAGAGTGACTTTGTTTTTTCTTGCAGGAGCTGGTGGGTAGGGAGCAGTCTGGGGTTGCTTTTAAATCACCCCAAGTGATGCCCGATAGAAAATTTTTTTTTTTTTTTTTGTTTTGTTTTGTTTTGTTTTCCTCTCTTCCTTGGGGATGGTTTCATTTCCCTCCTTCCCCTCCCCCTCCCACCTTACAGGTGGTGGTGGCTGGGGGGGGAGGAGGGACATGCTGCTGGCCCCAGGCGTGGCGGTAGAAATCTGGCTCAGCTCGTGTGGCAAAACTCCAACAAAAAAAACACAACAAAAACCCAAAACGGGAAGGAAAAAACTCAACCAAACAAACTGAAACAGAACCTCATAAAGAAACAAACAAACAAACAAAAAAAAAAACAAACCAAAACAAAACCAAAAAAAGCTCCAAGCTTTTGAACTTTCTGACGTTTTCCATGGCAGTCACCATCTCAGGTGGCTTCCACCGGTGCTCTGTTGGTTCTTCCTCCTGCCCCAGGGGATGGTTTCTGCTCAAATCCCTCTGCTCTGGCCACACAAGAGAAGCTGAAGCAAGGTGGCCGTGGCCATCCTGGAGCAGAGGCCATGCCACCAGCCCCGCGCTGAGGCAGAAGGTTGGGTAGTGGCCACCTCTTCTCCTCCCTTATTGCTTCTTAGGCAGTCAGGTAGTGGAGCTGCCCTTGCTCAGACCTCTTGGCTGAGCCATCCTCAGTGGGGAACCCTCTTGGTCAGGATGTCCTCAGTGAGATTCACCAGCTAGGATGTTCTCAGTGGGATCCCTTTGACCAGGCTATCCCCAGGAGGATATCCCTCAGCCAAGGTTATCTTTTCTCCAGGGTTTGGGACCGGTGATGTGGGCCGGGCCAGGTTGTGCTGGATCTGTCCATGCTGGCATCCTTAGTGGGATATCAGCCAGGACCCTCTCAGCCAGGATGTCCTCTCCAGAGCTGGGGACTGGTGGCACAGGCTGGGGTGAGTGGTGTCCTGACACCAGGGAGAGTCAGGGAGTGTCCAAGTCACAGGCAGGACAGGGAGGGAAATAAAATTGTGACCCAAAAAGAAGATTCCAACTTTTCTTTTTTTTTTCCTCCCCCCTTCTATTTTTTTTTTTTTCCTATTTTTTCCTATACTTTTTTTTCCCTCTTTTTTTGTTGTTTGTTTTGTGGTTTTTTTTTTTTAAAGTGCACAAAACTCTCTGCTGCCCTAGAGAGAGGTTCTTTGGACCAACCATTCATTGCAAAAGGAAAAAAATGGCAGCTAAAAGGGGTGGTGGTGGTGGTGGTGAGGAGGACACTGTGGTGGGGCGAGCGGGGCCACTGGGCAGCCTTCACCCCGCTGGCCACAGCCCCCCAAGTCCCCAGCACACCCCCCCCACCCTCCCGAGTGCTTCATGCTGCCGTGCAGGGAGCTGGGGAGGAAGAGGAGGCCCTCCCAAGCTGTGCTGCCTCAGCCCTGGCTGATGCTTCCCGAGTCCTCCCTGAGCTCTGCTGTACCTGTGGATTCTCCTCTGCTCCCCACCCGGCGCCTGGCCCCCACCTGTCACCTCTGGTGCTCCGGGAAGGTTCCAGAGTGGAAGCGTGGCCTCATTCCAGCTTCACCTCCCCAGGCCAAAGCCTCCTGCTCCTGGCCAACAGGCAGAGAACCCACCACGTTCCTGCCCTCAACATGAGAAGAGCAGCGGGAGAAGGGAGGGGCACGGATCCCAGCTCCTGCAGCGGGGCCAGGGGAAGCGAGGAGCTGGTGGTGGCACAGAGAGGGGAAAATATTTCTTTTGTTCCAGCTCTGCTCCTGCTTCCTTGGAGAGACCTTGGCCCTCAAGCTTTGTGCTGCTGGGGAAGTTGCAAGTGTTCCAAGGCAAGGAGACGACGGGGAGGAAGAAGGGAGAAGTGAGGGAGAAGAGGGTGCCCCATTTCTCTCAGCAGAGATCTTTGATTCTGACCTCTGCAGCGGGAGCGAGCGGCCGCAGCCGCCGGGCCCAGGCTCCCAGCCCCTTTGCCCATTCCTCCTCTGGTACTGGCCAGCCTGGCAGGACATCTTCCTCAGCAGAAGTCCCGGGGGAGGAGGAGGAGGAGGAAGGACGGTGGAGTCGAGGCCAGCAGCAGCCCTGCCTGCCGATTCAGGTGGGAGTCTGCGGCAGGACACGGAGGGCCAAGTGGGGAGGCGGAGGAGCGGCTCTCCGAGAGGGGTGGGCTGGGCTCTTTTCCTTCTCCTCAGTCTGCCCCGGGGAGGGTCTCTAGCTGATTTTTTGGATCAGCTTCTCGTCAGACAGGCAGTAGAGGCTGTTGATGGACAGGTCCGAGATGAAGTGCTCACAGGCTTTGCGGGTGATCTGTTTGCAGCCTCGCAGGTCGATGAGAGTGACGTTGGAGATGCGGCGCAGGTAGAGCAAGGCCTGGTCTGTCAGCTTATTGCAGCCTGCAAAGGAGACGACAAGGAGTGAAGTGCTCCATGGAGACAGAGCTGAGCTTCCACCTAAGAATGTCACCAGCAGGCTAAGGAAGGTTCTGCTCCACTTCTACTCTGCCCTAGTGAGGTCTTAATCTGGACTACTGCATCCAGATCTGGGCTTCGAGAGAGGGACAGGGAAATAGCAGAGAGAGTCCAATGGAGCCTATAATGATGATTAAGGGAGCAGAACATCTCTCATGAGGAAAGGCTGTGAGACCTGGAACTGTTGAGCCTGCAGAAGAGCAGCCCCAGAGGGCATCTGCTCAAATGTTCAGCAAAGGTTAAAGGAGCTGCAGGTGGGGCAAGAGGCTGGGGCCAGACTCTTGTCAGCGGTGCCCAGTGGCAGGACAAAGAGCACAATCTAGGATCCAGGAGGTTCCATGTGGAGATGAGGAGAAGCTTGTTTGGTGTGAGGGTGCTGGAGGTGTGCAGCAGACTGCCCAGAGAGGTTGTGGAGTCTCCTTCTATGGAGACCTTCCAACTCCCCTGCAGCCATTGTGCTGCTGGGCAAGCTGCTATGGGTGCCCTGCTTGAGCAGGGGGCCTGGGCTGGCTGATCTCCAAAGTTCCACTTCCAACCCTCACCATGCTGGGATTCTGTGGTTTTGGAGGTGGATCAATTAGGGACTCTCAGGTGCCTAAACTCCCTGTGGCCAATGTGCTGCTGGGCAAGCTGCTGTGGGTGCCCTGCTCTAGCAGGGGGCTCGGACTGGCTGATCTCTGAAGCTCCCCTTCCAAGCCCTGCCAGACTCCAGTCTGAGCTGAAAGGAGGCAGCCAGCTGGGGGTGTCTGAGGCGGGCAGGGCGCCCCCGGAGCGGGCAGGGCGCGGCACACACCTGCCATGTTGAGCTCGGTGAGGGAGTTGCGCGTGGAGGAGCCGACGGCGGTGAGGAGGTTGGCAGACTGGTCGGTGAGGTGGTTGCAGTGGCTGAGGTCGAGGCGGGAGAGCAGGGGCATGTGGCGGATGATCAGCCGCAGGGTGGCGTCAGTGATGTCCAGCCCCGCCAGCCGGAAGTCGATCATGTTGCGGAGCTTGCTGCGATTGTCCTGACCTGAGGAGGGAGAGAGAACCACACAGAATCAGGCAGGGACCACAAGGATCAGCCAGTCCCAATCCCCCTGCCATGCCCAGGGACACCCTACCCTAGAGCAGGCTGCCCACAGCCTCTGCCAGCCTGGCCAAAAACACCTGCAGGGATCTGGCCCCAAACACCTCCCTGCAGGGGCAACCCATTCCAGCCTCTCACCAGTCTCCTGCTCAACAACTTCCTCCTCACCTCCAGCCTCAATCTCCCCACCTCCAGCTTTGCTCCATTCCCCCTAGTCCTGAAGCTAAGCATGGACTAGGATCTATGAGAGGAGGAGGAGGGCACCCTCCCAGGTTTGCAGATGACACCAGGTTGGGTGGGAAGTGTTGAGGGTTGGAGGCTCTACAGAGGCTGGGTCCATGGGCCCTCATCAATGGGATGAGGTTTAAGGAGGTCAAGGGCTGGGACATGCACTTGGGTCACAACGACCTCATGAAGGCTCCAGGCTGCAAGCAGAGAGGCTGGGATCTGCCCAGTGGAAATGAACCTGGAGGGGTTGGTGACAGCAGCTGGAGACGAGCCAGGGTGTGCCCAGGTGGTCAAGAAAGGCACCAGCAGCCTGGCCTGGATCAGCAAGAGTGTGGCCAGCAGGAGCAGGGCAAGGCATCACTCCTGTGGACTGGGCACTGGTGAGGTCACGTCTGGAATCCTGGAGTCAGTTTTGGGCTCCTCACTCCAAGAAGGCTATTGAGGGGCTGGAGCAGGTCTAGAGAAGGGCAACAAAGCTGGGGAAGGGTCTGGAGAAGAGGAATGGTGAGGAGCAGCTGAGGGACCTGGGGTTGTTGAGCCTGAGGGAAGACCTTCTGACTCCCTCCTTGAAAGGAGGTTGGAGCCAGATGAGGGTTGGGCTCTTCTGCCAAGGAAGAAGTGACAAGACAAGAGAAAACAGCCTCCAGTTGCCCCAGGGGAAGTTTAGGTTGGACATGAGGAACAATTTGTTGCCCTTGAGGGTTGTCAAGGCCTGACCCAGGCTGCCCAGGGCAGTGGTGGAGACCCCATCCCTGGAGGGGTTTCAAAGCCATGGAGCTGTGGTTACTAAGGGCCACAGTTTGGTGGTGCCCTGGCAGTGCTGGGTGAAGGGTTGGACTCCCTGATCTTGATCTTTTCCAACCCAAACCATTCCATGATTCTGCTGACTTGGGGAATTCCAGACCCACCATCCTGTGGGGACCTCCCTCAGGGGTCAGCACCGACCCCAGCCTTGGCTGCACAACAGCACAGAGAACATCTTACTGGGTTTGTCTGTTGGAGGTGTGAGCAAGTCCCGGATCTGAGGGTCCTTGATTCCAACTGCCCACCGAAGATCGAGGGTCCTGAGAAGGGGGCAGCTGGAGGTACTGAGAGCACAGACTGCAGACCAGGAACAGCCTGCTAAGATGAGGTCTTTCAGGCCTGTCAGGAGAAGGAGAACAGGTTAAACAGGCTTGGTCAGACACGAGGCAACTCAGATCTTTTTCCAGGCACAGTGGGAAGCAGCTCCACTCCCAGCTTGGGGTGGGACAGGGAGCTGGGCCCTGAAGGAGCAGCAGGAAAGCAGCTTGCTATTGGCTGCTTGCTGTGTAATGAGATCCAGGCACCCAGGATCATTCCTCAGTAGGGACCTGGGGTCATTGAGCCTGAGGAAAAGGAGGCTGAGAGGAGACCTCAGCTCTTTCCAACTCCTCAGAAGGAAGCTGGAGTCAGGTGGTGACTTCTCCCAAGGAAGAAGTGACAGGACAAAAGGAAATGGCTTCAGGTTGACCCAAGAGAGGTCTAGGCTGGACACGAGGAACAACTTCTCACCCTCCAGGGTTGTCAAGGCCTGACCCAGGCTGTCTGAAGCAGTGGTGGAGTCCCCATCCCTGCAGAGATGAGGTGCTGAGGGTCATGGTTTGGTGGTGCCCTGGCAGTGCTGGGTTAAGGGTTGGGCTCCATCACCTTACAAAGTCTATTCCTACCCAGAGGATGCCATGACTGTACCAGGGTGCAGAGCCCGTATCTTGATGTGGTCCAACCACCAGGAAAAGGCTCGGAGCAGCCTTGGTGGCAGAGGCAGGGCCCCTTCCCCAGCCCTGCTCACCTGGCAGCCTGTTGACGAGCCACGTGAGCTGCTTTTTGGAGATGTTGGTCCAGCTGAGGTCCAGGCTGATAGGCTGCCTTTTGATGATGCCGCTCAGCGCCTGGGGAGTGATGGACTTGCACCTGCTCAAATCTATCTTTGTCCACAATCTCTTGTCACAGCACCTGGGGACGAGGACAAGGCTGAAAGCTGAGCCCTGAAGGGTCTTGTGGGATGACAGACAGGTGATGGCTTGTCTGGCTTCAGGGAGGAGGCCAGCAGAAAGCTGCTCTGCTTGGTCTCCCCTGACACGTGTGGTGGTTGCTGAGGGTGCCTGGCCAAGGATGCCCAGAACAGCCCTGGAGAGGTTTTGCTGCCATGTTATAAGACTCCAGGTCAAAGCTGTCTGCCCACTTGACCCCTCCCAGCAGAATGAAGATCTTAGATATCCTCTCTCCCAGAACTGCCTGGTTCAGCCCCACCAGGCCCCATACAATGGCTGACCAGCTCCAGCCCTGAAGGTACCACACCAGTGGCAGGTGAGTGGGTACTCTCCCCCAGCCACCACCACACCACACCAATCCCACCAGCCGCTGCTCAGAGCAGCCCAGCTCCCTCCCACTGTGCTGCTGGGTGGTGAGAAACCTCCCAGTTGCCAGTCTCCATCTGTTCCCAAGCCCCTCCATCCCCAGTTGTCCCAGTGCCAGCATTGTCTTCAGGCCCACTCCCCCCCAGGCAGCATTTCCAGCCAGAGAAGCCATTCCCAGCCCACCGGGAAGCCCAGGCAAGACGGGAGGCAGGGAAGGGTAAGGATCAGGCAGGGTGGTGGGCAAGGAAAGGGCATCGGTGCCTGATGAGGCCATGGCACCCGACAAGGTCATGGCAGATGAGAGAAGCACTCAGGTGCCAGCACAGCTCGCTGCTGTCCCCCAAGAGAAGCGGCAGGAAGAAGGCAGAAGGGGACAATAAAGAGCAGAGCACACATGGCAGAGGGAGCAGCTGGGCCCAGCGGCCAGCTCCGCGGGGGATCCCTGCCCTGCTCTTTCCCCTCCGGCCGCCCACCAGGCACAAAGCTCGGCGGGGCCGTGCCAGGTGCGGAGGTCAGGACGCGGTCTGCTGGCCCCCGGCCCCCAGACTCACCACTTGTACCAGGTCTTGCAGACCCGCATGCACTCGCAGAGCTCCCTGCGGCTCAGGTAGTGGAAGACAGACATCCACACCTCCCGCTGCATCCAGCTCTCCTCGCCCTCCGGCGCCCGGCCCCCGCGCCCGTTCAGCCGGGCCGCGCCCCCTTCCTCCGCGTTCTCCTCCTCCTCCTCTTCTTCCTCCTCCTCCTCCTCAGCGGCTGCGTCCTCCTCCCCCCCGCCCCGCAGGGGCATCCGGGCGGGCGCATGACGAACCAGGACGCGAGGAGAGTGCTGCAGGTTGGCGGAGGAGGCCGTGATGGCTTGAAGCTTGGGGACGATAGAAGTGCCGTGGACGTCTTTGGTGGGGCGCTGGAGGGTGACGGTGAGGTAGGAGCCGTGCAGCTTGGCCTTCTCCACCTCCGACAGCTCCTTCTTGCCGCTGGGGTTGTTCTCCTTCTCCCTCACCATGGTTCGCTCGGTGGCCTGCAGCCGCAGCAGCTGCCGGCGCTTGAAGCGCTCGTCCCGGCTGGCGCCGTGGTGGTCGCTGGGGCCGGCTCCCGGGGACGAGCGAGTCACCACCCCGCGGGGCGAGGCCGGGTCGTGGATCAGCTGCAGCATGGGGGTGGGCGAGTTGGGGGGGGTGGTCAGGGGCTCCTCGCAGCTCCGCAGGGGACGCAGCACCTTGGCTTGCGCCGTGTCGTCGTCGCTCTCCTCCACCTTCCGCTTCTGCGGGCACAGGAGAGTTGAAGTGGGGATGGAGCCACGGTGGGTCTGGAGGGTGCCTCCCCCCTCTGCACCAGCAGTGCCCAGTATCACCGGTACCAAGAACCAACCACGCTGGCAACCGACATTTGCCTTCCCCCTTCACAAAAGGGCTGCCCCCTGAGCTCGGGAGTGGCCTTTCGGTCCCTTGCCTCTTGCAGTAGAACCTCTCAGGATCACAGCTCGGCACAACACGCCATGGGGACAAGAGGTGCTCACCATGGGGACAAAAGGTGCTCACCATGTGCACCTGAAGTGCTGGGAGACCCAGGAACCAGACAATTGTGCAGCCCGAGCATTCTCATCACCCAGGTAAAAGTGTCCCAGGGTGGCCCCCCAGCCCCCAGCCTGGCTTGCCTTTGCTGCCTCACTTCCATCCCCAGCAGTGGGCACGGTCCTACAGGCAGTGCTGCAGCTGTAGGCCAAGGTCCTGGGCAGTGCTGGCAGGTGCCACCGTGCCAGCTGCCTCCGCAGAGTGTCCATTGGCTGCCGGGCAGAGGGCCCCAGCTGCCCACGCCGCTTCTGCAGGAGCCTGGCCCTGGCCTGCCGCCGGGCTCCCTGGGAGCCAGGCACAGAGAGGAGAGGGCTGTCAGCTCATCCTGCTGCAGGACGTCAGGATCAGGCTGCGGCAAGATGCTGCTGCCTCCCTAGTAACACCCACTCTCAACTGTCACTGCCCAGCTGGTCCCCTGGATGGCACCGGTGCCTGCCTGCCCTCCAGCCCAGCCTGGTGAACGTTGATTACCTCCCACAGCAGGACGGAGGACACATGGCAGAGAATCCCAGACCAGTTTGGGTTGGATGGGACCTCTAAAGGTCACATAGTCCAAACCCCCTGCAGTCAGCAGGGACGTCCCCAACTAGAGCAGGTTGCTCAGCGCTCCAAACAACCTGACCTGGAACGATTTCAGGGATGGGGCAGTCCCCATCTCTCTGGGCAGCCTTGTCCATTCCCATTATAAAATGCTGCTTCCTTCTCTCCAATCTCCATCTCCCTCCTTTAGATCCGAACCATCATCCCTTGTCCTGTCACCACAGGCTCTGCTCAGAAGCCTGTCTCCAGCTTTCTTATGCTGCCCCTTAAGTACTGGGAAGGCCACCAGAAAAGGTCTCATTGGAGCCCTCTCTTCTCCAGGCTGAACCACCCCAACTTTATCAACCCTGTTCTCACAGCCCTTAGCTGGTGTTTGCGGGCTCCTCTGGACCCGCTCCAACAGCTCCACGTCCTCCTCGTGCTGTCACAGCACAGCTTGCCTCTTACCTGGCCCTTCTCTGTGTCATCCCCCTGGTAGCACTTGGGGCACTCCCAGCAGTTGGGGAGCTCATCGTTGAGCAGCCCTTCCCCATCCATCTGGGAAGAGAAGCAGGCGGTCAGCAGCAGCCCTTCCCCACAGCCGCGTCCCCCCTCTCTCTGTCCCCGTGCTCCTCACCTGCAGGCAGCCAGGGTGGACAATCTCGTTGCAGATGCAGCACTCCATGAGCTTCTTCTCAAAGTCCTGCGAGTCCTCGTTCTGATCCACCTCCCCGCAAAGTGCACACGTGACCGAGTGAGGCAGCCTGGGCTACAAAGGAAAGCGGCAGTGAAACCAGGGCAAGCTGGGACAGCCTTCAGCCTTCCCCTCCTCCTCCTCTCCGAGCGGTGAGGAAGGGACCCCAGGATCTGACCTGCGCCGTCTGACCAACAGAGAGCTGCAGCCAGACCCGCAGCAGCCTCCCGCGCGGAGGCCCAGGGCCGAGGACTCACCGCTAAGCACTGCCGGAGGACGCAGGACTGCTTCATGCGGCCGGGTCCGCCGAACTTCTTCATGTCCCTGCAGTAGTGGCACATGCCACACTCGCCCTGCATGCAGGCCTTGCATTTCCTGCAGCGCACGCGCCGCCGCCGGGCGCCCGACACGATGGGGGACACGGTGGACCTGACGGGAGTCGGGCGAGGCGTTGGCTTCATGGTGTGCGGCTTGGTGATGGGGATGGCAGGCAGGCGAACCCGCAGCCGCGCCTGCAGCTTCAGCTGGGCAGAGAGGGCAGCGCTGTCAGAGCCAGCCAGCGTCGGCTACCCACAGAACAGAGTCCAACCCTTCCCCCAGCCCTGCCAGGCCACCACCGAACCAGGGCCCTCAGCACCACGGCTCCGAAACGCCTCTGGGGATGGGGACTCCACCACTGCCCCGCGGCAGCCTGGGTCAGGCCTTGACAACCCTTCCAGTGAGGAAGCTGATCCTCACGTCCAGCCTAAACCTCCCCCTGGGGCAACTTGAGGCTGGTTCCTCTCCTCTTGTCACTTGTTCCTTGGCAGAAGAGCCCAACCCTTGTCTGGCTCCAACCTCTTCCCTCAGCCTCCTTTTCTCCAGGCTCAACAACCCTCAGCTGCTCCTTACCATTCCTGTTCTCCAGACCCTTCCCCAACTTTGCTGCCCTTCTCTGGGCCCACTCCAGCTCCTCTATTCCCTTCCTGGAGTGAAGGGCCCAAATCTGTACAGCCACTCAGCTCTGATGCGAGTGCTCAGGTCATGCTCCCCCATAAGCTTGAGGTCTGCTGGGAACCTCCAAGCACCTGTGGGTGTGACAGCACAGCTCTCCAGCAGACCCCCTGCCACCACATGTCCCATCACTGTGACAGCTGATGGACTTGGGGAAAGGGCTGGCATTCCAAAACCCCAGCTTCAGGATGTGCCAAACATCTAAAGCACGTAGATGTCTCCAGGTATCTTTTCCCAGAAAAGCTGCCCTGCTGCTGCAGGACCAGGAAATCACATTGGTTGCTCCTGGGCAGACAACAGGCACCTCCAAAGGACAATCTGAGAGGCTTTGTTTGCCCCCAGACACCCTTCCCAGTGGGATGGGGTCTCCTGCTCCTCCCATAGGCTGCCCATGAGCCTGTCAGCAGCAGGAAGGAAGCAGTGACCCACAGGAGGTAGGGAAGGCAGCCTGTGGAGGGGACATCCGGGTGGCCAGCAGCAGCCTGCTCTGCACCTCCATCTGCCCAGTGAGCTCAGGCCCAGCTTTGGGCTCTGGGTTATGAAGGAAGGGCAGGGACACACTGGGAGGTCGCTTTCCTGAGGCAGACACCCAGGAGGGAGCTGCCTGCCTTGAGGCTGGCAAGACCCAACACTGCAGCAGGGGCAGAGGGCTGGTAGAGGTCCAAGGGCCACGGTCAGCCAGCAGCAAGGGGCTGCTCTTCCCACCACACAGCCAGGGGGGATGCTGACATCAACCACCAAACCTCACCCTTCGTAAAATGGTGGAGTTGGAAAGGACCTTTAAAGGTCATCTGCTCCAACCTCCCTGCAGTCAGCAGGGACATCTGCAACTAGAGCAGGTTGCTCAAAGCCCCATGCAAGGTGGCTTCTGCTTAGGATCTCCAGCCTTCTGGTCCTGCAAGCAACTTGGGACCTTCATCCTGCCTTCAGGATGGGAGAAAAAGGATATGGACTCAAGCAGGTGAGTGCAAGGTCTCTGAGCCTGATCCTCTCCTGATCTGAAAGGAGACTCTCCCACTGCCTTCTCAGCTCCCTGCACCAGTTCCCACTTCATGCTGCTCGGTGGCAGAGAAAGGGTGAAAGAGGCACTGGAGACCTCCAGGCTGGAGGAGAACAGAGAGAGCCTTTCCCAAAGCAAGGCTGAGGGAGATCTTTAATCTCCTGGGGAATGCACCAGCAATGCACTCCTCTGACAGACAACACTATCCACATCACCCAGGACTCCCTTATCAAGCTGGAGAGCTGCACCCTTCAGCTGCACCCTCAACGGCAGAGCTCCAGATCCTCTGAGCACAACCAAGGAGCTGGAGAACATGGCCTGACCCACTTAGCACCCAACGGCTGAGCTGGGGTAACCACCACTGTGGGTGGAGACCTTCACCACCACAGGGAGGCCTTCAGAGATCCCCATTGCCCTAGGGAGACCACCACCGCCATGAACAGACCCTTGGAGACCCTCCACTGCCATGTGGAGACCCTCAGAGGCCTCTGCCACCACAAAGAGACCCCCATTACTGCAGAGAGGCCTCTGGAGATCTCCATCACCATGGGGATGCCTCTGCCACCATGGGGAGACCCTCAGAGACCTCTGCAAACCACAGGGAGACTTCTACCACAGCCAGCAAATGTGTCTGCCTGCGGCTGTGGAGGTGGCTGTGCCCCATGACCAACCTCTGCACCACTCCCTTCCTGCCCACCAGCTCGGGCTCCTGAAGCAGGTACCAAATTGATGCCACCTCCCCCTAGTTGCAGGCCAAGGGTGGAAAAATCATCTCAACCTCTTCTTGAGGTTCCTACCTTGTCTCTCTTAGGCCACTGGACGATGGGGACACCTGTAAGTGCCAGTTTGGGGTCGCTGTTGGCGTATTCTTCTAGCAGCAGCTAATGGAGAGAGAGAGGAAAAAAAAAAGGATGGGAGGAGGCAATAAGGAAGGGGGGAAAAAAAAGCCAGAAAGACAAAAAAAACCACAGGTGGGAAAGCAGGCCCCCAGCAGCGAGGCAGGCCTCCAGCAGGTGCCAAGGCCCAGCATGCTCCAAGCAGGGCTGGGAGGGAGCCCACCTCTACCCACGCCCACATGAGACAGAGAAGCCCTGTGGGGTCCATCTGCAGCAGAGCTTCCATCAGCTGTATGACAGCCCTGAGGCTCTCTCAGTGCTGGTAAGGGGGAGAAGCTCCTGTGATCCAGGAGGGATTTATGGAGGAGGAGCCACCAGGGTTGTGTTCTCCCCACCACCCCAAATCTTCTCCCGCAGGCTCTGGGTAGCTGGAGGATGCAGCAGCAGGAGGATGTGTTGCCCCAGCAGCCCCTCCACAGCCTGGTGCAAGCTACTGGGTAGCCAAGAGCTGCTCCCAAGAGCCTTGGGGTTTGGCTTTGAGTGATCCCTGGGCACAGAGCAGTTGGGCACGCTGCCCTCCGGTGCCAGGAACCCTTGCCCTGAGTGGATGCAGGCTCCCTGCACTCATCCTGCCCCTTTCCACCCAGCTCCCTCCCCACCCTCCACCGCAGCCCCCTCCTCACCGCCATTCCCCACCCAGTTTGCCCGTTGCAAAGGTGCTTTATTTACTTGGCGTTGCCATGGCTACGCTGGCAGGAGTCTCCTGCCGGCATCCCCACGCTGGGTGCTTCCTGCTGCCAGGAAGGACCAGGGCAGGGGTCTCAAGCTTCCTGGGCTGCGTATCCCAGCTCCGCATGGGTTTTTGGTGCTTCCCAGGGTTTTTTGGGAGGCCGGAAGCTGCAACCTCCCCTCTGCACTCCGGCGTGCTGCCGGCAGCCCTTCCGCCTCCCCATCAGCGCAACCGAAAGGAAAGGTCAGGGGCTGGGGGCTCGCACACCTCTGGGTCGATCTATAGTGCCTCCCCCTGCCCGGGGCACTTGGGGGGTGGCAGGGGCTCAGCCAGGCTGATGTGGGCACCCAGATCCCTCCTGGCTTGGAGCTCAGGTGGGCAAGAGCCCTCCCTTGTCCTCTCTGCCTGCTTACGCTCTGGCTTGGTGAAGGAACAAGGCGGAGGGGACGGGACCTTGCCGGGGGGGACAAGAAGGCAGAGGGGACCTTGCTGGGGCACAGCGAGGCGAAAGGGACCTTGCTGGGGGGCCACAAGGAGGCAAAGAGCAACCCTGCGAGCTCACCACATGCTTCCCCCCAGCCGGCAGGAACTCGGCACCCATGAAGGAGCGCGCCCGGAGCAAGGGGAGAGGAGCCCAACCGCCAGCCAGGGACCCCTCTAAGCAACCACAGGACCCCCAACCCCCCAGCAGTCCGTCCCGTCCCCCCCCCCTCACACTCTGACCGGGTCCAGAGCGTGCCCATGTCCCTTCCCCGTCCCACCAGCGTTGCCAGCTGCCTGACCTTGCGCTCCTGGAGCTGCCGACACTCGGTGCTGAAGTTTGCTGAGCCCTCTTTGTTTCGGTGCCTGCACTGGGAGGGCTGGGGGGGGGCACACCCGTCCCCCCCCCACCCCCCGCGCCCGCTATTTTTGCCCAACCCCCTCCGGGGGGTGGGGGTTTAATGTGAGCG
>VWZI01023923.1:19491-52522 GCA_013396835.1 Psilopogon haemacephalus | reverse complement strand
GCACAAATCCCAGCCCCGGCTTCACTCAGGGTTTTCTCTTGTCTTGGGCGAGTGGGCTTTGGGGTATATATATATATATTTTTTTTCTTTTTGGGAGGGGTGGGGGTTGGTGGTAGAAGTTGGAGCTCCCCACACACAACTGGAGAGAGAGCCCTGGGGGGTGTCTGGAAAGGGGGAGCCCCGAGAAACGTGGGGGCTGCAGGGATTGCAGCAGCAGCCTCCCGATCTGGGTGGACCCCAGCCAAGTTTGGCTGCTCGGCCAAGTTTAGGAGCAGCTGAAGTCCCAAAGGCACCGCTGGCCGCACCGCTAGATGGGGACAGACCTGTACCGGGTGAAGAAACCCACAACCAGACCCGGCTCCCTGAGACACCCCCCAGCACCCCGGTTACAATGGAGGAAATTCTTGAAAGCTCCTCAAAACCAGCTCCTGGCACAGCCAAAGCATCTGCAAGCAACCTCGGCTTTTGTCTCTCTTGAAACTGGAGAACCCAGGAAGCCACTGGGCCACCATGACCAGGCACCTGCATCTGGACTGTCACCACCTGAATCACCACCAACACCCCTGGGACCCTGGCACAGGCTCTCTACAGATATGGAGGACATGCAGGGTGGCTCCTCCACCACGTTGCCAAGGTCAAAGGCATCAGATGGCACACCAAGGGGATGCCTTGGCAGAAGGTTCTTGGCCCCACGTGTCACGGCTCTGGTTTGGGCAGCGATGGAGGAAGTGTCAGACATCTCATGCACTGGCATATGCGACCTTCTGGGCCACCCTGAACTTCCTCATCCAGCCCTGGGGGAAGCAGTCTCCTCTCCTCACCCAGTCCCCCCTGCCCTGCAGCAAACAGAGGACTGTTCACACTCTCAAGGCCACAGAGGGGAGCCTGGAGACCACCTGCTCCTCAGCATGTCTACATCCCCTGGCCTTCAGCGAGCTGACCTGCTTACTGCTGCTGCTTAGACATGAGCACCTGGAGAAACAAACTGTCTTGGGAGAGCAGATTGCAGCTGGCAGATCTGCTGGGGCAGGACAAGGACAGCTCGAGGCATAGAGACCATTCCAGGCAGATGTGACCCACAGGAGGAGCAGATCAGGCAGACAAGGGAAGTGTTTGTAGAGGAACAAGGAGAGGTCTTTGATTGTTACTAGCCAGGAGGTCTCCCCTCAGCCTCCTTTTCTCAAGGCTCAACACTCCCAGCTCCCTCACCACTCCTCTTCTCCAGACCCTTCCCCAGCTTCATTGCACTGTTCTGGACCTTCTCCAGCCCCTCAATGTCCTTCTTGTCCAAAACTGACCCCAGGATTCCAGGTGTGGCCTCAGCAGTGGAGAAAATTGTTACTCTGGTCCTGCTGGCCAGGCTCTTGCTGCTCCAGGCCAAGATGTTGGTGGCCCTCTTGACCACCTGGGCAGATGCTGGCTCACTGTTAGCTGACTGTGGAGCAGCACCCCTCATCACATGGCCTGTGGTAGGCTTGAGGCCACCCCACCACCACCACAGTTCAAATGCATGCATCAGTACTTGAAGGTCACGGCGCACTTGACACAGGAAACCAAAAGTGCAGCCCCTGAGCAGCAGCAGCTCCTTCAGCCAAGCACCACCAGAGCATGGCCAGGCAACCACAGCCCACCCTGGGACCCCAAATGCAGCAGAACACCAAATGTACCAAATGCACCACTAGAAAAACCTCCTCAGGAGACAGCACTTGGCACAGAAACACAATGGCAAAGATGGGGATACAGCCATGGCTGTGTCTGGATGTCACCTTCGATACAGGCAAGGAGATCACCAGCAGCAAGGAAGGAAGCAGAAGGGAACAATGGTTTGAGGAACTAAAACGAACTTCTGAGGCACAGGGTGAGGCTGAAAGGGTTAAACCACCAAATCTCATGGAGTCACCACAACAGGTCTAGCAGATACAGTTCAGGGTGTAAAACAGGGCAGGGAAAAGACCGAAGAAAAAAACCCCAACAAACTAGAGAAGTACCAACTTGGATAACCCAAGGTCACATCCCAAGCAGACAGCCCAAAGAAACAAGTTAAAATCCAGCTGGAGCCAAGGAAAGGCCTCCAACTGTCCACAGCCAGAACCAGGAACGAAGCCCATCACAAATGAGTCAGCTCACACCAACACCCAAAAGTGACCCAGACAGGGCCAAGAGGGTCCCCACAGCATCTCAGCCATGTTGCAGTATCAGCCTCACATAGAGGAAGAGTAGGACACCAAGCTTGGAAACATCACCCCCTTGCTTAGGGTGAGAATGGCATCACAGAATCACAGAATGGTTTGGGGTGGAAGGGACCTTCAAGATCATCCAGTTCCAACTACCCTTGCCAGGGGCAGGGATACCTTCCACTAGACCAGCTTGCTCAAGGCCCCATCCAACTTGGCTGTGAAGACTTTCAAGGCTTGGAGCCTCCACAGCTTCTCTGGGCAGCCCGTTCCAGTGCCTCACCAGCCTCGTGGGGAAGAATTTCTTCCCAAGGCCTAATCTAAGTAAGGGCAGGGTCAAGCAGAGCTTCCCAGTGAGGAAACAAGGGGAAATGGCCACAAACTTGACCGGTCAAAAGTTCCATCTAAACGTGAGGAGAAACTTCTTTGGCATGAGAGTGCTGCAGCTCCGGAGCAAGCTGCCCATCTCTGGAGACACTCAAAACCTGCCTGGCTGCATTCCTGTGTGGCATTCCCTGGGCCTGGGCAGGGAGGTTCAACTTGACCTTCAGAGGTCACTTCCAACTGCTACCACTCTGCGACCTTTGCAGTCTCGCACTGCTGCAGGAGGCAGGCAGGCAGCAGCGGCAGCTCCACCCCTGGCGCATCTCCACCTACCTTGATGTCGGCGATGAGAGCGTCCTCGTCCTCGATGCCGGTGGGGACACACTTCTTGTGCAGGGGCAGCGACTCCAGTTTGTCCACCAGGCAGCGCAGCCCCTCCAGCTCGAACTGGGTCAGGTGGACCCTCCTGTTCTTGCGCGGGCTTCCCCCGCTGGGGTCACAGGCCTGGCCGTTGTGGGAGCCGCGGCTGGAGTCGGAGGAGTCCATAGACGGTGTCTTCTTCAGACCCGGCAAGCTGCCCCGGCAGCTCTTGCCCAGCTCCTCATAGTCCACGTTGGCACCGTTGGCGATGGGGCTGGTGAGGATGGACCTCCTGGTGATCGGCCGCCTGGGCTCCTTCCCTGCTGCGTCCTCAGCATCTTCCTCCTCCTCCTCCTCTTCCATGTTTACTGAGTCTGAGGAGCTCAGCTCCATATCTGCCACCATGGAGAGAGAGAGGTGAGCACAGCGACCAGAGCAGCACTCCTAAGAGACCTTCAGTTGCTAGAGGAATCCTCCCAGCTGCCAGAGATGCTGGAGCAAGATACTCAAGGGACACAAGATGAGAGAACAGCTGAAAGCCTTTCCCATTCCTGGTGAATTCTGTGGGAAGGTGAGGCATAGGACATGGGGGAAACCTACCGGAGGAGGAGACTGCCACACTCTAAACTGAATTCCACACAGAATGCTTTGGAAGGGACCTTTAAAGCTCATCCAGTCCAACCCCCCTGCAGTCAGCAGGGACATGGCAAGCAGAGCAGGTTGCTCAGAGCCCTGTCCTACAGGAGGGCTTGGGATCTCCAGCCATCTGGTCCTGACAGTGACTGGGAACCTTCATCCTGCCTTCACGATGGGAGACACAAGATGAGGACTCAACTAGGTGACTGTGAGCTCTCTGAACCTGACTGTGCAGGATCAAGCACCCTTCCTTGAAGAAAAGGGGCTTCTCCTGCTCCCTCCCTCCCACCTCTCTGTGCTACTTCCCACTTCATGCTGCTCAGTGGTAGACAAAGGGTGGGGAAGACACTGGAGACCTCCAGTCTAGAGAGGAACAGAGATAGTCAAGGGCTGAGGGAGATGTGCAGAGAACCACAGGACAAGCACAAGAGCTGGGAGCCATGGCCCTCTGCCAGAGCCCCTTGGACAGAAATGGAGAGCCCTGAAGAGGCTGTGGCTGTCAGGGAAGGTGTCTATGAGTTGGCATTTCCAGCTTTTCAGGGAGGTGAGGACAGATTTGCTTCAAGGGCCTTGGGTGGAGGCTCTCCAGCTCTCTCCCACTCTGCAGAAGGCTCTCTGTAAGAAATCATCTCTTGAATACAGCTCAGGCCCTGCATGCCTTAGCTCCAAGGAGGTCAAATATGCCTTTTGCAAGAGACTCCCTGCACATAACCTTGACAGCAGCTGCAGCCCTGCGTGCAGGAAGGCCCTGACCAGCAGGAAAGCATCACTGCCCTGCAGCCCACAGTGCTGTGGTGGCTGCTGCACTTCCTCCCACCTCTGCTCTTAAAAGGCTTTGTGCATCACAGCAAAACCAGGAACTTGTGTGCTGGTTCTGCAGCTGCAAGGAACCTGGCCAGGGGCAAAGGAGGAAGCAAAAGCCTGGCTCCTTTTGGTTCCTTGCTCAAAAGGAAAGGAAATCACTCACGCCCTACTCGTGCCATGGAGGAAGCGATGGTCCCGAGTGCCTCTCAAACAGCCCTTCAGGTTGGTGAGCCCAGAGGGCAGGAATAGGGGCCAGAGAGCCAAGGCAGGGCCCTTACCCATGCTGAGTGACTCCTTCTGGAAGTCCTTGGTGAGGTGGGAGCGGTTGGTGATGCAGTAGACGTAGCGCTCCAGCACGTACCAACACATCTCGTAATAGAAGGGGTAACGAAACTTGTTGGGGACCTGGGAAAGAGGGGAAGAGGAAAGGGATCAGCTGGGCTCTGCTTCGCCACCAGGCTGCAGAGAGCTAGCTCAGATGAGGCTGCTTCAAACCAGCCCGATCTCCTCTGGAGAGGCAGGAAAGGAGTGTTACGTGTTCAGCAGCAGCAGTGGAGCTCCTGGCAGCCTGCTGGAAGCGTCAGCAGGCAGAGCAGAGACCAGGCAAGTCATTAACGCTGCAGCTCCCCCCCCAGACCTTCTCATTAGTGTTAAAAAAGAACTGGCAGACGCCACAGAAGGTTCCAGCTGAAGGTGATGGTTCAAGGCCTCATCGCAAGCATCTGACAGTCTTTGGATGGGTGAAGGAGAAAGGCTTGTTTGTTAACAGAGGTGTTATCAGCAAGAGGCCCTGCCGCATCACATCTTCCCAAAGCTGCAGTGCCCAGGGTGGAGCAGGAACGTGCTCCAGCATCCTGTGTCTCAGCTGCTCTGGGCACTGGGCTGACATCTGAGAGCTAGCCCACAGGTTCTGCCTGCTGCAGCACCCTGAAGAGGCCAATGGTCTGTGCAGCACTGCCCAGGCGTGTCCTGAAGCCTCCCTGCAGGAGCTGTGCACCGCAGGAGTCAGCTCACCACCAGAACATTCGCTTGCCAGCAGCAGTCTCTGCTCCAGACTTCAAGAAGCCTTTAACTTCAGTTACAGAATCACAGAATGGTTTGGGTTGTGAGGGACCATCCAAGGTCACCTACTCCAACCCTCTACAGTCAGCAAGGACATCTGCAACTGGAGCAGGCTGCTCAGAGCCCCAAACAAGCTGACCTGCAATGGTCATCTACTACCTCTCTGGACAACTTGGGCCAGGGTCTCACCACCCTCAGACTAAAGAGCTTTCATCTCTCCAGTCTCAATCTCCCTCTTTTAGTTACAAACCATCACTCTTTGCCTTGTCACAACATGTCCTGCTAAAGTCTTTCTTTTCAGCCCCAGGAGATCTCCCTGGAACCTTTTCAGTCATCTGTCACCTCAAAGCCAATCAACACCAAACAGCAGAAGGCAACCAGATGACAGAAGAGGCAACATGCTGGATGACCCTTGTGGACTTCAGTTGGAAAGCACCTTTAAGATGATAAAGCCCAACCACTCTCTAACTTCTGAGTCTGGTCCTAAACCACGTCCCTCAGCACCACATCTCTGCCTCTTTTACACACCTCCAGGGATGGGGATTCAACCACCTTCCTGGGGAGCCTGTTCCAGCATCTGAGAACTCACTTCAGTGAAGAAGTTTCTCCTAACATGCAGTCTAAACCTCCCTCAACAGACATGTTGGTGCCTTGCTCTTGAGGCATCTAGGGAAGGTCCCTATCACACAAGACGATTCCCAGACCCCTCAGAAGCCTGGGGTCAGGATGAAGGAACACAACCACCCTCAGCATCCAGTTTAGGCTCTCCTTCTGCCCATGTTCCACCTCACCTACAGAGAGCTGAGCTGGAACAGTCTGTCAGAGGGTGAATGCCAATCTCCCTACCTGCACACTCCTGGCTGTGCCCATCCCCACCAGCCCAGGAGGCCACATCCTCCCCACTCTGCTGCAGGTCCTTACCCGCGTGCGGTCCTCGATGCTGTAGATGCGAAGCTGCATAGGGATGTTGAAGCTGTGTAAAAAGTTGCCTCCAAAAACCAGCGTGTCCATGGGAGTGTACACAGCATGGATCCAACCTTGGAGAGAGAAGGAAGAGCTTCAGGAATCCTACTGAGTGACTGGGCGAGATCGAGGTCTCACAGTCCCTACATCATCATCGGCTGTGCTCTTCAGAGCAGGCCTGGAAAACCCACCCAACCTTCACACAGCTCAGCCAAGCCCAGCCTGGAAGGTGCCCCTGTAACCTGCACCCTGGTGAGATGTGAACACGTGGACTTGTTCTCATCAAGGATTGACCCCCCTGGTCACATCAGTGCACCCTGAGGTACCTGAGGGGATGACAAATGTGTAGCCCTGCTTGAGCTCGATGCGCTGGCACTCTGACACTCTGTCCCCAAGGAATATGTCTCCTTGCTTCCCTGAGAGAAGCCAGTTTTCATAGAGCTCCAGATTCTGGGGTGTAGGAGGGATCAGCCAGAAGATCTGCAAAGACAGCCAACATCTCTGTAAGCCATCCCATAATTAACAGCTGCCGACTACTGCCTGCTTCTTCCAAAGCTGCCTTGCTCACTCTCCAGACACTTACATCTCTTCCTCTCCCCACCACAGAGGAATTCCCCAAGTGACCCGAGGAGCTGTCACACTCAGGAGGTGAAGCCACTCAGCGAGGTCCTTCCTGAGCTGGCACACTGAGTGCCACAGGTCACCTGAGCCTGGGGTGCTCTGTGAAGTGTTCATTACAGCAGTGCCCAGCGACAGAGCTCAGACACCAGAGGACAAGACAAAGGAGATATTACAGAATGAAAGCATGATGGGGTCAGAAAGGACCTCTGGAGATCATCCACTCCAACCCCCCTGCTAAAGCAGGCCACTCTCAGCAGCTTGCCCAGCAGCACAATGGCCAAAGCGGGTTGGAAACTCCACAGGAGCCTCCACAACCTTTCTGGGCAGCCTGCTGCAGGCCTCCAGCACCCTCACATCAAACAAGCTTCTTCTCATCTTCAGATGAAGCCTCCTGGCTTCCAGTTTGTGCTCTCTGCCTCTTGCCCTGCCACTGGGCCCCCTCCTCCTGACCTCCACTTGCTGCTGTTCCCAGTGAGTGACTTGCACCATCATGAGGTGATCTGCCACGCAGCCAAAACACCTCTCTGGAGGTCAAAGCAGTGGATGAATTGGGTTGTTCTGCTCTCCTATGAGGGAGTCTCCTCATCATCTCTAGAGCCTAAGTTTTGTGGACCTCTGAGGGCCTGAACTGCTTCCAAGAACCACATATATAAAGAGTGGAAAGACTTCAATTTGATGCCTGGAACCTGAATCTTCAAGGACTGTGAAGAGAAGAGACTAAAAGCCACTCTCCTAAAGCATCTGTAGGTGTCTTCCTACCTTTCCCCCTCGGTGGATGTGGTACCAGACAGAAGTGCCACCAAAGTCCACGTGAAAATCTGTGTAGCAGCCCTTGACACTCATCAGACAGTATCTGGTGGAAAACAAGATGACAGTAAGGTGAAAATGAGAGGTGCTCCACAGCTTAGAGCAGCTACAAGATGATCAGATGGAAGGGGCTGCCCAAACCCAAGCCAGCGGCTTGGAGCTGTGCCAGATGCACTGGCAGCTTAGCTGCTGGGGTGGTGGCTTGCAGAAGAGCTCACTGCACCTAGACCACAGCCCCACAAAAAGATCTAGTGCAGGAGAGAGGACAGCTTTCATCCTCACACCCCCAGCAGCTTTGCAAACCCCTGTGTCTCACAGCCTGCTCCACAAGGAAGTGCCCAGCAACTCAACCCACTCCAAAAATCTCTGGGGAAACTTTGAGTGCTCTCCACCTCCAGTGTAGTGAGCTGCTAGGAGCCCCAAGACAACCCTTCCACACAGTCAGGGAACCTCCTTACACTTGTGGTGCCTCTACAAGTGTTACCACTCACTGAAATTCCAGAATCTCAGTGTGGTGGGGTTGGAAGGGACGTCTGGAGGTCATCCAGTCCAAGCCCTCTGCTAAAGCAGGGCACCCACATCAGGATCACAATGGCCAGGGTGGTTTGGAAGCTGTACAGAGAAGAAGCCTCCACAACCTTTCTGGGCAGCCTGCTGCACGCCTCCAGTACTCTCACCCCAAACAAGCTTCTCCTCAGCTTCAGATGGAACCTCCTGGATTTCATTGTGCCCTCTGCCCCTTGTCCTGTCCCTGGGCACCACTGAGCAGAGTCTGGCCCCAGCCTCTTGCCCCCCATAGCTCCTTTAGCTGTTGGTGAGCACTGAGCAGATGCCCTCTGGGGCTGTTCTTGTGCAGGCTCAGCAGCCCCAGGGCTCTCAGCCTTTGCTCCTCACAGGGATGCTCCAGGCCCCAAAGGAAGAGGCAGACTGCTCCTCCTGCATCCCCTTGCTACAAACTGCTCCTCCCTTGGGCACTTTGCTTTGAAGAGAAGCTCTTCTGCCTGCCACCACTGGGACACCTCACAAAGTCACTTACTTCTGCACCTTTGGGTACTGCATCTCCAGGATTGCATTTGTTGACTCCGTCTGACTCTCCTTCAGGTGTCTGGGCCACATGTTGTCAACCCAGTCGATCAAATCCACCTACAGCAGAGGGGTGGGAGACATGAGTAGAGGTAAAAGGGGCCCAGGAACATCTTTTGCTACCTCCAGACTATCCTGGAAGCTCAAGTATCTATTTGAGCCTGGCAGCTGGGCACTTGGGGCATGCAGGGTTGTGCTGGGCTCACCATAACCACTAGGGACTGGCAGCCAGTCCAGCTCAGAGCACACACCACAAGCAACAGGACCAAGGAAGCTCTGCTGTTAGCTGAATGGCCAGGACACCCCCTTCTGCACCCCAGACACCCAGCAACCTTCCCAGCTCCACACTGAAAGGACTTGAGAGCAGTCATTCTGCTGCCATTTGCTGTAGAGTGACCCTCAGAGCTGAGACACAGCAAACTCCACAGCAGGAGCCCGAGCACAGTAGTGGGAGATTGGCTTTCTGCTCAGGGGTCAGGTAGGAGCTGCTGGGCACCTGGCAGCATCTGCTAGGGTGGAACAAACTGCTAAGTAAGCTTCAGGGCAGCCACAGATGTCCAAGCTCCCTCTACAGTTGACAGGAAGAAGTGTATGGTCCTCAAGAGCTGCCCCTTCCTCTTCACCCACTGCAGAGGAAGTTCAGGATGTCCACCCCACCACCATCCACACTTCAGCAAGGGTTCACCTCCTGCTTCTCTTCCAGTGCTCCTCCAGCCTTGGCCTCCTCTGCCCTGAGATTTTAGCACTTGGTCTCAGAAACCCTTCCTGTCGTGCTGCACAACCTTCTGGAGTTCCACCTGAACCCAGGGCTGCTCTCCTAACAGGATGATGCTTTCTGGAGTTCCATCCTCTCCTAACAGGATGATGCTTTCCAAACACCAAGGAAGCCACAAAGTTCAACCAGCATCCAGACTTTAGTTGCTCTCTCAAAATGCAGCATGCTCTGATGAGTTCTGCTGCCCCAATTTATATCCTGCTGGAGTTTCAATCCCTGCCCTGCACCTCTCTTTGACCATAAAATTCACAGAATGGTTTAGGTTGGAAGGGAGCTCAAAGCTCAGCCAGTTCCAACCTCCCTGTGCCATAGGCAGGGACACCTCCCACTAGATCAGGTCACTCAAGGCCTCATCCAGCCTGGCCTTGAATACCTCCAGGGAGGGAGCAGCCACAACCTCCCTGAGCAACCTGTGCCAGTGTCTCACCACCCTCACTGGAAAGAACTTCCTCCTAACATCCAGTTTCAATCTCCCCTCTGCCAGTTCAAACCCATTCCTCCTCCTCCTGTCATTACAAGACCTTGTGAATAGTCCCTCCCCAGCCCTCCTGTAGGCCCCCTTCAGATACTGGAAGGTTACTACATGACAGAGATGCTGCTGCTGCAGGATGAAGGAGAGGGCTGAGTACCAACATCCAAGACTGGATGATACCCAGGCTATGACCTTCTACTCCAAGCCAGGTGATTGTTCAAATTCTGGGCTTGTTCATGGTCACCAACCAGCAGGAATCACTAAATGGTTTGGGTTGGAAGGGACCTTTCCATCTAGACCACCCCAACCCCTGCAGTCAGCCAGAACATTGCAATTTGAGCAGACTGCTCAGAGCCCCAAACTACCTGATGTGGAATGGTTCTTGAAATGGGGCTTCTAACGCCTCTCTGGGCAACCTGGGCCAGGGTCTCACCACCCTTGGTGTAAAACTTTTCTTCCTTAGATCTAGTCCAAACCAGAGAAGGTCCAAGTCAAACACCAGAGCAGCTCCAGCAGTAAGATCCCTGGCTGAGCTCACTCACCTTACGAACAACTTCTCCCTTGCTCCAGCTCCAGGCTGCACCT
The DNA here is from genome assembly GCA_013396835.1 of Psilopogon haemacephalus. Taxonomy (NCBI): domain Eukaryota; kingdom Metazoa; phylum Chordata; class Aves; order Piciformes; family Megalaimidae; genus Psilopogon; species Psilopogon haemacephalus. The sequence goes on along the minus strand of VWZI01023923.1, from coordinate 41,856 downwards.
CACCTACCAGATGCCCACAAGCACCCAGGAGACCCCCAGCAGAAGGAAGAGCCATGCTCACCGTAGCAGGTCTCTGCACCAGGTTCTCCAGCTTGGTGTGGCTGAACTCCAAGCTGATGACATTGTAGAGTTTCTCCCTCTCGGCCTCAGGCGTTTCGTAGTAGCGAGCCCACTGCGCCATGGACATCTCAATGTCCCTCTGCGTGTTCACGTCCATCACATCCACCATGCGCCTGCTCCCTGCCACCACAGACAGACAGCACTGCAACCAAGGGGCCGCCCAGCAGAGGTGGGATTCCCCCCTCCAAGAGCCCACCCACCCAAGTGTGACAGCCTGCTTTCTCCACTAACTTCGTCTTTTCTCCACACCCACATCAGAACAGAAGCTAGACTCGAGCAGCAAGAGCTGGGACCCCTCAGCTGAGCGTGGCTCAGGTGTGACCACACTGGAGGGGTTGCAAAAGCAGGTCTCTAGCTTTGATGAGCCCAAGGACTCTCCCCACTCCTCCCCAGGCTGCAGAGGTGCTGGGTGGTTTCCAGACACTTACCGACACACAGCCGCACGTCGTTCACGCTGAAGTCTGGATCTGGCATCCTGCAGGACAAACACTCTGCTGAGCTAACAAATCTGGAAAGCCTTCTGACTGCAGACCCTTTCCACCTGCAACCCCACTTCACCACCACTATGATGAGCCTCTTGTGCTCCTTTCTGCCTTTAGTTGCATGGTCTTCACCCACACCCAAGATCTGAAAGAACAAGTCTAGGCTTAGTGATGGGATGAGACTCCAGGCCCAGCTTCTGGCAAGGGAAGTGGCTTTGGGAATTGGAGAGACCATCTCTACAAGTGGGAGCTGTTGTATGGTGGTTTAGGTTCAGCAAGGCCAAGAGCTGGGTCCTGCACCTGAGTCACAACCACCCCAGGCTGGGGGCAGAGTGGCTGGAAACTGCCTGGTAGAAAAGGACTTGGCAGGGGGTGGTCAGTGACAGTGGCTGAAGATGAGCCAGGGTCTGACCAGGTGGCCAAGAAGGGCACCAGCAGCCTGGCTTGGATCAGCAAGAGTGTGGGGCAGCAGGAGCAGGGCAGGGATTGTCCAGCTGTGTTCAGCATTAAGCTGAGCAGTCATAGAATCAGTCAGGGTTGGAAGAGACTACAAAGATCATCTAGTCCCAACCCCCCTGCCATGGGCAGGGACACCCTACCCTGGATCAGGTTGGACAGAGCTTTGAGGACTGCTCCTGTGAGTGATCCCCACGGGAAGGGCCCAGCCAGAGCAGTTCAAGCTGTGTATTCCCCTGACACAGCACAACTGCTCCAATTGTTTGTACTGGAGTCCTCCTCTGTACAAACTCTGCTGCCACAGGCAGAACAGGCAGGCTGCCCTTCCAGCACCTCTTGACCCACAGAAACAACCTAAAGCTCAGGAAAAAGCCCAGCTGTAGCCCCAAACCTCTGCCCTCCTCACTCACCCAACAGCTAAAACTGAGTCTAGCACAACTCAGAATCATAGAATGGTCAAAGGTCATCCAGTGTGACCCCCCTGCAGTCAGCAGAGGCATCCTCCACTAAATCAGGCTGCCCAGAGCCTTGTTGAGCCTCACCTTGAGTATCTCCAGGGATGTGGTCTCAACTACCTCCCTGGGCAACCTGTTCCAGTGTTCCACTACCCACCATAGCACAGGACATCAGGTGCTGGGGGAGATGCTGCCTGTGAGAACATCACAGCCCTGAACATCCCCAGCTGTGGCTGTGCTGCTGCTGCTTCTGACCAACTTTGCCTCTGATTTACTCCTGACCCCTGCATCAGGTCAGGTTTGGTTTAGTTTTGGAGAAGACAGCTCTGATCTTTCAATGTAATATGATTTGTCATATTTACACCAAAATCATCAACCAGCACAAAGTCCTCCACCAGCACAAGTTTTCCACCCCACACCCCAAGCTGTGAACTTTGACTGCAGCTGACAGCAGTTTAGAAGTCACTGTGGTGGGGAAATCAGGTTGGAATTCTGGAGAATGCCAGAAATCCTGCAAACTGCACCATTCTGGCAACAGATGTCCTCGTTACTAGGCAAGAAACTCAAGCAGATGTTGCATCAGGCATGGGTGCTGGCATCTGATGAGCTGTGACCATGGCCAGGTTGAGCTGTGACCACCTGCAGCCAATTCAATCCTCATATTTGAAGCCTACAACCACTTAGAACAAGGGAACTGAGGTGGATGCTCTCTGCACATCAAAAGCAGCATGGACAGGGCACAGCCCTAGCAGCTTGGCAGAGAACTGCTCCATCCATCAGGACCAGATCCCACACAGCATGGAGAGAAGCAAGACACCAGGTCAGAGTCATGCACCCCCACTCAGTGTCCCTGACACTTACTTTATCCCCAGGCCATCGGAGCTGCGGAAGATGAGAGGGTCTCTGAGGCCACCTCGCTGGATGTATTCAACTGTGAAGTCTGGTGAGGGGAGAAGAAGAGGGAAGGTGGTAAGGGAGATACCTCCAGAGGATTCTTTTTCACAGTCTCTTTTCAGTGGTGCTCAGTAATAGGTAAAGGAACAACAGGTATAAGGTGGAACCCAGGAAGTTCCACCTCAACACGAAGAGAAGATTCAGTGCTGGAGGCCTGGAGCAGGCTGCACAGAGAGGTCGTGGAGCCTCCTTCTCTGGAGGCTTTCAAGACCTATCTGGATGTGTTCCTTTACAACTTGCCCTAGGTGATCCTGCTCTGGCAGGGCAGTTGGACTGGATTATCTCTGCAGATCACTTCCAACCCCTAACATTCTATGATCCTACGACTAGAGACAAAACTGAGGTTGAAAAGCATCTCTGGAGAGCTCCAGCCCAACCCTGCTCCCAGCAAACTGCCTTCAGACTCAGATCAGGTTGGTCAGGGCCATGTGCAGCTGACACCCAAGAACCTCCTTGTATCTTGAGCCAGAAAATAAACCTCTGATCCTCACTTTGTGCACAGATCCTGAACCTCCTTAGCAGCAGCTGTGTGAGCAGCACAGTGTGCTGCTGACAGGCCCCTCAGGGAGGGTGAGCTCCAACAGGCTGCCCCAGCCAGGGGAACAGCATGGGGGTTTTTGGTCCTAAATTCCCTCAGAAGCTCACAGCCAAGCAAGAGCAGCCTTGAAGAAATGCATCTCCCTCATGGTAAACCCTCCTGAGGCATGTGATGAAAAGGCATCCTGCTGAGCCACCTGTGTGTGGTGAAAGAAAGGGAAGACCCCACATGGTCTTCAAATTAAGGATGTAGTAGACATGTGGCTGCAATTCCAGGTGCTGACCCAGGCCAACCCTCTCCTTTCTGCCTGCCACATGTCCCAGCAAGGCAGCAGAGCTGCAGGCTGCTCCCCACAGCAAGTGGCTTCTGGGCTCTTCCTTGCACCCCCACCCTCCACTGGCCCAAGGGCATCACGGGCTTGAGTCAATCCTCCTCCAGTGTGCAGCACTTCAGACTCCTTGGGGACTGCAGGCCCAGGAGATGTCCTCTGATTGTTCTGCACCACTTAGGTTGTGCAAGTAAAGTGGTTTACAGCAAAACACAAGGCTGGTGTAAACAGCTGAGTGATTGGGAGGTTTAGGTTGGACATGAGGAACAATTTGTTGCCCTTGAGGGTTGTCAAGGCCTGGCCCAGGCTGCCCAGGGCAGTGGTGGAGTCCCCATCCCTGGAAGGGTTTCAAAGCTATGGAGATGTGGTGCTGAGGGCCATGGTTTGGTGGTGCCCTGGCAGTGCTGGGTGAAGGGTTGGACTCCATGACCTTAAAGGTCTCTTCCAACCAAAAGGACTGATGACAGGATGCCATTAACACCAAAACTGCCTTGTAACCACCCTTCCAGCAGGCAGCTGGGGAGGGTTGGGGTGCAGTCAGATGCACAACAGCACATCCAACTGTGACCCTTGGCAGCCTTCTAAGAAAGGCACCTCCCATACCAGGCCTCACTGGAAAAGCAGCCAAGCACAGCAGCTGTCTGGGTATTGCCAGCAGCAGACACTGCAGTCCTCAAGACAAACCTTTGCCTTCCATGAAGACCACGAAGGTGGAGTTAAACTTGTTGGTGGACAGCTTTTCCTCCAGGTCAAATGTCCTCTTCCCTTCGATTTCGTCATCGGAGATGCCATCGTCCTCGTAGCGCCGCCTCATGGTGCCACGCTGCAGAGACAACAGCAGCACGGCTCAGCCCCCAGCTTAGCTTCCAAGAGCCTGACAGCTCGGCCAGGTCCTCTGGGGAGCCCTCTGCCCTGCCAGCACGCTGTCTTTGGCAAAGCCACAGGCTTCTGCTGCCTGAGAGAGGAGCCTCTCTGTTCCCCAGTCATTATCCACCAGGGCCCTCGCCCAGAATAAATCACTGCTGGTAGCAACCTTCCAGAGAGACCATGCCAGAGCAGATCGATTTAGGCAAGGTCTGTCCTGGATCCAAAGCACACCCCTGCAACATCAGATTTGCTCCTCCTACAGCCACCAGATTGGTGCAGGCTGAGCTGTCTGGGAGACAGATAATTCACTCCCAACGAGTGCTGACACAGAAACATGGGAAGGGGGCGCAGATAGCTCAGGGAATCTGGGACAAAGGAAAAAGAATCCCTTTCCCATCTTTCCAGGTGCTTCAATTTTCTGCTGTGCTGGAGCTAAAGGCACTTGGGAAACAAAATCCTTTACCCTGAAGACAGCTCCCAAGTTTTCATACCCCAAAATTGATTTATTCCCTTGTTCCTGTGGGGGGAGTAGCTCTTCTCCTAGGGGATGCCCTAAGTACATCTGTAGTGGCATTCCTGACAGACATCCTCTTCTAGCACTGCTGGGGCTGGAAGGAATTATTGCCCCCAGCTGCTGGCCACCCCTCCAGCTCTTCATGGGAATCTGCTAGGATAAAAGCAACCTGCTCTGGATTAGCCAGGCTGGCTCCCCCCAGTTAGGGATGCTCCCACTATAAATCATTCACACCACAAGGCAGGCAGGGACAGGATGGGGCAGGAGGCGATGCAGCAGCTACTGTCACATCTGCCTCTGGAAGCTGGCAGTGGCCTCACAGCAGTGGCAGAGGAGTCACATCCCCAGTCCCAGGCAGTCTGTGATGGAGTTCAGTGCTGACCTGGACTTCACAGAATCCCAGACTGGTCTGGGTGGGAAAGGACCTTTAAAGCTCATCTAGTCCAACCTCCTGCAGTCAGCAGGGACATCCCCATCTAGAACAGGTTGCTGAGAGCCCCCAAGCCTGACCTGGAATTGTTCCAGGGATGGGGCACCTCTCTGGACAGCCTGGGCCAGGGTCACACCACCCTCAGCATCATTGGTGGGGAGATTAAGACTGGATGTGAGGAAGAAATTCTTCAGCATGAGAGTAGTGAGAACCTGGAATGGGTTGCCCCTGCAGGGAGGTGTTTGGGGGCAGATCCCTGGAGGTGTTTTTGGCCAGGCTGGCAGAGGCTGTGGGCAGCCTGCTCTAGGGTAGGGTGTCCCTGGGCATGGCAGGGGGATTGGGACTGGCTGATCCTGGTGGTCTATTCCAACCCTGACTGATTCTGTGATTCTATTCTATGATCAAAGATTTCTCCTTTCTCTCCAGTCTCAATCTCCCTCTTTTAGTTCCAAACTATCACCCCTTGCCCTGTCACAACAGGCACAGCTCAGAAGTCTGTTCCTAGCTTTCTGCTCAGCCCCTTGAAGCTCTGAAAGGCCACCAAGAGGTCTCCCTGGAGCCTTCTCCAGGCTGAAAAACCCCAACTCTCTGAGTCTGGCCTCACAGCAGAGGGCTTCCAGTCCTGCCATCACTGCTGTAGCCACTTCTGGCCCTGCTCCAACAGCTCCATGTCTCTCCTGTGCTGAGGACTCCAGAGCTGGACCCAACACCTTTGGGGAGCTGGAAGCTGCATAACCAACTCCCACAGATCTCACAGCTTCTGTTCACCCACAGAAGACTTTGCTGAGGCCTCCCAGACAGCAGCCAGGAGAGCAGCCACTCTTCTCCCCATCAGCTCAGCTCAGCATTTGCTTGCCAGGCAGGATGCAAATACAGAGCAAGTCCAACAGAAGAAACCAGCCCAGCTGATCCCAGCTCCACCCACAGACCCTTCCTCACCTTCCCTGGAGGAAAAGGAGGAATCTCAAACAGCTCCTTTGCTGGACAACCACAATTCCCATCCCAGAACCATCCTGGATCACTTCTGCCTTGAACAGTGCTGCGTGAAGGTGCAGAAGGCTAAGGTCATCTGGGCAAACACACCAAGGAAACCTCACCTGTAGCTTCCTCTTTGGATTCCTGTGCCTTCAGAGGTCAGAGTGCTTCCTTCTGCTTGTCTGGACTATGGCAAACTGAAGGAGACTTCAGAGGGTTTTGCAGGTACTACATCCCAGCAGGAAAGTTCAAGGCACACCTAGTCCTGACAAGCATGCTAAGGACCTTCCAGCATGACCAACATTTACTTACCCCATTCCCACAAGCCCAAGAAACAAGGCTAAGGACCACCAGTGGCAGCAGGCAGCTCTGCTGTCAACGTGCTTAATGAAGCAGAGTCTGCTGGGTGCTGTAGTCTGTGGGACTTTGCCAGCTTTGGGATCATGTAGGTGGTGGCATGTTGCAGGCCCAGGCTGGAAGGCAGCTCCAGGCAGCTGCAGCCCTGTTTCCAGCAGGCACTGGAGGAGTTTCAAAGCTGTGGAGATGTGGTGCTGAGGGCCATGGTTTGGCCTGGTGGTGCTGGATTAAGGACTCCACAAGCTTAAAAGGTCCCTTCCAACCAAAACAGTTCTGTGATTCTCTGACACCTCCCACAGCAGAGAGCAACACAAGCCAGAGGACAGAACTTGGCCAAGGACACCATGAGCCTGAAAACCTCTGGTAGCAAAGTACAGCCTGAAGGCCGCCAGCAGGTCGATAACCAACAGACTGGGAAAACCCCTCCTGGAGATCTTGGTGCCTGGCACTTTTCTCCTGCTGGAAGATTTCCTCCTGGAGTGGACACAGCTGCTGCATCTTGCCAGACTGCCAGCCACATCAGGTACTGTCTGTCCTTCTGGCAGTGGCACCAAGCCAGGCCAGGCTAACTGAACCAGAAACGTGACCACACGGCTCCAGCCGGCTCCCACGGGCAGCTGCCAGAGGTACAACCCCAGTAAGAAACCAGTTCCACCAGGACTGAAGGACCCTGCTCCCTCCCTGTGCTCCACCACCACTGCTGCCCATATGGTGCCAGCTCCAGTGCCTGGCATTTGGGCTACAAAATCCCTTTGTGTTGGTTCATGCCAAGCACAAATGACAGCTTTGAGGACAGACCCCACTGCTGTCCCACGTGAACGCGCAGCAGCGACCTGCCCACTTGCTAACAAACCCAGAGGCTTCCTGACCAGGGAAAGGGGTTTTGGAGGATGTGCCTTCAGCCCAACCTGCCATGGACTCACACAATTGTTTTAGTTGGAAACAACCTCCCAGATCACCAAGTCCAACCACTGACCCAACACCACCACAGCCATTAAACCACATCCTGAAGGGCCACATCCACACCATCCAGAGGGATCTGGGCAGGCTGCAGAGGTGGGCACAAGACAACTTCAGGAGCCTCAACAAGACCAAGGGCAAGGTCCTGCAGCTGGGTTGAGGCAATGCCAAGCACCAATCCAGGCTGGGCCGGGACTGGCTGGAGAGCAGCTCTGAGGAGAGGGACTTGGGGGTGCTGCTGGTGGAGGAGAAGCTGAAGATGAGGCAGCAGTGTGCACTTGCAGCCCAGAGAGCCAAGCAGAGGCTGGGCTGCAGCAGGAGCAGGGTGGGCAGCAGGGCCAGGGAGGGGATTCTGCCCTTCTGCTGTGCTCTGCTGAGAGCCCACCTGGAGTAGTGCATCCAGTGCTGGAGCCCCTGGGACAAGAGGGATGTGGAGATGCTGGAGGTGTGCAGAGAAGGGCCCCGAGGATGCTCAGAGGGCTGCAGCAGCTCTGCTGTGAGCACAGCCTGAAAGAGTTGGGGCTGTGCAGGCTGCAGAAGAGGAGGCTCCCAGGGGACCTTCTGGTGGCCTTCCAGGATCTGAAGGGGGCTACAAAAAAACTGGGAAGGGACTTTTGAGGCTGTGAGGGAGTGTCAGGACTGGGGGGAATGGAGCAAAGCTGGAGGTGAGGAGGAAGTTGTTGAGCATGAGAGTGGTGAGAGGCTGGAATGGGTTGCCCCTGCAGGGAGGTGTTTGGGGTCAGATCCCTGGAGGTGTTTGGGGCCAGGCTGGCAGAGGCTGTGGGCAGCCTGCTCTAGGGTAGGGTGTCCCTGGGCATGGCAGGGGGGTTGGGACTCGCTGATCCTTGTGGCCCCTTCCAACTCTGACTGATTCTAGGATTCTATGATTCTCAAACACCTCCAGGGATGCTGACTCCACCACCTCCCTGGGTAAGCTTTTCCACATCACAAGGGGACATCAGCAGTACAAACTCCACCTTATTCCAGACAGATCCACACACAGATCTACACTGTGGGACCAGGGAACCCTTCTGGCTCTACCCTGCTCTTGTTCATGGCACAACCACTGAGGCAAACAGAAGGCCAAACCACCAAGGTGCAAACTCCAGGAAGCAGGATAGGAATACCTGAACCCCAAATCTCTTTGCAATGGGGAAAGAGGGAAGCAGAACGAGGACAGAAGAGGCTCCTCTTGTCCAGCTGAGCAAATTCCAAGGTCTAAGCATCAGCCACAAAGCTCATCCACCCTCCCAGCCTCATCAGCTTCTCTGTGGGCAGGGAAGAGTGTGGCCTCCTCATGAGGCACAGTCTGCAGGAGAGCAGGATCCCAGCGATGGCTGAGGAGCCAGAAGCTCTGCCACAATCCCAAGAGCTCTCACCAGTTACACAACGCCTCTGGTGCCCTCGGCTGGGGCCAGCAGGCTTTCATGTCATTGTTGTCTTGGGGAGGGTGGGGACAAACAATATTTCAGCAGGCACAGAGCAGACAGGAGGAAGGAAAAGCTTCTGCTCTGCCTTGGGAGAGTCAGCATCTGCTGGGGCTGTGGACAAATCCCCACAGCAGAGATTTCCACTCCTGGGGTCTGTGGCTTCCTCATGGGACTGCGACACAAATGGTTCCTGAGCTTCCTAAACCTCCATATGAGGATAGATGGATCAGGGTATAAGGCTGGGGTTGGTGCAAGGACCCCCCAAGATCTTTCCCTTCCCTCATGTGCTGTGGTGCTCACCTGCCACGCAGGGAATTGCTACCTGGTTGAAGTACCAGCGACAGCTGATGGCTGCAAAGGGCAGGAGACACACAAAGCCACGACACACTCACACCAGCCTCACCTTTCCACCAGCACACACCTTGTGAGAGCTGCACAAATCCTTCCTACAGCTCAAAGCTTCATCTTTTTCTAGGAAGAATCAGCTGCTTCTGTCCCACAGCAGGGTTAGGGGCTTGGTGGAACACCCCACCCCAGATTGCTACAGCTGAGAGCCCATCCAGGCAGATCTCACCAGAGCACACCAGCAACTCCCAGCTCTGTGCTTCCACATTAAAATCATCCTGGGGGTGGCTTTGCTGCTGGGAGCTCTTCCAGTGTCAACTGTCAGTTCAGCCAGGGACACATGAGTTGAGAGATCAGGAGATCACTCCAAAACTGCCATGAGTGAGAACGTCCCAGGTGGAGCTCAGCTCCAGGAAAGCAAGGCAGAAGAGTCAGGCACGTTACATGAGGACCTGTTGGCCAACCCCAGAATGCAGCAGTGCCACCTGAACACTGTTTTTTGATCCAGCTTTATGGCCCATGGTAGGATCCAGGCATTTTCCATCCTGATGAGAGTTTTACCAAGGACAAGAAGCCCAAAGCTTTTCTCTGTGTCAGGCAGGATGAAGATGAAAGTAGTTTATTCACCCTCCACCAGCAGCCAGCTAATGATTGCCACCTAAGATAGTTGTCCATTTCCTTCTGGCCCTCTTGGGGGACCATCCACTCAACGTGGGAAACAAGAAGCACAAACACTAATCCTGCAGACAGCTCCAGCACCACCCTGGTCCTTTTACTTGCAGACTCCTTCTCCCAGGGATGCCAGGGAGGTGGCTCCCATAGCTCCATGGTAGTGATCTCCAAAACCCCTTCTTGGGTACCTCTCTGTCAGCAAAGGTGGCTTTGATGGAGCACAGCTACCTCTGATGGCAAGGCAAGTGACAGTGAGCTGAGAACCAGAAGACTTCTCTCCTGTGGAATGTTTTGGAGGGGAGCACAAGCAGCAGGTGGTACTTGAGAGAAGAAGAAGCTGGCCTTTTGCTGAAGGCCTCACATATTTACAGAGTGAAACCAACAACCACCACAGTCTTTGAGGCACTTCCTGCCTTTTCTGCTGCCATTCCCTTCCCGACCTCCAACACCTTGATCTCCCAGGCCTCAGGAAGCCTCCTCCTGCTGTGCTACAGCTTCAACCACTTCAGGAGACCAAAGCAGCCCTCACTTTTCCTCTCCCTCCTCACCTTCACCTGAGTTTTCTTCTCTGCCCCTCTTCCTCCTGAGCACAGGAGGCAATAGCCACACCACCTCCTGTCACCCTTGGCCTACACAGTCCTGCAGAGTCAGGCCCATGTCAACTCAGCTCCAGGCTCTGCAGAGCTTTTGCTTTGCTCTACAGCTGTCAGTACCCTGGAGATAAATCAATCAAATAAGTGGTCCTGGGCTCCCTGCTCTGCCAGCTAGGAGGAGGCACCACAGTGGGATCTGAAGAGAAGAGCACAAGCCCTCAAGCAAGAGATCCAAAACGACCTGTCAGAGGCCACACCTACCTGAGAGCAAGCCTGGAGGGCAGCTCAATTCCAGGACAAGCTAGCAGGTGGCTGATTTTAGCAGCTCTGCTTGCCCTACCCACCAACCATGACTTTGTGACCAAGACTCACCATGCTAACCCAACTGTTCAGCTGCCAGCTTTGACAAGAGGAACCCAACAACTAACCCAGTTTAAACATCATTTTGTGCCTCTCAAGACCTGGAGACCAGAACTGGAACATCCCAGGTTGAAGATTCCTGGACAAAGAGACTCTCAGCACCAGGCTGAGGAGCAAACAGGAATCTATGCAGATCTGGAGCCTTTCCAGGCTTCACAGCTCCAGGAGGGATTCCCATCACGAGCAGGGCTGGCAGCATTTCAGGATGAGCAGGGAGAAGGCTTCGGTTTGCACTTCTGGACGTAGACAAGGAGTAACTGGGGAGTAGAAGCAAGGCTGAAAGAGGCAGGTGAGGAGCCAGCACCAGCCAAGAAGAACTCCAGCAGCTGCTGCTGAAACACACACTGCCCAGCCACAGCAGCAAAACCACCAGACAGAGGAACAGGCCTGAGCAGATCACAGATGGGCAAGGCTGGCAACAGTCCCAATGAGGAAACACTGCTCCTAGGGAAGGACATGGCTTCTCACTCCTGTCAGCTCCACTCTATGTCACACTGTCCCAACCAGCTTGTACGGCCCTACCAACCCTCAGACCACCCATAGCCACCACCAGTCATAGCACCCTGGGACCTGGATTCTAGGAGAACTTAAGGAAGCTCTTGAAGGACCATCATATCCTGCTAATCCCTTTAGCTATCTCCCACCCCTCCAAAGCAGAAGCCATCCAAGTCAAAAACCTGCTGTGTTGAGCTCTTTTGCTGCCAAGCTGTCCCAAGCACACATCCTGTGCAGTCAGGTAGATGAGCACCACCAGCTCTGTACAGGAAGGCTGGACCACAGGAGCACTGGGACAGCAAAAGCAAAGGAAGCTCTGGGATTTGTCCTACAATTCCTGCTAAGGGGACCCCATCCTTTACAGAGAACAGCAACAAGCTGCCTGAGTCACAAGTTATGTGGCCTAGCATGCTTAGGAAGAAGGACAACAACCCAAGAGCACTGGGAAGAACATGGTCAGCGTGTGAAACCATCTACTAGGACGACACTTCCTCCACACACTGCACCGTTGCACCATCACTGCAAGCACTCCCTCCCCCTTTGCTCCACAAGCAGCTCAGAACTTGCTCCTTCCTTGCTCCAAATGGGCCAAAGGGGCTCAGGAGTTCAGTGTCACATGGAAGAATCTACACACTGTGAACTGGAGATGCTGAGGCCACTTCCAGCTGCCTCAGCTCCATCCCAGGATGAAGCTCCTGAGAGGCAGGGGTGTAGGGGGTAACAAGGGAAGCTGGGCACTCTTGGACTGCACAGCATGGCCTCTTTCTCAACAGCTTCTCATTGCTCACTCAGTGTTTGTGTTGCAGCAGCTTCTCCCAAGTCCTCTTCCCTCTCACCCTGCAGGCTTCCACTTCGGGGAAAGCCAGGCAAGGTAAAAAGCAACATCACAAAGGATAATCCCCTCTGAATGTCTCTCTTGTAGTGGTTGGGAGCTGCTTTTCCAGGTAACAGCAACGTCCTGAGCCTTCCTCTGGTGCCTTTTATCAAGCCACCTCTTCTGCCAAGGTGTCAGGACCCATAAAGATAGGCCAGCACCATCTACAGTCAGCTCCCACCCCTCAGCACCAGCACTAACCACAACGATCACACCCTGGAGACTCTTCCTTCGTGTGGGGGCAGCTTTATTAAAACTCTTGGTGAGCAGCAGCTAAAACATGGAAGACCCAGGGAAAGGCAACAAGCAAAGAAGCCACCCAGATGTGCAGCCTACCAGGCACCCACCCGTTGTGGGAGTGCTCCAGAGTGCACCTCCCCCACCAAACTATCCATGAACTCACCAAGCTCTTCATACCACCCTGCAGCTCCAGGCAGATCCTAGATCCTCTGGTTCAAGCTCCTGGAGCCTCCCCAGGGATTCAGAGTCTCTGGATAAGCAGCTCGTACTGTTTACTACTGATGCTGTTTCTACAGCAACAAGGAGGCACAATGGTGGACAGCAGAGAAACAGGAGAGAAGAAACTGTTCAACAAGTCCATCTCCTCTCTCCCTTCATGAACTTACAGACTAAGCTTTGCCACCAGGTTTATCTAAACCATCTTAAGTGCCAGCAAGCAACCCCCTGCAGGTAGCTACTCCCCTTCTTCCCTTGCCCCCTAAGAGCTGAGGGAAGAGGTTAAACAGGGAGGGTCAGCAGCAGACAGAAAACTTTGAGGCCACCACACGCTGTCTGGTTTCTCCAGATTAAGCTCCAGGCTGCATGAATAAATCTTTTCCAGCATCAGTGACCTACAGCAGCTTACATTTTTTTGCTGGAGCCATCCTGGAGTCTGATTTCCCCATCAGATGAAAAAGGGTAAGGGAAAATGAGCTGGTATGGTTCAACCATTGGTGTGCAGCTACCTGCAGCTGGGTGAGGGACACATGGCACAGAGCATTTCACAGGACATTAGGGGCTGGAAGGGACCCAAGGAGATTGAATCCAATCCCCCTTTCCTATCTGGGCAGCTAAGAGTCAGGAGTTAACTCTTAACTAAGAAAGGGAGCAACAGGAACATGTTCCCACTACTCCTTGACCCTCAAAACTCAAAGTCCTCAGCATCCTTGCCAAGGGAGATGTGCAGGTACCTCAAGGTCTGTTCAGAGCACTGCACAGAGGGAAAACCACCACCAGAGTGCCCTGCAGCCCCCAAGAGATTGGCCCTCTGCCCAGAGCCCTCCAGAAGAGGACCCAGGCCTGGAGCAGCACAAGCAGCTGTACAGCAAACAGCTGGGTCTGCAGATCACCGAGCTTGAGACCATCCCAGAGAGGAGAGAGCTGGGATGCTGCTTTCAGATTTTGTTGCCAGGCTTTCGGGGGCTGGGACTGCAGAGGTGCAGCCACAGAGAGCTCCTCAGTTCCACCTCCCATTTTCCAAAGGTGGACAAACATCTGACCACTGCTCCCTGGGCTCTGCACAGGATGCTTCTGTCTGACCCTGACCCCCAAAACCATCAAACCTCACTGAGATGAGAGGCTCTCCAAGCCCACTGGAGACTATACCACCAGTTCCCAGGGCTTTTGCTAGCTCAGTAGCTTTGATATCTCCTCACAGGTCCTGTCATCCTGCCACAGGCTTTGCTCCTGCACTTGGCTCTCCTGCTTTTCCCAAGGTGACCAAGCAAGGGCCTTCCAGAGAATCAAGAATGGGCAGGACATCCAGAAAGGATGATCTGCTCAGCTACACCAACCAACCCCTGTTCCCCAAGCACAGCCAGCTCCTGCTTTGGGTTCAGCTGTGGATGCACCATCCACTGCTACAGCTCCACAACATGCAGGCATTCGGTGTCAGGTGCCACCTTCCTCCTCACCTTCTACCTCTTCCACATGCCTTCAGCCTCTTCAACCCAAACAAAAGCAGGTCAGGCACTGTGTAAGGAAGTCTGTGAACTAGGAAGTCAACTCTGACAGCAAATGGAGCTTTCCAGAGCTCAGGTTGCTCTCACTCCAAGCTCACCCATCCTTTCCTCCTCTGGAATCGGCAACATTGCTGTCACCAGCAGCACCACACATCTCACCCTGAAGACAAATGCTTCCCCTCACAAACGTTCAGAGGACAATCTCGGTGCATCACCTCATTTCTGCACTTTCTGAGTTTATCATTTCCCCTGCGGGTGCCATTTATCCCCCACGACCCAGCCAGTGACCTCTAGAGCCCTGTCTGGGTGGCTCCTGATGTAGTTCATCAACAGTAAAAAGGAACCGAGGGCACGGGGACAGTTCTGCTAACTTGTGTCACCTCCACTCGGGGCTACCTTGTGACAACCTGCTTATTAACAGGAGACATTGTAAATACTGTGTGGCAACTCACAAGTGCCTTCAAGTGCTCCCAGTGCTTCCTCACTCTAGGACACAGCCAGGCTTGAGACAGGAAGAAACCACCAGAGACAATCCTCCTGCACTCCTCTGCTGACAAAGAACATCAGCCAGGTGCTTTCAAAGATGTCTTCTCCCAGGAGCTGTCACACTCTTGCATCTCTCGGGATCCAAAATGCTCACAGGGGTATCTAAAGCTTTCCAAGCATCACCTTCACTTGCTGCCAGCTCCCGAGGAGCTGCTCAGACCAAATCTGATCAGTCCCTAAATAATTTAGAGCTCCATTATTATACCTGGGTCGCCTGGAATGACTCATTTGTCGTGTCTTCAGTTTGAGGCAGAGAGGGATTCATCAGCCCACACTGGGAAGCTGAGGTGTGTCCAGCAGGCCAGGGACATTTGGCCAGACAGGGATTCACCCAGGGCACAGAGCAGACAAACCTTGAGCCCTTTGAGCATCACTCAGCAGGGTAAGGGATGCCTGGGGGGAAGGTGTCACATTTCAGATGGCACAAGCACCTGCACACCCACCCCAGCACACAGAGCTCATCCCATGGGGACTGCCCTGGTAGGTGCAGGCCAGCACAGACTGTGCCAGGTCAATGGGACCAGCTCTGAGAAAGCCACTGCCCACCAGGACTGGCTTCTGTCAAGCACACCAAGATCTGAGGATGGACAAACAGCAACCACAAGACATCATTATGTGGTGTTGAGCGGGAGAACAACCCACAAGTCCAGATGAACTTGATGGCGTAGTCTGAGCCATTTAAGACAGAACAAGGACAACTGCTTGACCCACTCAAGGCAGCAGATGTGTCCTCCTCTTTGCTATAACCAGTCCTTCCAGTCCACAACTTGCATCCCACCAACCTCCCTCTCCCAGCTTTGAGGCCATCTACATCCTGAGTGATGTGAGGGTAAGGGCTGGAACTTTGTCACCTGTGTCACATGAATGCTGAGATGCACAGCCCTTGATGGCCCTGAGGGTTGTGTCTTGCATTTGCCATCACAGAAAGGACTCAGTACCACCACCACAAGACGGAAGCCACAGGATCCGAGCTGCTGTGCCTCTGGTCAGATCCAGCCTTGCCACCCCTCAGACACAGGCAGTGCACTCCCGAGGGTGCTGATGCCACTCCATACACAGCGCAGAAGAAACCTTCTCCCCCATGCTCCTCAAACTTCCCCCCACAGCTGATGAGTCCACGTTCTGTGAAGCTTGTTTCAGCTCTCACCCAGGGGCTAGCATGGACACCAACATGTGAGGACAGGTTTGCTAACTGCTGTTTACAGCAGAGGCCTCAGTTTTTGACTGGTAGGGACAGGCAGAGGTCTCCTCTCAAATTTCACACCAGGATCCGACCAGAGGGAAGGGCAGGGCAGTGCTAAGGCAGGACACCGACTGCCCCGAGCCACGAGAGAGACAGAATTTCACTCCCTCCCCATCTCCCGTATGCTCCAGAGCACTTGAGAGGGTGGAACTCCTCCTCCCCAGGCCCATTTCCCTTCGTGGGAGTGACAGCAATGTGAAGATGGGTGCCACGGCTGCCAGCCAGGGATGGTCACTCAGGACCCACCACAATGCCTTCAGCAGGAGCCCCAGAGCACACACCCACTGCCCCGGGGGAGGGTGAGGACCCACCGCAGGCTCTCTTCAGCAGCAGAGCCAGTTTAGGAGGTTCCTACCCCACCCTGTCTGCCCACCTCAGACTGCCATGGGTCCTGTCAGGTCTGCAGCTGGCTCACCAAGCCAGCACCCACAGCACAGATGCCACCCCCCTGCCATCCAGGGCACGATCCACAATTCCCTCAAGCACACTTCCCCTCAGCTCCTGAGGTGCTAACAGAGAGGAGGGAGTGAGAAAACCTCTTGAACCAGCTCTGCCACACCAGCAATCCTGCCTTGGAACCACACCCTGAGATACAAACTGCTGACTCCACAGCCACACAGAGACCAGGATGGGCACCATCTGTCCTCAGGGTGGTGGCACTCGCCCACTGCGCTCCCCTGAGATGTTCCAAAGTGATCCAGGGCTGCTGCCCTTCATTCCTCACCCCGAGTGTGGTCACTGGAAGCGTCCTGCATCGCTTTGGTGAGGGGCTAATCCCACTTTAGAATTCACGGAGTCCTGCTAGACTCAGTTCAGTGTAAAGGGCTGGCAAAATCAGCCCTGGAGCAGACAGTTCCAGCACCTCACTGACTCCCCTGCAGAAGGACAGGCAGCCACCAGCCTTGTGTCCTGCTGAGGAGCCTTTCTGCAGCTCCACAGATGAGGAAGGGCAAAGTGGCTTTGTGTGTAGCAAAGGCTGGAGAAACAAAATCCCCCCAGAGGAGCACCATGCACACACTCGGTGCTGCAACACAGCACAAGAATATCTTTAGAAGGTGCTGGGTCAAAGAGCTCCACCAGCAGCAGCTTCCAGTTTGCACTGTACTGGCCACCTTGCTGAACAGTTCCCAGCACCACCAGCAGGTCTCTTCCCTGCTAATGATCCAACACAGATCTAACCTTACCAGGACAAATCATGTTCTATCCAAGCAACAGGTTCTCTTCATCTCAATCACCTCATGAAGATCCTGGTGAGTGCCCCAAGCATCCAGCACCTGACCAACTGAATTCCTCTTCCTCCACAGCCAGAGCTGCTGGTGTTGCCACCTCTGTCTTTAACAAGCCTATGCTCCAGGTGCCAGCACACCCTTGGCCTCCTTGTAGGGAGCTGAAGAGCTTGTTGTGACATGGGCTGGGTGCGACCACCCAGTGACAGTCAGTGGAAGCCTTCCAAGTCTCAGAGAGGGACCACAGCATTGTCAGTGTCAGGGCTGCACTGTCACTCAGGGTGCAAGACACAATAGAGCATTTCAGCTCCTCAATTAAGAGCCTGCAACAGATACATCTACAGCTTATAAAGCCAGCACCTCAAACCAGTCCTCAAATATTGTCTCATGCAGGGCTGAGGCGCAGAAACTTAGACTTAGTACTCTGCAAGTCCTGTCCTTCACTACTCACTCAGCAGGGAGGTTCAGCTGCATCTCAGGATGTGGAACACCAGCATCTTGCTGCTGTGTACCCTCTCCCTGCCCACACAGCATCATCTTTTGCCTTCTTTTACATGTGTCAGGCTCCCAGAGCTGGCCACAGCTCGTTTAGGATGGGTGCAAGGCACCCACCCTCCCCAAGATAGCCCTGTGTGAAAAATCAACTCACCCAGGCCTTCAGAAACCTTGGGAGCTGTGGATGCAGAGCCTGAGCTAGGAAGGAAGAAGAGTTAGGGCCGTGTGACCCTCCTAATGTACGTGTCATAACACACAGGGACCTGTCAACTGGGTGAGAACTCTCACAGGAATGCAACCACAACCAAAACAGAGGTGAATTTCTACTCAAAACTCAGATCTTCCACCAAAGCCATTCAGAAAATATCAGATTTGTGTGGAAACACAGGGAGGGAAAAGTATTGCTCACTGAAGAAACTAACATGAAATGCTCATGACCTCCTCTAACCCTCCTGGGAACCAGTCAGTCTAGAGATGCTTTTGCCATCTCAAACCACTTGGTACCACCAAACCAGGCATTAACTCAACTCCTTCACCACTAGAAACCACTCTGGCCAAGGCTGTTTGGCTGGCAGGACCACCACCAGTCTTGGCATTCTTGACTTTTCTTAAATGCATTTATTCTTTTGCTGGCACACCCCTCCAGCTGCCCAGGAATGCCACTTAGAACAGCAGATTCCAACCATCTCTTTACCTGCTTGACCTTTTGATGTTTCCCTGCTAGAACTTTTGATGCTGGCATATTAAAACCAACTCCCAAGACCACACGTGAGAGTAGAATACTCACTAAGTCACACTCAGCACTTTTGTCCTTCCTGGATAAATTAATTTGTGCTATCTTGCTCTGCAGAGAGTCACAAACACCAGCTAAGAGAAGAGCTCCCTGCATTTCCAAGCGTAAATAATAAAGATAATAATTCTTTAAGGTCCTTCACCAAAGGAGTGTCACAGACTCAGCAGGAGAGCATAAAGGGTTAGGAGCTCAGAGGAAAAGCCAAGCAGGAGGCATGAACTAAGGCTCACCTAGCCCACAGGGGTCATGCCTCCTCTTCCTGGCTGCAGGCCAGCAGAGACAACCTGCCTGGGCTGAGCTTCATCCGCTGCTTGCTGCCCATGTGCCTCCTCAAGCCCCTTAGGCAGGCAGCTCAGCAGCCTGCAGCCATTTATCCAGCTTAGCACAGCCTGATGGAGCTCAGGTCACCTGCAGCAGGACAGTGACTTGTCCTGGCCACTTTCATTTGTGACAGAAGCGTTTGCAAACTTGGATACTCCTGACCTTCACCTGCTGTGTCTCTGTCCACCCATTCTGGGTCGCTTCTGGTCAAAGAGTAGCTAAGAGCAGAGTTTAACCAAAACCGAAGCTGGAACTACCTCCAAAAGAAGCTACACTGCCTGGCTACTGAAATGGTCACTCTCCAGTCAAAGCAACACCTTGAGCTGCACAGCTGTGGGCAGAAGGAGGTCAGGATGAGGGAGGAGGTGGGACTGCTGCTTTTGGGGGAAGACAAGTCATCTTGGAGAGCCCACAGATGCATTAGTTTGGTTTGGGGTTGGGTTGGGTTTTGGTGTTTTGGTTTTTTTGTAAGCACCCCCTCAAGAGACAAGATGAAAATCAGAGATGATTCAGGTTCTTAGAGTGGGCTGAGGTGGCTGACCACAAAAGCTGTCACCAAATCATCTAGTATGGGAATCCTCTCTGCAAGAAGTAAACATATACTAGACCCCAAGCAGCCCCTAAAAACAACCACACCTTGGCTAAATCAGGTGTTTGGACAAGCTACAGCTTGTGCAGAATCCTCCTTTCCACAAGGATCAAAGCTGGCATAACCATTTCTAGTTCCACTGAAGGACTTCATACTGACTCTCCAGCACCCTTCCTACATCCAGGCACTCAGCAGCAACCACAGAGCAACAAAGGCTGTGAGCTCCTGAGGGCAAAACTCGGTGCTGAGTGCCACTCTGCCTCCCCCCAAATGATTCCAGAGCATTAAAGGATAAGGATTTACCTTTCCAGACAGCACCTTGAAGAGGGAACATGCAGTGCTGTGGTTCAGGTAGCTGACACTCATCCTTCCAGGTGGTTTGTAACTGTCTCAAAAACACAGGGAACTGACCTACAGGAGACGACACCTTCCCTCCTTCCCTGGGATCTCAGCCTCTCAGAGTGCTGCTCCCATCTGTAGCCCACCAACTTCATGCAGACCCCTCAACATCAGCACAAAGAGCAGAGCTGCTGACCGGACCTGGCTCTTGGAACAGCTCCCTCCAAAACGAACCCCTCTGAAAGGACACATGCACAAGGAAAGGTATGTTTGAGCCCAGAGCTGAAGCTGATTCAGATTTCACAGCACACTCAAATCAATTCCAGGCCAAGGTAATGGTGACATGAAGTATTTCAGCTCCTCTCTCTGCTTGCCACAAACTCACAGAGTAAAACCTGCCGTGACAGAAACTGCACCAACGCTCAGTCCATATTTCATCCAGCAGCTTGGCAAAGTGTCTTACTCCAGCCTCAGCCCCCAGCCCTCCCCTCTCTCCCAGAGTTCAGCAGCCAAGCGCCCTTCAATTAGGGCAAACTTGGTGACACAAATAAGATGCCACAAAGCCTCCTAACCCTCGACTAGCTGAGGTAACACCTCTGGGCAGGCCGCAGCGACCCACCACAATGCCTTCTAGGGGGTTGTTCAACCCTGTCGCCAGCAAATGCGTTTTCTTTCTTGAGCTGCAACAGAACCAAGAGCAGAATTTGAGTGTTTAGGGCCAATACTGACCAGTCTTTGGCTGTAACGGATCCTTTCTTCCTCAGGCTCCATCTCCGACTCTTCTGAAGAGAGCGAGAAGGACACGCCAGGACTGCTGTCTTCTTCCTCTTCCTCCTTTGAAGTCAGAGGGAGATGGTGAAGCAAGGCACACAGAATGAGATGCCTAAATTCCTTGTTTCTTCACTCTTTCTCAGGCAGGTTCCATCCCTCTGCACTGGGCTGTGCTAACACTATGGACGAACCCACCCCAACTTCCAACGCTCCCAGTCTAACTTTAGGCATGACCTCGGGTAAATGACTTTGCCAGCTGTCCTGTAGCACCACATGAGCTGCAGATCTCAGAGCTGGGAAAGGTCTCCTCTCCTCACCATTACCAGCACCAGTGGCCACTTCATTGGCCCACACCACGATATCATAGAATCAGTCAGGGTTGGAAGGGACCACAAAGATCATTTAGTTCCAACCACCCTGCCAAGGGCAGGGACACCCTAGCCTAGATCAGGATGCCCACAGCCTCATCCAGCCTGGCTGCAAACACCTAATTTGGAGCAGACAAGCTGCTGTCAAACACTCAATGGCAGTCAAGGAGCAGCCAGAGCACAAGATTATCTATTTGAGATCCAACTCTCTCAAAGCCGTCATCGCCACCCACCAGGGATCCTGCACAGGTTGAGAACATCTGCCCTGAGCAGGCTGAAGGTGGATGGGACCTTTCCTACACACACCGCTTGAGAACAGCCGCGGGTAGGGGACTAACTGCTGTCCTGAGGAGACCTACAGGCTCAGCTCTCAAAAACTGCCACCTTGTGACACCGCACAAGAACATGGGAAAACCTCCCAAGGTGTCAGATGGCACTTGAAACTTTTTTTTTTTTTTTGCTTGTTCGTTTTCAAAAGAACAGAAAAAAATCAACATATACATATACCACATCTCTTAATCCTCACGGCCATGCCTACACCAGACCTGCCACCCAGAGTAGCATTACAGAACCACTACCAAAAGGGCGAACTTCTTTCACCCTGCCCTTCCTCGACCCTCCAAGTTTGACAGCGGAGCCGTTCCCAGTTCTGCTGCCAGCACCTCCCGGGACCGGGATTCCTCCCCGCACCTAAGGCAGCAGGGGCTGGTTCCCTCCGCTCGTTAAACTCCCGGTTACCAACAACCGGAGTGCAACGACCCAGCCAAGCCACCCCGCCCGCAACGCCTGCTGTCGACTGGGGCAAGCACACCAGAAACGGAGCAAAACCCCTGACCCCGAGCAGAGCCCCCGACCCAGGGCAGCACCCCTGGACCACAGCAAACCCCTGACCCCGAGCAGAGCCCCCGGCCCAGGGCAGCACCCCTGGACCACAGCAAACCCCTTGGCCCCGAGCAGAGCCCCCGGCCCAGGGCAGCACCCCTGGACCACAGCAAACCCCTTGGCCCCGAGCAGAGCCCCCGGCCCAGGGCAGCACCCCTGGACCACAGCAAACCCCTTGGCCCCGAGCAGAGTCCCCAGTCCGGGACAAGCAACCTCCCGACCCCGAGCAGACCTCTGGGCCCGGCGTAAGCGTTCCCAGACTAGAGCCAAGCCCCCGGTCCCGGGCAAGAAGCGGCGGTTGCGAGCTGACCTCTTCGGCCCCGGGGAGACCCGTAGCAAGCACCGTGGGCCCAAAGCACACCCCTCCGCCCGAGGAAAACACCCCCGCCCCAAGGAGACCCCCCGGCCTCAGGGAGCCCCGGCCCCGAGCAGAGCTCCCGCTGCGAGGTGGCTCCACCAGCCCCCGGCCCCATCCCAGCCCCGCGACCAGAGCCCGTCCCGGGCCGCCCTCCCCCGCCCCAGGGCAGGCTGTCCCCGGCCCGGTGGAACAAAGCGGCGGGGGAAGC
>VWZI01023921.1:1592-48328 GCA_013396835.1 Psilopogon haemacephalus | reverse complement strand
CTATCTGCCAGGCCTCCCCAAATCTGTACTTGGACCACCTCCCTCTATACCACAAAGGCTTTATGCGCTTGGCCTGTTTTATGGCAGCGCAGATGTCACACTTATGGATGACCTGTGCTATGGCATCCATGGGTATGTCCACCGACCTGTCCCTAGCCCACTGGTATGTACCATCTCTCCTCCGGTGACCAGAAGAGTCATGGGCCCACCTTGCTAGGAACAGTTCACCTTTGTGCTTCCAGTCCAAGTCAATCTGGGATATCTTGGCAGCTAGGTCAGCTTGGTGGTTGTGGTGCTCCTCTTCAGTGGCTCTGCTTCTTGGGACGTGAGCGCTGATGTGCCTGACCTTCATGGGCAGCTTGTCCAGGCAGGCAGAAATGTTCTGCCAGAGGTCAGCAGCCCAAATGGGTTTGTCCTTCCTCTGCCAGTCATTTCACTTCCACTCCTTCAGCCACCCCCATAGGGCATTGGCCACCATCCACGAGTCAGTGTATATGTACATCACTGGCCACTGCTCTCGCTCTGCCAGGTCCAGGGCTAGCTGGATCGCTTTTACCTGGGCATACTGGCTGGATTCGCCCTCCCCTTCTCTTGCCTCTGCAACCCTACTTGTAGGGTTCCAGACAGCAGCCTTCCATCTTCGCTTACTGCCCACCAGACAGCAGGATCCATCTATGAACAGGGTGTACCTCTCCTCATCCTCAGGAAGGTCATTGTATGGGGGAGCTTCTTCAGCCCGGGCCACTGACTTCTCTTCTGGGGGCATTCCGAAGTCAGTGCCCTCTGGCCAGTTGGTGAGGACCTCAACTATGCCAGGGCGATCAAAGCTTCCCATCCTAGCCCTCTGGGTTATCAGAGCAGTCCATTTGCTCCAGGTGGCATCCGTGGCATGGTGTGGAGTGGAGCCCTTCCCCTTAAACATCCAGGTTAAAACAGGGAGCCTGGGAGCTAGAAGAAGTGGCAGCTCAGTCCCACTCACCTCAGAAGCAACTCGAACTCCCTCATAGGCAGCAAGGATTTCTTTCTCTGTGGGGGTACAGTTGGCTTCAGAGCCTTTGTATGCTTTGCTCCAAAACCCCAGTGGGTGGCCCCGAGTCTCTCCTGGAGCTCTTTGCCACAGGCTCCAGCTGGATCCATTCTAACCGGCAGCAGTGTAGAGAATGTTCTTGATCTCTGGGCTGGTGTGAACTGGTCCCAAGGCCATAGCATGGACCACTTCCCACTTTATCTGGTCAAATGCTGCCCGCTGTTCGGGTCCCCACTCGAAGTTGTTTCTCTTTCGGTTTGCATTGTATAGGGGTTTCACAATCTGACTGTACCCGGGAATATGCATCTTCCAGAAGCCCACAAACCCCAAGAAGGACTGTGTTTCTTTCTTGTTGGTGGGCTTCACCATAGTGGCTACCTTGTTGACCACCTCCATGGGAACATGGCGGTGGCCATCCTTCCATCAGACTCCCAGGAACTGGATCTCTCTGGCAGGTCCCTTCACCTTGCTTCTTTTGATGGCAAAGCCGGCCTCTAACAGGATGTTGATGATCTTCTCACCTTTCTTGAAGACCTCTTCTGCTGTATTGCCCCATACAATGATGTCATCAATGTACTGCAAGTGCTCAGGTGCTCCGCCCTTCTCCAATGCAGTGTGAATTATGCTATGACAGATGTTCGAGCTGTGCTTCCAGCCCATTGGGAGTTGCTTCTACTCATACTGGAATCCCCTCCAGGTGAAAGCAAATTGCTTTCTGCATTCTTCTGCAATGGGAATGGAGAAGAACGCATTAGCAATGTCAATGGTGGCATACCATTTTGCCTCCTTGGACTTGAGTTTGTACTGCAGCTCCAGCATGTCTGGCACAGCAGTGCTGAGTGGTGGAGTGACTTCATTCAGGCCTCTGAAGTCCACTGTTAGCCTCCACTCACCGTTCTCTTTCTGCACTGGCCAGATGGGACTGTTGAAGGGGGAGTGAGTCTTGCTGATGACATTCTGCTTCTCCAGCTCACAGATCAGTTGGAGAATGGGCAGCAGAGAATCCCTGTTAGTCAGGTACTGTTTTCTATGTACCACCTGAGAAGCAATGGATACCTGAATGTCCTGCACCTTGTGCTTTCCAACTGCAGAAGGTTCATCCAAAAGGCCGGGCAGGATAGACAGCTGTTCCTCATCGGCAGTCTCTACAGCTGCTATCCCAAATGCCCACTTGTATCCTTTCAGGTCTTTGAAGAAACCCTCCCGCAGAAAGTCCATACCAAGAATGCAAGGTGTGTCAGGAGGGTATTAGGGTACATTGTGCACCTGTGTCCACCAGAGCCCTATGCTTCTCCACCCCCGAGGTGCCAGGCCATTTTACAAACACATCCCAGTACACTCTGTTATCCCTATTCTCCACCTGGCTGGAGACAGGGCACCTCTAATGCTGGAGGTGGTTGCCACACGATGTGCACAGGCTAGAACCATTTGTGTCCCCCCCCCTTGGGCTAGGGGCCTGCCTCTGTGACACTGGGGCCATGTTCCCCTAGAGTGATTCCCACTACCAGTACCCTGCAGCTCTTTGACCCTAGCCCACAGGGCTGAAGTGGGTTGGCCGTGCCATCTGTCCATGTTCTCACCATGGCAACACAGGGTCTTCCACAGTGAGCCCCTGGACGTTCCCTGCCAGGCTTGGGTTGGCCTTCTAGGGGGAGGAACAGGGGCAAGTCGGTGAGTGTTCCTCACGGCTGACACTTGGACCCAGTCAGAGGGTGAGAGGCAAGCATCCTTCCCCATCCTGAGCTCAGAGACTGTGAACTTTAGCTCATCCATGTCTCTGGTGAGGGTCTGCACAGCTGATACCAGGGCTTTACGAGTCACACTGTCCTCGAACTGCCTGAGGTCCCCCACAAACTCCCTTATGGTTGGAAGATTATTGGGGCCCCTTCCCAGTAGCAGTCCTCCCAGTGTGTGAGCATAGTCCCAGGGTGCACCTTGGGCCAGTCTCTTCAAGAAGGCTGGCTTCATCCTAATGTCCTCTGGGTCCACATGCATCTGGCCATTCCAATAAATTATTTCTTGAATGGCCATGTGTCTGAGGCAAGCAATTCCCTGTTCCATGTCAGACCGTTTAAAGTAGTGGTACACCATGTCCTCCTTTGTGGGGTACCTAGACCTTATGGCTGCAAGAAGCCTAGCCCAAAGTGAGTGGATCCCATCCAGCCTCCCCAGCTCTTTATCCACACCACCATCTCTTGACAAGGACCCAAGTTGTTTTGCCTCCCTCTGGTCCAGTTCCACAGAATCTGCCCCCATATCCCAGCAGTGCAGGAGCCAGGCCAGCAGCGATTGTCCATTTGCCCGTACATAGCCTTTTCGCGTGTGCCTGATTTCCTTGCAGGGAATGCTTGAAATTGTCACAAAGTCAGAGTCATTATCATTGTCTGGCTGTGCGGAACCAGTGCTGGCCGATCCGTGGTCAGTGGAATCTGAGGTGCGGAGTCTCATTCTTCTGGTAGTTATAGGGGCAATGGATAGGCTTTGTGGGTTGGCGCCGTTGTTTGCCGCAGTGGGCAGGGTCGCTCTGCTGCTGCAGGCTGCATGGGGCATGCTGCAATTGGTGTTGGCCATGCCCCCACCGCCTGCATGTGTCATGGCATTGGTTGTGCTGCCGCTGGCCACGCCCCTGCCGTCCACCTGCGCAATGGTGTCAGCAGCGCTGCCGCTGGCCATGCCCCCGCTGCCCAAGAGCGTAATGGCGGCTGCGCTGCTGCCGGCGCTTTGCGGCGCCGGGCTGGGTCCCTTGGGGCCAGCCGGTCCGCTGCCAGTTGATCTGCCGCTTCTGCCGGGTGAGCCGGGTTGAGCCCTGTCCTCAGCGGCAGTGCTGAAATGGCACACGCACCGAGAACAGCAGCCGCTCTGCTCACCTATCATTTTCATTTTCAAAATTTTCAAGATGGAGACTACACGTGGCTGCCACGCAGTCCACACGAGGAGAACAATAGCCACTGCCTGAGCGAGGTTTAGACACAGCGAAAATACAGCCACCAGGAACCAGAAATCATAGCCTATGGCTTCTGGTTCACTCTCATAGCATATAGCCTCAGAGTTATTCCAAACCTCAGACACATTTCCAGCCCCAGTAATATTACCAACATAATCCACCAGAAACACATACACCCTGACCAGCAAAGCTTTGACATATTCCAGTACCATATCTATTAATTATCCATATAACACGATATGTAATGAACTTGTATGCCCACATCCAAAACCACCGCCCCACAGCCTGAATAACCAAAACCTTAAGCATGTCCATTTTTACTTCCAAATCCTGTCCAGAAAAATATACCAAAATATTAGCCCCATGTTGAGAAGGCACCAATTAAATGTATTGGGTTAAAGGCTAGCTTTCCCAAGCCAAAAGCCCAATGAAAACTCAAAACGATTTGGAAGTAGAAAGGGTAAAACTTTAACAACAAGTAGGAGGGAAAGGGGATTTTTACAGAAGGTGGGAGAAAGGGGAAACAAGCTTTGGGATATGGGGAATGAGGGAAAAGGGTACAGAGACGAGGGAGAAGGGGGAAAAGGGTAAAAAAAAACGACTGCTGCAGGCAGCTGAGTTCGATTAGCTTTGGTGCTGAAAGGAAAGCAGGATGCAGGAATCCTATGGCGAAAAGACTCAGTCCCAGTTCCAGAAGAGAACAGTGCTCTCAACGCAAGGGCAGAGAAACACGTGCTCTAGCAGCACAAAGCAGTGAGCAGGTGCTCCAGCAGCCAGCACGAGGAGAGATAAGAGAGGAGGGGGGGAAGCTGGGTCCCCCCTTTTATAGTCCAAATCCTAGCAGGAAGTGGGAGTGTCTAACCATGACACGTGGGAAAAGGGTCAAACCATTCCTTGGGAAGAGGCAGGGGGTCCCGGGTGGGCTTAAGCCTTTACAGTTCCATAGAAGGTCACTTGTGCATTTGAACATGCTGTTAATTACAACAATATCGTGGTTCAGGTCCTTTCAGCAAGCAAGACCTCTGCAGCCACTCACATGACTGCCCCTCTCTATTTCCACAGTGGGATAGGAAGGAGAATTGAGAGAAAAACGAGAAGCCTCATGGGATGAGATACAGAGACTTTAACAGAGCAGTACAAAGATGTAACAGCAGTCAGGGAGAACAACAGCAGCAATGAAACAGGACATACAGTGGGTGGCACAAAATGCAGCACTGACAATGCAATAACCCAGCCTGTCTGCCTGATCCTGCCGTGCTGCCATTGTCACAGTCACCTGCTCAAAGCACCCATGCTTGCCCCAGCCAGCCTTTCCCTTATACAGCAGTCATGGCATCAGTATAGTAGTGAATATCCATTGGCTGGTTCAGCTGCCTGGTCAGCTGTGGACCCTCCCTACTTCTTGTGAAGGAATGTGACTTGCCTTTTGGTATGCAAGTGTGCATTGTTGGCTCATGTCCAGCTTGTCTTCCACCAGTTTCCCTGGGGTTCTTTTCTGTAGGGCTGTTCTCTATCACATCATCCCCCAGATTGCATTAATAATAAGGATTGTCCAAACCCAGGTGCAGGACTTTACACTTTGCCTAGTTGAACCTCATGAAGTTCACCTGGGCTTGCTTCTCCAGATTGTCCAATCTCTCTAGATAACATCCCATCCCTCTGACATATCAAATACACCATTCAGCTTGGTGTGATCTGCAAACTTGCTGAAAGTGCACTAGATCACAATATCTATGTCATTGATTAAGGTATTAAATAGAAATGGTCCCAGATTGGACCCCTCAGAGACACCACTTGTCACCCATCTCCACCTGGACATTGAGCAATTGACCACTACCCTCTGGTTGCAACTATCCATCTAATTCCTTATCCACCTAACATTCCACCCATCAAATCCATATCTCTCAAACTTAAAGAGAAGAGTATTGTGGGGCACCATGTCAAAGGCTTTGCAGAAGTCCAGATAGAAGACATCCATTGCCCTACATTTGTCCACTGATATAGTCACTCCATTGTAGAAAGGCACTGGTTTTGCCAGGCAGGAGTTGCCCTTAGTAAAGCCATGCTGGTTGTCCTTAGTCACCTTCTATCCTCCATGTGCCTCATCAGAGCTGCTAGGGAATCCATTCAATGATCTTCCCAGGCACAGAGGTGAGGCTGACAAGTTCCTAGGGTCCTCCTTTTTAGCTTTTTAAAATATGAGTATGATATTTCCTTCCTCACAGTCACCAGGGACTACACCTGGCTGTCAGGACTTCAACTATGATGAGGAGTGGCTTCATGACTACCTTGGCCAGTTCCCTCAGGACTCTGCAATGAATCTTGTCAGGTCTCATAGACTTGTGTATGTTCAGTTTCCTCAGGTGGTCACAAACCTTGTCTTCATTTAGAGTGGGAGTGACTGTATGCCTCTGGTCTCAATCTTCTGGTCTTTGAACTTGGGAGATGTGAGGATAGAAGTTGCAAGTGAAGACTAAGGCAAAATATTTGTCGAGTACCCCAGCCTTCTCCTCATCTGTTGTCACTAGCTTGCCATTCCTGTTCATCAGGGTGGGTACATTTTCTTTAACTTTCCTCTTCTGGTTGATGTACCTGTAGAACGCCTTCTAGTTATTCCTCACACCCCTTGCCAAGTTTAGCTCTGGCTGCACCCTAGCATTCCTGACCTTGTCCCTAGACAACTGGAAAGCAACTCTTCCCAGGATGTCTGTCCCTTGAGCTGTCTCTGCAGTTCCTTCTTGCCTGTAGGTTGACCATCAGGTCTCAACTGAGTTTGCTGGTCAATTTTCTAAAATTCAGGATCCTGACTATGCCATTTGTCTGACTCATTTGCTTTAGAACTGTGAACTCTACTGGTGTGTTATCACTTCAGCAGAGGCATCCTCCAATCTTGAGATCCCTGATGAGCTCACCTTCATTGGTGACCATCAGATCCAGAACTGCATCTCTTTAGATAGGGCTCTCTATTTCCCATCTTAAGAAGTTATCATTTAGGCACTCTAAGAATGACTCAGTCTGATGCAGCAGCTATTGATAGTGTCTAACTGTCCTTGAGGTTGGGCAGAACTCTTTCCACCACTGCTAATAAAACACAGGGATGGCTGAATTGAACACATTTCAATATGGTTTTATAGCCATAATAGAGAAGACCTTTCTATGCCTGCATTATGGATCAGTGTCTGAAGCTGTAACAGATAAAGTTTGTTTTCTTTCTGTAAGGTTTGGAATCAGTTTGGACGCGTTCTTAAAAAAGCAGTGTGCAGATCTCCATCTCACTCAATTTTGAGGAATTCATAGGCTTCTAGTATATTATATGCACACATTTTTATGATATTTAATGTTAATGTTCTAACTGGGAAGACAATGAGTGAATAGCCAGCTGTGAAGAGAATTGGAAGAGCTAATTTCACTGGAAGTCGAACTTGATTAATTTGAGCCTTTCTACTTACGTTCTACTCATCTTTTGTCCTTAGCTAAACAAGTTGGCTTCACAAGGGCCAGATTATTTGTATCACTGGGTGATAATGAATTTCTTCTCCTGCTATCTC
Organism: Psilopogon haemacephalus; assembly: GCA_013396835.1. Classification (NCBI taxonomy): domain Eukaryota; kingdom Metazoa; phylum Chordata; class Aves; order Piciformes; family Megalaimidae; genus Psilopogon; species Psilopogon haemacephalus. The sequence continues at coordinate 40,809 of VWZI01023921.1, read as the reverse complement.
ACTCAGAGATTTCCTGCTTCTCATCTTCTTTCCAAAAGAACAAAGTCCAAAAGAACACATGAGGATTTGTATCTTTTGCATTTCAGTGGTGGAGTTGCTAGCACTGTTGCAGTGAGTTCTTCGGGGACCAGGGAACCCACTCACATATGGGTATGCCCATCTGGGTACAGTTTCAACACTTTATTATAGCTCAAATACTAGAATCATAAAGAGAAAATTATACTGTATACTAAAATGCTTACAGCTCAGGTACTAAAATCATAGAAAGAAAGGTATATGACAAGGAATGCCGAGTAACTGTTGATCGAAGAGCAGGTTATACTCACCCTATCCACACAACCAGCAAAACTCCTGAGCTGTGTAGATTGCAGGGCTGGCTGGCACACATCTTCTTAAGGTAGGTGTCCTCACTGAGAACTGCACCGTCGTGGTGGTTCCAACCCACACACCTAGGCACTCAGCATATATGAGTTCAGAGTTCTCTGACATATACCCAGGACATCCCAGAAGGCCAAATGCCAAATGCAGGAGAATAGAGCTCCTCCTTTATTCTGGAATCTGTTACATACCATCTTTCCCTACTACTCACATGCATACTTGCAGGCCCTGTCTCCCCTGGATCTTATCTCTCAGTAACCTAGTGATTATTGGCTGTTGTGACTTCTGATCAAAACCATACTAACTTCCCTCTTGCAAGCACACAACTGCTAGAATCATCTGCATATTGGAAGACAATTCTTAGATGAGTGCCAGCTCTGATGCTTTGTTCCACGTCTTTGTAATCTTGATGGAACACGTAATAATGGATTTTACCTGCTGAATGTCATAGAATCATAGAATTGCTTAGGTTGGAAAAGACCTTTAAGATCATTGAGTCCAAAAATTAACCTAACACTACAAAGTCCACTGCTGAGCCGTGTCCCTAAGGACCACATCTATATACTTTTTTAAATGCCTCCAGGGATGATGATTCAATCACTTACTTGGGGATGGGTCCTGCTAACTGACAACCCTTTCAGTGAAGCAATTTTTCCTAATGTTCAACCCAAACCTCCTCTTGTGCAACTTTGGGCAGTTTGCTCTCATCCTGACACTTACTACTCAGGAGAACAAATAACAGCAGATCACTCAATAGGATGGATCCCATCCATCCTATCCAACTCCATAGACTTCTGTGTGTCCAATTGTTATAACAGGCTGCTAAGCATTTCCTCTTGGATTATAGTGGTTTCGTTCTGTTCCCTGCCCATGTCTTCTAGCTCAGGGAAATGGACCCAGAGAATAACTACTAAAGGCTGAAGAAAATGTGGCATTAATTATCTCAGCCTTTTCTGCATCCTTAGTCACTATGTAGTCCTCCTGAGTGGTCTGCACCTTCTTCTATATGTTATAAACTCTAATTTTTCCTTTAAGCTGCAGTTGAAGTTCTCTGTTCAGTCCAGTTGGTCTTATTACCCACCTGCTAGTCTTCCTGCACCTTAAAGGCTTTCTTCTTGAAGACTGTAGAGCCTTCCTGGGCTCCTCTGCCCTTTAGGACTGCCACCCATGGAGGTCTGGCTAATTTTTTTAGCATCTGGCCACTATTTTTGCTTTTTCAAGCAGAGCATACAATCAATTTAATAACCAAAACCATTTCCTGACAACAAGGAGTTGGACAAAGGATTTAGGGACACAATAGTTTCCTTCTCCATCTTCCACCAAACTGACATACAATCCAATGCACAAGGTAGACAATGCTTATAATAACTGAAGCAGTTTAGAAAGGATTAGGAATTGTCACTGCTAAAAGATCAGTGTGATATTTTTTAGTATTGAGTGGGTTTTAGTGCTGTTCAGATGTTGCAGTGCTCTCACACCTGCCTCATTCTGTTAGATTTCAGCTTTTCTGCCTTTTATATGAAAAAACAGCAGGAAATATTGCTACTTCTGTCACCTTTTTTTGCTGGTAAGCTCCTCTTTAGCATCCTACAGTAGACTTTACTTCACCTCATTTTACAGCATGAGCCTAAAAGACAAGTTATCAGTTTTTCCAAGCAATATAGCTCCTTTGATGTACTTACTCGGCCACTCCCAGAGATAGGATCAATATTTCTATATTGAAAAGAATGGCTGTTGCACTTACATAAGAAAAAAGTAATGGTTCTGGCTTTTGTGCACAGCAGAAGCAGATGTACTGCAGCGAGGCGTTACACTGGCTTCCCTTGACAATTTTGCCAATACCTTTCAAATCCTGTAACAAGCCTTATTCTGGCCCCCAGCATCTCCAGCATGACCAAAGAACTATTCATGCATTGTATTTAATGTGTGTTTCAATGTAAAATGCAGTGCAAGTCTTTATGACAAGAGCTTCCACAGCTTTTCTCCCCTCCCTCTAGGTGAGAGGTGGCTCTTAGTCCATAGACTTATACTGGCTTCTTTTCTATGGCCCTAACATTACTAACAAGTGGAATAGCTTCAATCCAATGTATAGAAAATAACCTGCATCTTTTCTTTCTAGGCTGAGAGCATGGTAAAGCTGTAGGAAAAGAGGATTTAGAAGGTGACAAACAAGCAAACTGCTGGATGAGTGATTTACCTGTTAGGCTGCTATAAAAAAAGTGGCAATCCTAGGCTTTCTGGAACTAATGCCTTAAAAAGAAAAAAAATGGCTTCTGCTCTTAGAGCGTGATTTAAAGTCTGGAGTCAAAGAGAAAAGATTCTTCTTCCTATCACCTTGAGTAGGCATCAGAGCTCTGAATGACATCAAGAACTGAGCATTTCCCACTAACAAACTCTCTGTTCTCTGCAGATACCCTGTGCAAGACTCTAGATCACCCTTCAGGCTTTATGACTTCTATTCTCTGCTGTCTCAATACTCTCTCCAGAGCAGCTGTAGCCCATGTAGTCCCTGGATAGTTCCTCTCTGTTTATATGTTTCCTTCATCAGAGAAGCAGTTTCTGGAACTGATAAAGATAACTTCCTTCTAGTTCTAGCCTTAACTAACCCAGTATGAAGGGGATGTCCTCACCTTTACTTTAGACACAGAATCTTCCGTTAACACAATACAAGCATGCTGATGAAAGATTTACAGGCTTACAGTGAATGCACATTAGAGATACCATAGCTGGCCACCAATGCACTTTCTTTTAAATAATAATAATAATAATAATAATAATAATAATAATAATAATAATAATAATAATAATAATAATAATAATATCAGCACTGAGTACCTGCAATTTTCTTTGTCTTTAAAATCTAGAGACACTAAAGGGTCAAAGAAATATAAACTGAAGAATAAGCAAGTGACTGTCAGAAGGACTCTGTTTTCTTTAGTGGAGTTCATCTCTCTCTATATATATATAGGAAAGTGTTTAAGAGCTCAAAAAAATATATTTAGAAAAGGCCAAGTAACCCATCAAAATACACATATATTCTTTTTCATGAAAACACAAACCTCTGAGGGTATTCACGCATTATGACTTTTAGCAAGATAAAAACCCTTCTCTGTATCACTTAGGAACATTCTTGGGCTATATGTGTGCAGAAGCCTTACATGATATTTGGCACAGATTTTTATTTATTTGTGTTTTATAGTTAAATAGCAAATATCCTAGGAACATAGGAATGTTGACTGGAAGGGATCTCTGGAAGCCCTGTAATTCAGCTTCACATTTCTGTCTGGATTATCACGAGCACTCCCCTAGGTCAGCCATGATGACTCAGAATTTCCATAATAAATAAAATGAAAGAAACTTTTTGAATTAGTTTCATATCAGTAAAATACATTTGATTTTATGAAAAAAAGAAAGAAATTGCATAAAATTAGTGCTTAATTCATTTGCGCATATGTTTTGAGAAAAAAAAGTAATATTTTCCAGAGTTTTAATCAACTTATTTTATTGTCAAACTTCTCTTATAATGAAAATTCAACCAAAAATGCAAACATTTCTCACAATTTTTTATTAAAAAAAAATTTCCCCCACTTTTTTTTTCTTAAGGTCTATCAATTGTCTTTAATGACACATTCACTATTTTATTCCAAGCATTATTTAATTCCCAAATATGTGCTTCCCAAAACTGACTAATTAAAAAAAAACTGCAGAAATCAGTGTTATAACTGAGATAATAATAATCCCAATGCCTATCTGATTTTTTCGTAATGTCACATCATTATGCCAAAGTTCCCTCATTGAAATGTGCATTACGAAGAGAAAGCAGAAGAAACTGGTTTTTATTTGACAAGATGGATTAGAAAAGATCCAATTTAAAAAAAAAAAAAAAAGCTGATGCTTTGGTTTTCAGTTGAAGATAACGATGGCAGAATGAGAAGGTTCCCACTCAGAAGGTGACAAAAGACTCCCCAGTGATGAAGGAACACACAGTACTTCATTGCACATTAAGCCACTGTATCATTACATTAAAATATTTCTTTCTCCATTGCTCAGCCTGTATTCCTTACCTTAGTTTGACTTTCCACAATTTAAGCAGCATTTCTTATCTTTAAAGCACTGTACATGAATTAACTAATTTCACTTATTAAAATTTGACACTGCTGTCTAATGATAAATTCCCAAATGCAGTATGCCTTGACAAGCCTCCTTAAGTGTATAGCCGCAAACCATTTTTTATGTCATTAGATCTGTAACTCTTCCCTAGTTAGAGAATCATAGAATCATGTAATGTTTTACATTGGAAGAGACATCAAAGATCATCCAGTTCCAACCCCCCACCCATAGGCAGGGACACCTCCCACTAGATCAGGTCACTCAAGGCCTCATCCAGCCTGGCCTTGAACACCTCCAGGGAGGGAGCAGCCACAATCTCCCTGGGCAACCCATACCAGTGTCTCACCACCCTCACTGTAAAGAACTTCCTCCCAACATCCCAATTAAATCTCCGCTCTGCCAGGTTAAACGCATTACCCCTCATCCTGTCATTACAAGACCTTGTGAATAGCCCCTCCCCTGTCAAAGGAGTTACAGAGGCCACTGAACTACTAGACCAGTAAGAAAGAAATGAAGGCAAAATTTCCCTTTACTTGGTGGATTTTGGATACTCTTTGGACACATTCCAGAGTCTCCATAATAATTTGGCTATCAAAATAGTATTGTATTTTAAGTGTTGCATGACAAGCTTATTTTTCTAAAGTGAATGTGTAAAGGAAGAAGACACCTGGATGACATTTACTCATCAGATCAAACTACTAAAGCCCTTAGCAACAACACTCTACATCAAGTGCAGATGTCTCAGGTTTTCTTCGCGTGGCCATTCTATTTAGAGCACGGCTGGAGCCACTTCTCCATTTTTCCACTTTTCAGAGGTGGTTCTGAATGTTGTCAGTCTGTGAGCTAAAAACTCCATTGAGTGACTGCAAGGCAGGACCCTGTGTTTTGAATGACAGAAGGCCACAGGTCAGTCTTGATGTATCCTAAATTAATCCTAGAACACAAGTTAGCATCCAAATTTTGCAAAACAGATGATAACCTGTTTGCCAAAAGCGGTAGAGGGGCAGAACAGGCCATGGTACTTAATACTTTTGATCTTTTCTACAGGAATGACCACAGAGAAAGACTTCAAGGGTTCATATAGATTTCCATTTCCAAAGTGCACTAGATGGCTCACTAGATGTACAAGACTCTTTAGAGACTTTTCAGAATGATAGACTAAGTAATTATTAACAGTAAACAATAATGTGCATACGTATAACAGTGAACTATCAGAAAGAAAACAGGGCACATTTTAGTTCTAGAGATGAATTAGGACAATTTACTTTATGCATTAAACAGATTTCCCTGCAATACTTCAGAGTACTTAGTTTTCATACCTTCAGTTGTGCCTGCTCCTCCTGAGGTTTGCTGTAGTCACTCTGCTGAGCTTCTGTTATATAAACAGAGAAGTCATCTCTCTTACCCTGTCCTTCCCAGCTTGTTTCAGCATATGCTGCTAGCTTTCACAGTTGACAGACACTCTGACAACTGGCAGTCTGTCTGTCAAGAAGATCCTAAAAAATGAAAGTGTTGAGTAGAAAGTTCAGTTCAGGCTTTAGAAATACATTTGCAACACAGATACTGTAGCAGAGTGCCTTGTGTTCCTGAGAATGTGGAATCTACATAAAAGTGGTAACATTTATTTTATGCAATGTTTAATCACCAGAAAATTAGATATTTTAAAACCCAACCTACCTCTCTTCCTTTCTCTGGGCAAAGTACAATCCCTACAAAAGATAAATAATCCCCTCTCACTGTGCTGTGAGAAGTGGGTGCCTTTCCTCAAGGTGACCCTCATAGATTTACTTCTCTCTCTACCTTTCTGGAGACTGCCAGGCTGCTATCACCTTCCTTTTGTTTCTTCTCACCTTTCAGAATGTTGTCTACTCTCCTTCTGCCTGGCTTGTCAGGTGAGGAGCTGATCCCACACCAACGCAGCAGGCAACTGGCATCAGGCCGAGCGATACTGTCCCTTTGTTGCTGGCAGCCAACAACATGAGGAGAGGAAGCGGTGACCTGCCTTGCAACATTGACAGCAGGGGAGGAATGCCAGTGGCAGGGCTGGGATGGTGCCAGGAGTCTTGCTGGGATGGCTCTGGCTCTGCATTGCAAGACCTCTACAGGAATGGAGCAACCTGACAACCACTTACATTTCATTCTCATAAATGCAGTCCTTGACAGCATTTAGGAGCTGGTGGAGTAAAACAGCTTTGTGCTGCTGTCACTGCTTCTAATTACCAGCTCTAATAAGGCTTCATCCTGATTCCTTCTCCCTGACTTTTAAAATGGTGTTATGGCCTCCTGGGTGAGTGGGCTATTCTTTCTGACAAGCCAGCTGCAAAAGCAAATCTATAGTACCCGTTTGAACACGAACAAAGCTGGCTTACAGTAAAATAAAAACACAGAATGTTATGCAAAATATTCATCCCAGAGAAAAATAAGACTTAATACAAACAGATAATGGAGATGCTACCCTATCTTCTCCCTTGACAGTGATTTATTTAAGCCAATTCATTTCAGGCATACAACAAATTTTGTATATTATACACTGCCCTTTTCTTTCTGAATAAGAATTTCTCTGCTTAAATAAACCATTTGTCTTTGATAGCAATCTGAAGGATTTTTGATGCAGACCCTATATAAGTCTGAAAACTGACAACACCACACAACTTGTCCACAAGCTGTAACACACTTGTCTTCACAAGAGTCTCTTTTTCTTCCCCTCTACTGTCAAATTTGGGGATTTTTTTCAAAGTGGGTTTTCTTCTTTCTTTCTCAGTGAGCTGTTTCACTGAGTCACAGAGTTCACATCACTGTTTTATACAATAAATCTGAAAAATAATTTAAATTGGCACAGATGCTCTAAGATACGTCAATCAATTCTAAATGCCATCTGCCACAGTACATTCAAGTGGAGAAGAGAAGAAAGTACCCACTGGTTCAGTTCCCACACATTATCTATCAGGTATCCAACTGCCCGTCAGCACCTCTGTGTCTTCCTGCCTTCTGAAGATTAATCGGATAACCAGTCATCTTTTTTAATCCTGGGGTCTACAGCAGATTTTGTAAAAATTACATCCAAAGCTAAGTTTGTATCTTCTATTCTCAAAGGAAGACTCAGAGCAGCAGAAATCCTTTAAGATTTCATTAGGAAATGTAAAGGGTATTTCATCCCTTGTCCCTCCTTTCTTTACAATTGAGCACAAAGTTCTGTCTTACAGTTTGTGCAACTTTTTGTCCCAAGACAGTCCCAAGTCAGTCTAAACTTCTTTCTGCTCTACAAGAATGAGGTCTGCTGCCTCAGAGCACCATGTACCTTTCCGCTTCTGTATTTCCCACCTACAAATGCTCAGAATTGTAGTTTGTCGTTTCCTTTCTCCATGTTTGAGTTTGCTGGGGCAAGTAAGAGGAATGGCTTTTGGGTTTATTTACTGCAGAAAAAAGTGGTGCATGTATACAACAAAATATTGACATGCTTTATCCTACCTCCATGCCCTCATTCACACAGGCATTAGGTATAACACGGATACTTGACCCATAAGCAGTATCAAGGACACCAAGAACAGACCGGCAAAGAGGCGCCATGTCACATCTCATCCTTCCCAGCCCATAAACTAGACTGCATTTAGTGGGCTACTTTGCAAAAGTTTTTCTTCTTGTTTTACCCCATTTGGTGTTATCCACAGCCACAGGAACATGAACGCTGCAGCCAAAGTGCTTCAGGCAAGAAGATGTTTTCTTAGATTTTTGCAAATCCTTTCCTCAGGGTGCCTCTGGTCTCTAAGTGTACTTTACCAGCAAGGCTTTTCTATGTTATGCCCTGTCTTTTATTAAAGGACAAATACCACACAAATTTCTTCACATTTTTATCCCCAGCTCAGCTCAGACAGCTGTCTTTATTCAGCCTTTTCAAATTATCTATAAATTTATTCCTTTTATTCCCTCATGAAATTATCAACTTCAAAATCCTTCCCATCTTCTCTGAAGCTTTCATCAGTGCTAATGATAAAAGCAGTAACCAGGTTGATGAAATTTTGGCAATGGCTGAGAGCTCTGAAATGGCCTTTCTCTGCCAAAGAAGGATTGCTCAGGGTGAGTGAATTGCTCAGTATCTCTTTCCTTGCGAGACCTTTAATCTGTGTGCTGGAAGATTATGTCCTCTGCCTCTGAAAGCAGTCATGGTGAATAGAAAACATCTCTTTGAAAAAAACATTATTTATTTATGAGAAACAACAAAGTTATCATCAAAGACAAAGTTACTGTGCCAAGAAGGAGGAAGTAGATCCTGTCCTAAATAACTACTTGAACAAGTAAGACAGAGGACTGGTTGAGGAAAGAGATATTGGATCTGTGAGAGTCTGACCATCTCTTCTTTTGATTCTTGTGGATATTCTCAACTAGATACCATTTTCAAATAAAAATATAAAGGATAGTTATGCTAGAAATTGGGGCATCTATGGGTCATTAAACAACATATGTTGAGCACCTACTTAGTGGTTAATGTACAAAATAGAATCTAATTTTATCCTTGATAAGAGGAATGTATGCTAAGAGTGGGCAGATGGACAACACCTTAGTTTTGAATAATTGTCATTTTTCTCTAAGCAAATAATACCTATCTTCACTAGATACAAATTTAAAAACAAATGTTTGTAGAATTTAGTTATATGATCATAAAATGCCTTCGCTACATTAAATTAGATAAATAAGATTTTCTGCCTTGTAAACCTGTAGCTTCATTTAAAATCTTTATAGGCATTATCCCAATTTTTACTAACTTCTGTGGGTTTAAAAAAAAATTGACACAACTTACGCTGACCCTTATTGCTCTCATCTCTTCTTGGAGGACTGCTTGAGAAAAATGCCTAGTGACTATGCAAATAGTCAGGAGTACAGTTTGCAGTTCCACATGGACTTGAGTTTCATTATGGCTTATCTTGACTTCATATGCTAAATAACCTCAATTTCCTTTCTTCTCAGATGAAGAGATAGAATCCAAGTTGCCTGTTCTTACCCTTCTTATGTCACTTTCATTACACAATCACAAAGTTCCAACGTTTTTGTGTAGTATTCATATATTTAGATTTTTTTTTTAATTTGCTTCCCCATTGCCATTGACAATATGTTCACCTCCACCCTTCCTATCTCCATTTGAACCAGTTTCCCAACAGAAGAAGCACCTATACATTCCCCAGCAGTCCTCCTTACCTAAGTCAGCAAGTTCCTACACTCTGTTTACACAGTGCACATTCTCAACAAGGAAGGTGATGAACAACCATATATAAACATTTGACAACATGGTTATTATCTCTTTTTCATACAGCCCTTCTTACAGAGTCACTGCCTTTTCTTCAATTAATTATTTAAAATTAATTTTCTTCATGCTTTTTTAATACACCATGACAACTCTTGACTTCTTCAGAGTTCCTTTGTAATGCCTGAGAGGTCTAAAAAGGCTAATACCTATCAGCCACACATCAGATTGACAGTTGCCTTCCATAGTCTGCTATTAACAGTCTGCTCCCCTGCTCTACGTCTGCACAGTAAGCTTCTCAACTCCAATCAACTCCACAAGCCTGCGCTCTACCAGTGCTCAGAAACTCTGCAAGCATGATGTAAATTATATTATCTGTAATCATGTAAATTTGTACAGTCAGAGAGTCGATTTTTATTTGCTTGGCAGGAGAATCCACAGGCTTGCAGCACTCTGAAGCATTTAAATTGCTAGGTACAACTGCTGTGACATTTCAATTCAGCTGTGTTCATCCCAAATGATAGAATCACCATCTCTGACCTTTCACATGCACATATATGCATAAGGCTTGACAGTAAGTAAATGTTTGAAATCTCTCTTGGAGTACCAAAAGCAGCTGCTGCCTTGCATGTGTATGTGTGAAGATTTAGAAAATTTTCATTAATATTCTGTTAAAGTAATCCTGTGAAATTATATCGTTAGCAGTAGCATTCAGCCTCAGACAAGTAATAGGTAAAAGAAAATATGTGGCATGCATTGATAGAAAATTTCAACAGAAAATCAACATAGTATCTATGGGTATGTTTTTCACAAAGGTTCATCTCCCTTGTTCCTGAGCAGAGCTGCTAGGCTGATAGGGAGCTGTCATCTGTGGCCCACTCCTCAGCTGTATTATGCCAGTGTACATCAGGCAGAGATCTCTGCCACTCCATTATTGCATTTCTCATTTGACTAGAGGGCCTGAAGTACATTCCCCTGAAGAGGAAAGTGCTAGTTGTCAGAAAAAAAATTATGAAAACATATGGGCATATGGTGTATGGGAAATGAAGTGATTCTGCATGACTCCTAAGTAATCTCTTGCAAACATAGATCCTCAGAGGTTCTGCCTGTTGATCAAAGCTTGTTCCTCTACAAAACAGTGTCATGTAAATAACTACTCATTTCCTCTTTCTGGCAGAAGTTTGAAGGACACCTTTGAGAGCTATATCTACTAATGTGCATAGATTTTCTGCTGATAACCTCTCACAGGATATGATACAGGAAAAAAGTGACCCAAAATGCTGCTTTTCATGCTGCCCTCTATAACAAGAACATTTTTTTCTCAAATGTGAGGAACTGACTCCCTGCAAAAGAAATTACTTTAAAGCCATTCTGTGAGAAGTATCCATTTCAGATCTCTTCACAAGATGTCACACCACTAAGCTGAGTAACAAATATGCTGCCTCCTCTGTGTGTATGAACAGAGACATGATATTTAGATCATGAAGATAAAGACCAAGCACCTCTTTAGAAGTCAAGAAATTTCAGTAAAGACTGTGAACAGGTATATTTTTGATTTGTGCCGTAGTTACTTGTCCTAGAACACAGGTTTACACATAAAGTGTCATGCAGAACAAGAGGAATCCCAATTATTTGCTCTTTGAATCATCATAGAAGAAGAGAATGCAGAAAATGGCTCTGCTAGCCTGTGATATTTGGACACAACTTTTAAAAAGAAATCTTTCCCATGTTACAATGAAGATTTCAAGATGGAGATGGGTAAAAAAGTTACTCTGACTTCAAAATATCCATCAGCCTGATAGTTTGGGGGGGAAAAAAAATAGACTTGTGACCATTTATCCAAGATCTAGAAGTGTTCTTTAGTCATTTACCTCCTGGGCAGCAGCTGAATTTCTTCTTCTGAATTTGATTTTTTTCTTGTGAAAAATGCAACATTGCATATGTTGCACTTTTGAGGAATATGGATTTTCTGACATAAAGCCCTTTTGAAACAAAAATTTTGACAAGAACCACCTGAACAGAGCTTTTCACACCTAAATCAGTACTGAATTACAGTTCACCAGAACTTTTGACAACAATAAACTTTCTGCTGTCATGATATTTTGGAAAATCAGAATGTAAACATCCAGGCACATGTTATTTGTCATCTGTGCTTTCTATTTGGTATTTGAAATAAAATTCATTTGTGTCTAATTACCATTTGGAACTAAAGATTATTATCTTGATCCTCACTGTTTCATTGAAAATTAACTTCGAAGGAGAAAAGAAACAGTCACTAGTATAGAGGTCAGTAACTTGCATTTCTGCAAACAGGCTCAGAGGCATTAGACCTGTGCTACCCATCATCTTAATGAATGTCTTTCCTTCTCTGGAAAAGACAGTTTCTGCTGGACTGGGAATACCTGAGATCTTGGAACTGAGGGCTACTGCCTTTGTTAAGTGCCAGAACTTCAGCGGCCAGCTGTTATAATTTGTTACACTTTGCACTGCGGGCACCAGGGCTGTGAATTACTGAATCTGAGTTAACACTTCTAGATATATGAAATTCTCTCACCTTTGTCTTGCAAGAGTTGCTTAATTATATCTGTGAACACGACTTTAAAATATACCTTGAACACTCTGTTACAAAGAATACAGGAACATAAATATTCCTACAAGGAAAAAATACCTATAAACCACTTTTATTTCCTCTGTAACAGATTCCATACGTTTAAACATTTAGCCATGAGATTGTTTAAAAATTAGTGGTGTAATGGAATGAAGGGCTGGAAAAGTAATTTACAGACATGAACCTACATGGTACAAATGTATCACTATTTTTTAAAAGCTGCAATATTACAAAATTAAGACTATGTCTACTTTTAAATTTAATTTCTAGCAGCATTTTTAAAAATATGTTTATTTGCTTCAATATAGCTTACTAATTTTTCACAAAATATAGGGCAAATTCTGATTAATATTCAGTTAATATTGTCCCAGGATAATGGTGGATTTGACTGAATAAGTGTTTGTATTATTATTTTATTTACATAGATACCAGTATTACTAGTACTGAATCATTGTCTACTATAATAGCTGTCTGTGTAATCATTGCATTATATATATTATATCAAGTTTTCAGCTGCAAGAGACATTTCTTTTCAGTGTTCACCTAAAGGGCATGTTAATCTTGAAATCAGTTTATTATAATAAGCTGTCAAATAACCTTTGCTTTAAGGGAAATGAAACATTATCAGAAACTTGTAGAAAATATTGTATATTCCTGTTCATTATTCTTCAAAATTTGCTGAAAATTATTACCTACTTTATTTTGCAAGTAAGTTCTCTGCTAAGATAAAGTAGACCTTTAATTTGTGCTAAATTGATATGCTTTGTTGGCTACCACAGAAACTAAGCTAGTAAAACAGCATATATCTGTACAAGTTAAAATAAATTTGACATCTCTACTTGCCTTCAACACTACTGACTGATCTTGCATAAATATTAAGACATAGTACAAGGACAACAGCTCAGCCTCCTTCAGTGTCATACAGGCTTAGAACCAATTCAGTCTTTCAAGAACCCTTGATATGCTATAAACAATTCTTCTTCACAATTTTCATTGTACTCAATGGTGAAATATGAATTATTATTTCTTCCAGGGCAGGAATGGTAGCAAGATTTTTTTAAATTATGCTATGAACATTCTTCATTTGATCACAAATGATTGAGAGATTGACTGATTCAAACTGAGTTCTTGTGCTGAAATTCATGTGATGGATAGTTCTGTGACTGCAGTAGGGCAATGCTGACAGAATAATAACTGCAGATATTTCAATATATGTAAACCTATGTGCAGTTAAATTGTGATCAATATATTTGGTTTATTTGTTGGCAAGAACACAGTCTTACTAGGTATGATTAGCATCAAATCTACCTCCCACACTACAGTACTTTGATAGCAAGCTAGGGAGAAAGATAAAATTAAAAAAAAAAAAAAAAAAAAAAAAAGCAGCCTGATGGATAACAACAAATTAAGACTTCTGAATTTCTACATGAACCTGAAACAAAGCATTAAATGCAAACATGAATGAAATACCCTTCTGAAAACCCCATTTATTCACACTACCTTCTTAGATATTTGAATCAATATACAGGCACTACTGTCTCAGCCTTCTTTGTTTCCATCTATACTGCTGGAGATTGTCCTCAGGAGCCCCTGACACCAGAGGAAAGCATGACAAAGGAGTCTTCTTTGGTTGATGAAGACTGGGTTAAGGGACAGTTGAGTAATTTGGACATACATAAATCCATAGGTCCTGATGGCATGCACCCATGAGTGCCGAGGGAGCTGGCACAGGTCATTGCCAGACCACTCTCCACCATCCTCAGCAAGTCACAGTGGACAGGAGAACTGTCTGGGGACTGGAGGAGGGCTAACATCACTCCAATCTTCAAAAACAGTAAGAAGAAGGATACAGGCAATTATAGCACAGTCAGGCTCACATCCATCCCCAGAAAGGTAGCGGAGCAACTTATCCTTGGCACTGTCCTTAGGCATATCAAGGACAAGGGGGGTCATTATGAGCTGTCAACATGGTTTTACCAAGGGGAAGTCAGGTTTGACCAATGTGATAGCCTTTTATGAGGACATAACCAAGTGGATAGATGATGGTAGAGCAATGGATGGGGTTTATCTTGATTTCAATAAAGCATTTGACACTGTCTCCCACAGCATCCTTCTGATAAACTGAGGCATTGTGGTCTGGATGATCAGGTAGTGAGGTGAATTGGGAACTGATTGGGAAGAAGTCAGGGAGTTATGGTCAGTGGGATGGAGCCTAGCTAGAGGCCTGTAAGTAGTGGAGTCCCACAGGGATCAATGCTGAAACTGGTTCTGTTCAATATGTTCATCAATGACCTGGATGAGGTCACAGAGTGCACTGCCAGCAAGATTGCTGATGACACCAAGCTGGGTGAAGTGACTGACACACCAGAGAGTTGTGCTGCCATTCAGTGAGACTTGGACAGGTTGGAGAGTTGGGCAGGGAGAAATTTAAAGAAATTCAACAAGGGCAAGTGTAGAGTCTTGCATCTGGGAAAGAACAACCCCAGGGGTCAGTATAGGTTGAGGGCCAACCTTTTGGAAGGCAGCAAAGGGGAAAAGGATCTGGGGGTCCTAGTAGATGGAAGGTTGACTATAAGCCACAAGTGTGACCTTGTGGCCAGGAGGGCAAATGCCATACCAGGGTGTATTAAAAGGGCTGTGGCTAGTAGGTCAAGATATGTTCTCCTCATCCTCTAGTCTGGCCTGGTGAGGACACATTTGGTGTAGTGTGTCCAGTTCTGGGCCCTCCAGTTCAAGAAGGACATAGAATTGCTTGAGAGAGTCCAGTGCAGAGCCACAAGAGACACTGAGGGAGCTGCAGCCTGGAGAAGTGGAGACTGAGAGGTGACCTCATTAACCTTTATAAATATGTCAAGGGTGAGTGCCAGGAGCATAGAATCAAGCTCTTCTTGGTGATGTCCAATGACAGGACAAGGAGCAGTGGGTGGAAGTTGAGGCATAGGAAGTTTCATGTAAACATGAGGAGGAATATTTTTTTCACTGGGAGGGTGACAGAACACTGGAACAGGCTTCCCAGGGGTCTTGCAGAGTCTTCTTCCCTGAAGAAACCCAAAACCCATCTGAATGTGTTGCTGTGTGGTCCGCTATAAGTGATCCTGCTCTGGAAAGAGGGTTGGACTAGATGATCTTTTGAGGTCCCTTCCAGCCCCTGACATTCTGTGATTCTGTGAAGGCATTATTGCCTTTTAGTTATCTTAGGGAAGGTTGATTAGCAAAGCCCACTCTCGATCCCCTTTGTGTTAAGGTAAGTCCAGCTTTCTTTACAACAGCTCTGGTCACTTCCTATGTTATTCTTTTCAGAAGTTCCATGTCTTGCCTTTTTACTTTCGTAAACTGCCCACAACTTTTCAAAGGAGGATAAACAGCATCAATGTTTTTTCTGCATGAATGGGTAAGACTGTTCCAGTACCGAATTCTAAAGGGTTTGGACAGTGATTTGTGCCAAGCATGCACAAACAAAATTTCCCCAGAGATCATATACGTATGCCACTGATACAGGAGAGAAACCTGCAAGACACCTGTGTTATCATTAACATCACTCAAGTTTATCCTCATTCTCCACCAACTTCTGACTCCGAAATGCTCCTCAGTTCCAGTCCATAGCTGAAATTCCTTTCTAAATTGTCTGTAAAGCTACCTGCTACAGTTCAAGTGTGTTCTGTGCTCTGTATTGGGTTGCACCCCACCACAGCTCATCAGCTTCTTTGCCTTAGTTAATTATGGTTCAAATGTGGTTTCTTTTATTTTTGTTTTTTCTTTACAAGACAGATTCTAACATGGAAAACAAATAATTTAGCAGGCAATTCAAATGTGTAGGTGTGGCCTGAAAATCCTGGGTATGTCTGTTTGTACTTAACAGTTGTATAAGATAAATCCTCACCAGAAAATGAAGACTTCTTAATATGCCAAACAGGTTCAGCTGAGATGGAAAGCTGACTTCTTAAATTAACCTTTTTAATGTTGATATGGAATACTGAGTACTGAATCTCACGGGAACAAATGAAACCAATTCCACAAGATTTGTTACTTGTCACTTTCCAAATAGAGTTTAAGATTTAGGTTTGATTTAGTAAGCCACAACTGTACTGGGATAACCTGTTCCAAGGCAAAGCTTTTCTTTCCTTACCTCTCTGCATCTGTGATCAGCAGAGAGATGCAAACTAGAGCACTTCAGTTTTAGTACTTTCTAGATTTTGGGGGTTTTGGGGTTGTTTTGTTGTTACTGTTAGTTTGGTGGTTTGGGGGGTTGTTTTGTTTTGGTTTTGAATAAATATGTTTAAATCAGTGGCCTCCAAAACAGTCTGTGCTTCATGCTTATTAACTATATTTTGGAATAGAAAGGACTGATAAGGTGGGCATTTGGGAGTATGGTGGGAAATTTGTTATTCATGTTCAGAGGAATACAGATCCAAAAAATGTGCTAAAACTTTTGGAGATCAGACACACCATTATGTTTTCTTCTGGGCCACACCCATTAGCGAATATGCTTTGGAAAGTAGGTATCTATTTTGAGAGAATAGCCATGGTTACAAAAGCTGGCCCTAAATATTGCATTCAGTACAGCAAAGTGGTCTTCCTTCACCAGGAGACATGCACAGTGACCCTCCTCCTGGAATACCATATAGTCTTGTGGTTCAAACTCCTTAGAAACATGAGAGAAGGTACTTCAAAAAAGGTGTCGAGAATCTGTATCTTAAACTACTCATATATTCACAGGCTACAAGAATTGTGTCAAAAAGGAGATCTCTCCCTTTTGTCTACATTTAGACAAATACTTGGCTTTAAAAAATGAGGAAACCTACTGTGAAGTTCTGAACCAGAGAGGTAGGTTTCATAGAAGAAGTACTGAACCCTTGGCTCTCAACACAAAGAACAAATGTCTTGCTCAGATATCTGAAAGCTCTTCTCTCTCTCCCCTCTTTGGAAGTCTAGGCACCTTGTCTTAGCTTGCTGCAGCAAAGAGGCTTACCTTCAGTACTTTGCAACATCTATTTTAGGGACCCCAAATGTGTCAACAGATTCTAGTTTTGAACATTTTCCCTCAGAGAGCTTCCACAATGAATTTTCTGCCTCTCACAGTGTTACAATCTTCATTATCCACCTGAACTCCTACAGTTTATTTGACTCCATACAGGCTATTTTTCCTTCTGCTTAATTCAGTATCTCAAGCATTTGTCTTATACTCCCTGCTTTTAATTTTGAGGCACTTGGTGCTAAGAGATAAGCCTGTAGCAGATGTAATTATCCAGCAGGATATTATTCACTTGTTACTGCCACCTACCTGCCTTTGTCATACCAGTGTTTTGACTGGTAAGGAAGATTTTGGAAAGCTTTTCACTTTTATTATTTCTTCATAATATATAGATATGTGTCCTGTAAATGTGACTTGCAGAACCTGCCCAACGTTTTATTGCTATTGCTGGCATCGCCATGTTGACTTTTCAAATTGAAAACAGAGATAATTATTTCTTTTGTCCTTAGGCTTCTACTGTTTCTTTCAGGCCTTTACCTTCAGCTGGAACCAGACACATCTTTCAGAAAGTCATCCCTCTTAACGTTAAAGCTTCAGAAACTGGAGTATAATTGAATTATAAGCATATTTACCCTTACTGTTTACTATTATTATTATTATTATTATTAGTTTTTTCTAGTTTCAGTTTGCAGCTTCTGCAGCTCTTTAGAAGATTTTTCATACTGCTGGAGGTGGAACACACACTGCATTTTAAAAAATAGATAATGTGTCTTAGAACCTCTAGCTCTCTCCCATCCAGGTAATGGAATGGATGGGGACAGAAGGGTAAGCAATCAGGTGAACTACCCCAGATCATAAAATTTTTTTTTTTTTTTCAGAGCCTTTCAGGTAACTCTGAAAACTCAGCTCATAATAAACAATCAATCAGTGGCTGCCCTAAAATTACTCACACAGTGGTCTCCTTGCATCAGGCTTCTTGTTTTACACAGGTTTACTAGTTCAGATGCAGTACTGTTTCTGTGTTGGCTCCATCTTTTCTCCTCATTCTGCACCAGAATTTTTTTTTTTTTGCTGATACTTCTGGAAAGTGATTTTGTAGAATTTCTCTCAGAAACTGAACTTAATAACTCTCCTTTTGCCTCAACCATGATGGATCTGCACTAGCTTTACGCAGCATTGCCCTGATGGCTCTGTGTCACTCTTTCCACAGCTGTCTGCAGTGAAAATAAGCATCTCAGAGCTGCCAGTAATGAGTAATGAGTAGGAAAAGTGGTTTGGGTTTGCATGCAGCAGTGCAGGAGCCCCTGAATGGCACTACATTTGCTGGTTCAAGATCCAAACTGTGAAACTGACACTTCTGGGGACACATAGCCAGATTTCATACAGCACTGCATTCCAGTCTAGAAGCCCAGCTCAAAGAAATTGGCTCTGCATTGAGTTAACTCACTATCTTTGCAACGATTAATGGAGTGATTAATCAGCAACCGGATAAACCACCCACAGATAATTCACAGTTGATTATACTTTCTTTTGTCTGACTGTGCCCTAGGATTCAAACTTTACGTAATGCACAAGACAAGAGTGTTTCTGCTAAATTCCTAGTGGGTATTTGCAATCAAGATACCAAAACACAGCTTGATACAAATATTAACTTTTGCCCAAGGGAGTGTGGGAATGATGGGGTTATTGTAGGTCAGTACAAAATGAAAGGATGTCAAACTAAGAGCCCAGATTTAGCCAAAGCTGGCACTAAAATTCTTAAGATGCTATTCAGTGAAGGGAAATCTTGCTCTCCAATTTACAGAGGTTTGGATTTGTTTGGTCTTGAAAATTAGTCTCCAATGTGGAAGAAGACAGAAGTGCATCTCTATTTTGCAATAGAATTGCATTGTCTGAAGAAAAATAATAATAATAGGAGGAGGAGGAGGAGAAGGAAGAGGAGGAGGAAAATAATTTTGTGGAAACAAAAAAAATCTTTAGTCTTCAATGTCCCTGAAACTCTTATTGGTTCCTACTCTGATGTTAAGTCAACTGAAGGTCCTATGGATCCTACCTTTGTCATGTCTGAGTAGAACTGGTAGCCAAAAAATTACTTTGAGAATTATCAAAATCTTAATTAGATATTTCTATGAGAAAAAAAAAAAAACTTTCTTAAATTAGCCACCCCTTTTTTTTTTCTTTTTTTACACTTGCAAATGACTATAAACACTCCAAAAAGATGGCTCAGTTAAAGATCATGCTGTGCTAAAGTAATATTACATGGGGAACAACCTTCTGACATATTGTATTAATATAGTAAATGAGGGCAAGAGGCTTTTGCAGGCTGAAAACTAACTTACAAAAGTTCACAGAAAGACCCAGTTTTGCAGCTGCATTTTTGAGCTGCTGACACCTATCTTTATTGCTTTATGATTCCTGTAGGCATCTGAAATGTCAGTTACTATAATGTTACATATAACTTACCCCAAATGTCTGCTGCTAGCTTCACCATGCATCAACTGCAACCTGGAAGCTGGCAGACACCTCTCTGATTCTAATTACTCATTAATAACACTGCCCCTTATCTCACTGCTGGGCTCCAGTCTGGAAGATGCTGTCAGGGTAGTGTGGCCAGCAGGACTAGGGAAGTCATTGTTCCCCTGTACTCAGCACTGATTAGGACACCTTGAGTACTGTGTCCAATTCTGGGCCCCTCAATTTAAGAAAGATGTTGAGGTGCTTGCACATGCCCAGAGAAGGGCAACAAGGCTGGTGAGGAGGCTGGAGAACAAGCCCTACAAGGAGCAGCTGAGGGACCTGCTGTTGTTTACGCTGGAGAAGAGGAGACCTTATTGCTTTCTGCAACTACCTGAAAGAAGGTTGTAGTCAGGTGAGGGTTGGTCTCTTCTCCCAGGCAACCAATGACAGAACAAGAGGACACAGTCTCAAACTGCACCAGGGAAGGTTTGTGATGGATCTTAGGAAATAATTCTTCACAGAAAGAGTGATTGGCCATTGGAATGGGCTGCCTGGGGAGACAGTGGAGTCACCATCTCTGGAAGTGTTTAAAAAAAGACTGGATGTGGCGCTTAGTGCCATGCTTCATTTGATTAGGTGGTGTTGGGTATTTGGTTGGATCTGGTGATCTCAAAGGTCTTTTCCAACTTGCTCAGTTCTCGGATTCTGCAAATTCACTTATGCAATGGAAAACATAGAGTAACTGTGCAGGGAATGATGCTGCTGATCACGGCATCTCAGACTTCATATAAGAAACCCATGTTCATACCCATTGAAAGCTAGGTCAGCACTGGAAGTGGGTATCTCCATCACTTTTTTTACATGGTCCCTATGGCAGGAATTCATGGTCCTGTTGACCCTGCCACCTAAAAGTAAAGAGAAAGATCTGAATATGTGTGAGGTTGGTATATTCTGGATGCAGAACACATATAAAGTGACATGGAGGTATACAATGAGTCAGTCCCCGAAAACCACAAGAAGGTATCTTTTCTGCTACGGATCCATGCAGTTTCCTTCGTAAGTAGCTTTGTTGACTGTATGCATTATGCACACACATACATGTATTGGTTCAGTGATACTGCTATAGGAACATCTTGTTCTAGATCTCAATAAATTTAGAATTAGACCAAATGGAGCTTTGGGAAAGGCTGATGCATAGCTCCACATGGGCAGAAATAGTGCTCTCAGGGCCTCTGGTGAACTCTGCAACAGACTTCAGAGATACAGCTTACCTCAGTGTGAGGGAGCTTTTACCTACCCAAATTCCATTTATATATTGTTAAAAAATGTTTCACGTCTGTTTTTGGTAAAAGTGTATGGGATTAAAAAGCTTTGGGATTTATGGATGAAGATCATTCTGTAAGAGTTAGGTTAATTGATTTCTTTTTGGTAAAATATCTGTGGCTTGTCCATAACTATTCCCCAGTGTGTTAGTGATGTAGTGATAGGGCAGAGAAACTGGAATCTTTAAAAATAATAAAGCAATAAATACTTAATTTTCTAATCTGCAAGATTTAAACAAATTTATAGCTGTCATTTTCTTGCACATTTTACTCATGTTCTTATTAGCTAAGCAGCAGTCTTTCTTGGAAGTAAATATTTTATTTTAATAGCACATACTACCACCTGCTGTAAGCAACGGAAATTGCCTTTGCTATTTTAGAACTTTCAAAGCCACATAAGGCAGCCAGCATTAGATTTAAAATACAGCTAGATTGTTGACATCTTTTTTCCGATGCTAATTTAATTAGCTATTCATCCAAATATTTTCTGCTGTAGAAGTTTATAATTATATATGATTTATAGTAGCTGGAAGTTGACTACTTCTAAGGTGCATGGAAATTTCAGAAAGTATTCTGTTCTAGATATGAAATGGATAGTACACTGTTGAAAGGACAATTATTAACCATTTCAGAATACAGAAAACTCCATTAAGAAATTAAGAATTGTTCTAAGGTGATCAGCAGTTTTTTTAATAAATCAAGCCATGAGGGATCAAAAATACAGAACATAAATTATTGAAATATTTATCGTTTTACTGTGTTGCCCACTTGACTCAAAGGAAAGCCAAGAAATGTTCAGGAAATCATAGAATCATAGAATGGTTTCAGTTGGAAGAAACCTCAAAGATCATCTAGCTCCAACACCCCACCATAGGCAGGGACACCTCCCACTAGAAGAGGTCATTCAAGGCCTTATCCAACTTGGCTTTGAACACCTCTAGGGAGGGAGCATCCACAAATGCCCTGGGCAACCTGTTCCAGTATCTCACCACCCTTACTGTAAAGAACTTCCTCCTAACATCCAGTTTAAGTCTCCCCTCTTCCAGTTTAAACACATTACCCCTTATCCTGTCCTTACAAGACTGTTGTGGAAGGCTAATAGGTCTATTAGATGTCCTGGCTTGGCCCACCCTTCTGCTGATGGGCGAAGCAAGGGTGCGAGGAAAACAAAGGCTGGGGCCATTATGTCCCCTGCCAAAGTGATAAACAGGTACCCACGGGTGTTTAGGTACTTGTTAGTGTCTTGCCCAAATAAGAGTAAGCAAGCCCTGGGTTTACCTAATATCACTTTTGCAAATGTCATTCTGATTGGTGAATGTCTGTGGCCCAAGGAGCCATTGCACTCGGGCAAGTAATATATATTGAGCCAAGTTGCAAGCAGTAGTGATGCTCTGTGCTGCCTCTGCCTCACTGCTCTGCCTCAGTGTGTGCTGCTCTGCTCTATGGACTGCTCAACTTGGACAACATGGTCTGCTATGCCTCCTGCTTCAGACCAGCTTAGCCCTGATGTTTTGGGCTTCAACAACCTGGAAACTTAAGTGGCTGAAGTTTCCCAGGAGAAGGCATTAAGTGCCTCACAACGTGGTGAGAAGTGCCACCCACATAGTGCTCTCTGTACATCTACAAGAGATCCTGCCTGCACCTCTGCAAACCTCTCTGCCAAGAGGAACCAGGATCAGGTCAGATATCGCCTACTTCTTTCCTAGAACCCTTCTAGAGTCAGGGAAGATCTGGAAGCCTCTCAACAGCTATTAAGAAGCTGAGCAGTTCCAACACTGACAGAAAGGACACTGCTACTCCACTGCTGTGAGTAAAACAGACTTTCCCTAGGCCTTCAGGCTGCCTATTTATAAGTGGGGCAAAGTCATTTGTGGCTAAACTTCTCCAGTTTTCTGATTTTTCCAAATTGCCTGATAAGTATCCTTGTGAAGATTTTTTGCCAACTGAATTAGAACCTATATTTAACTAGTTTGTACATAGTTTGTGGGCTTGCCAATTGCCTATAATCAATTCAAAGACCTTGTAAATAGTCCTTCTCCAGCCTTCCTGTAGGCTCCTTTCAGATACTGGAAGGCTATTACAAGGTCTTCTCCAAGCCTTCTCTTCTTCAGGATGAAGAGCTCCAACTCTCTCAGCCTGTCCTCATAGCAAAGGTGCTCCAGCCCTCTGATCATCTTTGTGGCCCTTCTCTGGACTTGCTCCAACAGTTCCATGTCCTTCTTGTGTTGGTGGCTTCAGAACTGCACACAGTACTCCAGGTCTGATGAGAGCAGAGTAAAAGGGGAGAATCCCCTCCCTTGCCCTGCTGGCCACATTGCTCTTGATGCAGCCCAGGACACAGCTGCTGTCTGGGCTGCACATGCACACTGCCAGCTCATGTTGAGCTTTTCATCAACCCAGACCCCCAGGTCCTTTTTCTCAGGGCTGTTCTCCAGCCATTTGCCACCCAGCCTGGATTTGTGCTTGGGATTGCGCAAACCCCAGTGTGACACCTTACACTTGGCCTTGTTGAATATCATGAGGTTGACCTGGGCCCACCTCTCCAGCCTGTCCAGGTCCCCCTGGATAGATCCCTGCCCTTTAGCAAGTCAACTGTGCCACACAGCTTGGTGTAATCTGCAAACTTGCTGAGGGTGCCCTCAATTCCTCTGTCCATGTTGCTGACAAAGATGTTAAACAGCACTCAAGACATCTCTTAATGTATTTTTAAAATAAGAAAACTGCAGGGGCAAGAGACTTATTCTATATGGCCATTTTAGTGTGCACCTCTGTTTTCTTCCTGATATATTTGTCTGCCTCCAATTAAGATGCTGAATGAAGTGTAAACAACTCTTTTGCCAAATCCTTGTCAGGCATAAATCCATGTAAGTGCTGTTAAGTCTGTGCTTTGGCTGTCACAATCTGGGAAATGGTTTCTTATGTCTCCTCAAGATTTTGGAGGGGGAAAAAAAGGGATTAAGTCTAGAGGAGAAAAGAAAGACAGCAGAAAGTGGTTCATGTGTTTATGTAGTGCTTACAACAACATTAGAAAGAACAAGTACAAAAGAAGCTAATAAAAGCCAAGCACATTGTCCTGTGATAATTTCTATTCTAGCTTTTACAGGTTGCTTTTCATCCAGTAACAATCCCAGTCATCTTGTCCCTACTGCAAATCTTCCCAGCACATGGCTGTAAGCAGATTTAATTTTCTCCCTTTTCCATGTAAGCAAGGAGCCTAACTCCACACTGGCCACAGGATGCCAGGTGGTCATATACAGCAGGATCATCCCTTTGCTGAGCTGAACCTGTCTGTAAGCATATTCTACTCTGCTATCTCAAACTGAAGAAACATGTTTCAGGTGTTTCTACAGTGTAACCTGTGGTGCAGCAGGAACTGTAGTAAGGACAGAGGGAGGCAATAGCAGCTCTCTCTCAGACTCCTTCTCCACTTGATCATGGAATCAGCAGTCCTCCGAGGACACAAGGACAACCCTTTCCCAGCAATATCTTTGGTGACAATTGAATCTGAAGACTTGTAGGAACAGAGGATTCTATGCAAGTTAGACCCTGTTATTTTCACCCATGGTAGCGGCCATGCAGCCCATGTTTGACTGAAGCTCATTGTCTTAGTTTTAGTTTTAGAGCAGACAGAAAGATATTTTACCTTTCCCCATTTTACCACTTCCCAAATTTAAATGGAAATACTATTTACACTGTTTAAACAAATGTAAAATGCCCAAATTCCCATTTCAGCTTACAACAACCTCATTAAGCAGAAACCTTCCAACAAACCAGGCTTCAGTGCTTCCCTCAGGCCTCCCAACATTCCTTCCTAGCACCCCCAACCCACCCCTGCCACTCTCCAGATGAGCCAAATGGCAGAGCTACAAAACTAGTTTTTCCAAGGCCTGGCAAACTCCCCCACATTGCAAGAGATTAAGGATCTGCACTGGGAAGGCAGAGAGAGGCAGCAGAAAGCTAAAGGGCATGAATTGACTGGCTGGATGGTCACACGCAGAGAGTGGTGATCAACAGCACAATGTACACATGGAGACCAGTGACAAGTGGCACCTCTCAGAGGTCAGTGAGGGGACTACTGCTGTTTAACATCTTTTTCAGCAACATGGACAGAGGAATTGAGGGCACCCTCAGCAAGTTTGCAGATTACACCAAGCTGTGTGGCACAGTTGACTTGCTAAAGGGCAGGGATCTATCCAGGGGGACCTGGACAGGCTGGAGAGGTGGGCCCAGGTCAACCTCATGATATTCAACAAGGCCAAGTGTAAGGTGTCACACTGGGGTTTGCGCAATCCCAAGCACAAATCCAGGCTGGGTGGCAAATGGCTGGAGAACAGCCCTGAGAAAAAGGACCTGGGGGTCTGGGTTGATGAAAAGCTCAACATGAGCTGGCAGTGTGCATGTGCAGCCCAGACAGCAGCTGTGTCCTGGGCTGCATCAAGAGCAATGTGGCCAGCAGGGCAAGGGAGGGGATTCTCCCCTTTTACTCTGCTCTCATCAGACCTGGAGTACTGTGTGCAGTTCTGAAGCCACCAACACAAGAAGGACATGGAACTGTTGGAGCAAGTCCAGAGAAGGGCCACAAAGATGATCAGAGGGCTGGAGCACCTTTGCTATGAGGACAGGCTGAGAGAGTTGGAGCTCTTCATCCTGAAGAAGAGAAGGCTTGGAGAAGACCTTGTAATAGCCTACCATTATTTGAAAGGGGCCTACAAGAAGGCTGTGGAAGGACTATTTATATGGTCCTGTAATGGCACGATGAGGGGTAATGGGTTTAAGCTGGAAGAGAGGAGATTTTAAATGGGTGTTAGGAAGAAGTTCTTTACAGTGAGGGTGGTGAGACACTGGAACAGGTTATGGATGCCTCCTCCCTGGAGGTGTTCAAGGCCAGGCTGAATGAGGCCTTGAGTGACCTTTTCTAGTAGGAGGTGCCCCTGCCTATGGCAGGACGTTGGAACTGGATGATCTTTGAGGTCCCTTCCAACCTAAACCATTCTATAATTCTATGACCCTGTAACCCATTTATACAGCAGATGCAGGACTTATGGGATAAAATAACAAAAGATTACCATTGCCTGTGCCTATCTAGTCCCTTGGAGGACTTTTCAACTGTGTCTTAAACCCACAATATTGATGAAGGCCAGGCAACAGGGAAATGGTTCTCCTTCTCCAAGCATAGTGTGAGTGCAACCGCAAGGGTGTAGTGGTTTCAGGAATTTCCACCCCCCCTCTATTGAAATGTACCAGACCAGCTCACATGGCTTGAAAGTAAGATAAAACTATATTTACAGCAAAGCTAAATTTACAAGCATATATACAAAATATATTTACAAGTATTTACAATTATAATTCAGATATTTGTTTGTTTCTTTGTTTTCCCCACTATATTTTCAGACTTAAAATCTTTCACCCATAACCATTATCTCACTAGACTTGATTGATTTTCTCATGATATAGTAACTCTCAAACCTCTCTCTTTCTACCTGTACAATGTCAAAACATTTTACTGTATGTTCATGCACCACTTTCAAAAGCCTCATTGCCTTCCTTACAGCAGAGTTTCCCAAGACTTTTTGTAGTAGTGCTAGTAGATTTTATCCCTGAAAAAACATTAAAACTCACCTCACTTGGGACTGGCTTACCCCTGACATTGCAGAAAACACTGCATTCTCCCTGGGATCCACTGAACCAGCAAATCCAGAGCTCTGTTCTTTCCTATGTTGGTGAATGAGAAAAGGAAAGGCTATCTCAGTTGTCTTTTCTTGCATAACCTCATTAGTGAGACTTCCTTGAGCGTCATCCTTGAATCAGTAACCCTTGGTTCAGAATTGACTTAATAAACTGAAATAAGGAAAGATTTAGAAAGACCAAAAAAGAAAAGAGGCTACTGTGGGACTCCAACTGATTTTTCATTCCCTGTTACTCTCTGAGAAACTGCTGTTGACAAGACTTTTCTATGAGAAAAGAAATTATGCCTGAAAACATTAGGCTACCAAATTGAACTAAGGAAACTTTTATGCTGTACTTCCCTAGTTATTAATGACAATAATGCCTACCTTAGCTTTATAATCTCTTTGTGCAGTATTTTCCTTTTCATTATTGGCCTCTCTCTTACCAATCTGTTGGTTATACTTTGTCCCTAAATTAATTTTCTTCCTTTTGTCCGTTCTGCCCTCTGTATCCAACTTTAAAACACACATTTCCCAGTGATTCTTCTTACCTTAAACATGAATACTAATACTATCTATTCCTTAACACCCATCCCATATTTTGACATCTTTAAAGTGGAAACAGACCACATGGTATTCCAGGATGCATGATGCTAGAAATTGCACTGTACTAGTGCAATTAATCACTTTTTTTTTTTTTTTTTAAGAAATATTAACCTATTTTGGTGTAAGATCCTTCCTTTTCAGTTAAAAAAAAAAAAAAAAAAAAGAAGAAGAAGAAGAAAAAAAAGACAAACTAATAAACAAAAAACCCCAAAACCTAACCAAGCAAAAACCACCAGAGAGAGAGGGAAATAGAACAGAATTATTGTAAAACAATGGCCCAGAAATCCCTGCACACTCTTTGAGTGATAGAAGCTAAGCAAACTTTCCTTGTGCTTTAGTGATCACCTTTGTTTTACCCTAAAAAAATCCCTGCCTCTCCGGAGAGGTGCTGTGCCTTTTCAAATATCTAGGCCATTTCCTGTCAGCTTGTAACTTAACAACTGTAATATTTGTTGAGACGTGTCTGATCTGAAGCATTTTCCTTCCCTTTCTACTCTTTTTATAAGTGTCTCATAATTTACAAAGCTCATTTTTGCAGATGACTCATAAATTATGTATTTTAATATTATGAGTAGATGTGTTTGATAACACCTCAGTGGCAGTACCTCATCTTTTACAGCAAGTATGCCTTCCCTCATTGTTGGAAAAATACATATGCAAGACTAGTCAAGAGAATATCTTAGTAACATTTTTTTTTCTGTCCAAGTCTTTCTATTTTACCTACTGTTTTGCTTTCCTTCAGTCAAAACCGTATGGAGAATATGCTGCTGTTTCTGTTCTGCTGACCTCTGCAGGTTGTCTTCAGAAATACTGTCTGACAAAGAGATCGTTTCCACACTGGTTTGTGCTTTCACCCGCAAGAATCTGTCGACCCAATACACCAAAAATTGACTGTGCTCTAAACTTAGCAAAATAGTTTAATCACAGCTAATATAAACTGTAACATTAAATTAAAGTCAATGTCTGTACCAGGTTGACTTTTGTAAGTTAATGACTTGGCTCAAAATGCCACTTGTATGTGAAGATGCCCAGAATAATCTGTGCATATCAAATGGGGAAAGTTTTAAATGTTAATACTATGCATATTTAAATGCAGGCCCTCTAGAAAGGCATTAATTTAAAAACACATGAATCGGTCAAGCTACTTCCACACTTGAAATTAACCCTATGCTTAAGCATTTGACAGGATGAAGGCAACAAAAACACTACAAGTCAAAGCACTGGATTCCTTTGCCTTCTTTGACAGCCTCTGATCTTTCATCTACTACAAGGATGACACACGAATAAATTGTCTGCTCTGGGTGCACTAACCAATATGGGGTTTTTTGCTTGTGTTATTTGACTTAGCATAAAAAGCAAATGTGTTTTCAGCAATGAAAGAGCAATATATCTTCAGGCTCTTTGAAATGTGGAAAACAGAAAAGGTCAATTATTACTGCAGATGCCCTGCTTCTTCACAGATGATACCAACAGAATAAAAGTGATGCTCTTATCAAAAGAGCATCTTATCTTATTTTGATATAAACCAACGTCCTTCTAATTTAAAAGATGTACTTATACAGATGTACAAAACCATAAAGAAGATGATTATCTAAATATGTTTGCCGTATTTTTTATTTTACTTTTGTTAAAATATCAATTCTATAAATACAATAATTTGATTTTCTGTATGACAGAAAGGTAAAATTAGATTTCTAACTCTTAATTTATGTCACAAATATTCTACAATTCTTTCTACACATTAGTAATACTCAGATGTGTCTCATCTCTGAGTATCTCTTGTAAGCTCTGAGTATCTCTAATCTTTCTCTTAGTATTTATACAGGCAGAAGGAAACAAAACTCTACACAGGTGCATACAGGAAAAGGATTGTGTCTTCTGTTTTGACTATAAGGATATATAACTTAGTGAGCAAGGATGCGGGTGTATCTGAGAGGTCACCTATCTCCAGGGTTTAGACACTGGAGTCTAGGCTGTCCAGAGGCATTTCTATCTAGTTAAAAGCCACAGCTAGAACCTCTTCTATAGGAGGATATCTATTTTGTGTGTGTGTGTACTTATATACAAAGCTATAATATATATACACAAAGCTGTAACATATATACAAATATATATAGGTATATATATGTACAGTGGCAATTTAATCCATTAGCTTTGTAATGTTATAGGATGCAGAAGCTCTAAACCTGAATACATTTGTGAAGAGTTCTTTATGCATTCTGCATTAAGCTGCTACTAGATAAAATGTATAGACTTCTCTTGAAGCAGAATAGGCAATACACAGGTTGCACAGGCAAGCCAAGAAATGTCCACTGTGGTCTCTAGCCTGCTTGCCTGGGTTTCCTCAGGAAAGCTGGCACAAGTAAGCCTATAGCGTCTTAGGCACAGGATACTTACCAGCAGTTACATCCTGCATGATAAAGCTTAATATAACAAGTAGCATCTCTTTAAAGAAACAGCGAATTTCATTGCTTGACAGGCTGGATCCATACCAGTATGCTTGCTATAAAGTGCTAACTAGGATGAGTCCTTGTGGAGAAAGTGTAGATTAATACCAGCCTTGATCACCAACAATGTTCAGTACTGTGAAAGCTCAGATACTGCATTCCATATTCAGTAGGAGATAAAATGTTTCTTAAGGTAAAGTATCATGGCACTTAAAAAGCTTT
The DNA here is from genome assembly GCA_013396835.1 of Psilopogon haemacephalus. NCBI lineage: Eukaryota > Metazoa > Chordata > Aves > Piciformes > Megalaimidae > Psilopogon > Psilopogon haemacephalus. Next base: position 10,785 of record VWZI01023921.1, on the reverse strand, counting down.
AGTAGCTTTTGGTAGCAATTAGACACGTCCTTTAGAATTGTGGTGCTAATTAGAAGTCCCCAAACTCTGCATAAGTTGATCTTATAATAGCTAAATCCCATTTTGCAACTTTAACAAAATGAGAATAACAATGTACTCATATGATGAGGAACTTAGAAAACATGAATTATATAAAGTGTGAATTCCCACATTATTAGAAGTACTACAAATTAAGAGTTGAAAGCCAACCTGTGCAAGCTGTTGTGTGTCTTTCAAACATGGATGTTCTCACTGAATATTTCACCCCCGTAGTGCTACAGTTGATATCCCAGTCTTGTTCACTGCTGCACTTAGGAATGCTGATACTTCAAGAACTGTGGATCCCATACTCATTTCATTTAATCCTTACAGATCCTAGATAATCATTCTAATCTAAAGAACATGAAGAGTAGTAGTTTAGTTTTACTTTTGTGCTTAGGAAGTTAAAGCTATGTCGCTCTGGTGTATTTCATGCCATATGTCAGCTGAATTTTCATGTACAGATATATTCCCTATGTTGATTTATCAGAAGATTATAAATGTAAACTCAGTACTCATAAGGAACCTTTTGTCTGCACTAAGAGCTGGTTGCTGTCAGTGATATTGGGTTATAGAGCACAAGAACAGCTAGTAAAAAAACACCCCAAAGTCATTATTTTATTTTATTATTATTATTATTTTTTAAGTATTTTCATTCAGCTTTGATTGCTGTAGAATTTATTTGTTTTCTTGATTTGATAGGGCTGGGTGATAGGTTGGACTGAACGATCTTGGAGGCCTCTTCCAATCTGGCTGATTCTATGATTCTATGATTTTATGCTGTTTTAAATGCTGGCAGTCATCACTATTGATGAACATGGATACATTAAAGTCTAAATCATTCATAGCACAGGGGTGTTTCTGTCACTCTTGAATTTGCTTTCCCTGAGTGTAAGAGGGAAATGTTGGTATTCTTTTGACCAGAATTTACAACAGGCTGATAATCCTTAGGTTACTGAGAGATAAGATCCAGGAGAAACAAGGCTTGCAAGTATGCACATGAACAGCAGGGAGAGATGATATGTATCAGGTTCTAGAATAAAGGAGGGGCTCTGTTCTCCTGCATTCAGGCTTCTGGGATGTCCTGGTTATATGTCGCAGAACTCTGAACCCATATATGCTGAGTGCCTAGGTGGCTGGTTTGGAGCGGCACCAGTTAGGATCACCATGATGGTGCAGTTCTCTGTGAGAATGACTGCCTTGAGAGGATGGGTGCCAGCCAGCCCTGTGATCTGTGCAGCTCAGGAATTTTCCTCATCAGTTGGATAGGGTGAGTATAACCTGCTCTTTGCTCAACAGAGTTACTCGGCATTCTTTGTCATGTACATTTCTTTCTATGATTTTATTATCTGAGCTTTAAGTATTGCGGTTTCCAGTATACCTTTCTCCTTATGGTTTTAGTGTTTAAGCTATAATAAAGTGTTGAAACTGTACCCAGATGGGAGTACCCACATGTGAGTGCATTCCCTGGCCCCCAAAGGGCTCACTGGAACACTGGGACAATTAATTTTTACATTAGCTACTACATCTGTTTCTAACAGCATCCATGCATTTTAGTTGATCCTTTGGATCACAACACTAAGTTTTGCACAGTTAAGGTGCCATATTTCAATGCAGAGAAGAATTTTTAGAATCCTTTGCTATCCATAGAAATGCATTTTTATTAATTATATTCTTAAATCTATGATGTACAGCTTTTTTACCTGTTCCTTAAATCAAAGGTGTAATTTTAAGTAACATTACACTGTAAATCACAGACAAAACATATACAGCTTTTGAGCATAGGACTATTAAAACTGAGTGAGACCCTGTAATATTATAAAGTCATACAGAAACAAGGTAGAAAAGGAATGACACCATCAGACCTGCTCTTATCTTAATTCTGGATTCTGAAGAACTTGTTTTGAAAAGATAAAATGCTTTTCACTGACATGTTATTGTGACCACTTCAGGACAAGCACATCAATGACAAAGACTTCAGCCAAACCCAAGCTCCAAAGTTTCTGCATAGGAAACTGCATTGTCCTGAGAAAAATGAATACTCTGAAACTGAATCACTGACAAAAATATTAAATGAATAATACTCCTATGGGGTTGGACAGCGCACCATCCTGCACACCCAGTAACTCCTATGAAGCACTGAAATAACGTATCTCATAATTGAATCATATGATTTTACTGGGGATGTGTTTTGATGAAGGAATCACCTTTCCTATGGTGTTGATCAGCAATATTTAGATTATGGAATGAAAAGGAACAGCCCCTCTGTTTTCCTAATCTTTGGCTCTCTGTGTCTAGGTAGAAATTGCCTTCTGGTACATGTATTCATCTTTTATTTTCACAGGATTTGGACTGAGTGAATATTCATAACAGGATACAATAACTTTGCAATTTAGTATCTCTCTCACAAAATAAAAATGACAAACAGTGCCAGGTTATGGCAAGCCATAACATAGCAGAGTCTGCTAGATTGAGAGTCTGCATAACAAAAGCAAATAAAAGTGATAGCATTCACAAGAGTGGTGCACATCAAAGCACATCATGCACTGCAGCAATGCCAAACACACATAGTGCTTTAAGCAACAGAACCAGAAGAGAGTGGTTGTAAATAATTTTGTGGATTACTAATTACATGCTTTGATGCCTAATGACGTGTAAGGTTTTCTAGTGGCTGGGCATTCACAGTTGCCTCTTCACATGAGCAGTGAGCATAAGACTGTAGCAGAAGCCTCCCAGTTTCAGGCCAAACAGAATGGAGGCCCCAAGCTTACAGGTCTGGTTCAGCTGGCTATCCTGGGTATGTCTTTTCCCAGTTTCTTCTAAAGATAATTAACCCTATCCTAGAAAAGTAACCCTATCCTAGCCAAACCCATGTCAGGAAGGCAGTATCACAGCCAAAGGAACTTGTTTCCATATTGTTGTGCCTTGGGTGCACCATCTTAGATGAGAAGATGACAACACTGAGAGGAGTTCTTTTGGCATCTAAAATATTTGATAATTTCTTTTTTCCAGGATGGGTTCACAGACTCTCTTAGATGCCATTAATGCATTTTCTTCTACTTAGGCACCTATCATACTGGAGTTTGGGTAGATGACTGGGCAGAGAGAGGGATATCACTATTCCTTTATGAAGTTTGGTTAGAAATGGTTAGTTGGTTCAGAAGTGATCCATATAAACAGACACAGACACTGGCATTCACTATTTGATTGCTGTTTACAGCTACCTGAAAGGATGTTGTGGAGAGGTTAGTGCTGGTTTCTCACAGGTAATTAGTGATAGAACAAGAGGGAACGGCCTCAAGCTGCAACTTTAGACTAGATATTATGAAAAATAATTTCACAGAAAGAGTGGTCAGGCATTGGAATAGGCTGCCCAGGGAGGTGGTTGAGTCACCAACCCTGGATGTGTTTAAAAATCATTTGGATGTGGCACTTGGGGCTATGGCTTAGGGTGAACTTTGTAGAGTAGGGTTATTGGTTGGACTTGGTGACCCTGAGGGGCTTTTCTAACCAGAATGTTTCTGTGATTCTGTTCAATGCTTGTTCTTTTCAGGCAACTTCTTTAAAAATATAACAGGAGGCAGAGAGGACAAGTAAAACATCTGCTTTCTGTCTGAAGAGGTTTGACTCTTAACAAGCTGCAGCTCCCTTCAATTTGTCTCTGATTTCTCACTGTAGGCTTAACATAAAATTCTCTTTTCAAGGGAAGAAAAGAAAGAATCAAGTCCCTTGAAAGCTGTTTTTACTACACTCAGCACTTCATACATCTAGATTTTTTTTCTGAATTTATTAAAAAAAAAGTGGTTGCCTTACAAGTTCTGATATATATATATATTTGTGTCTCCGTGTGTATGTGCATTTTATAAATGTAGACCCTTTTTATCTCTTCAAACTTTCTCTCTTTGTAGGATTTCTGCTATGTTTCAAGAATGCAAGCCTTAACTCTGGTGAGGAAATTGGCTTGGACTTCAGAGGAAATTGCCAAGTTTTGAGAAAGCTGTGACAATATCTGCAGAGTGGAGCCATGTGAGACAAGAAAGGTAAAACTGACAGTGGACATAGGATTATTGAAATTGGGACTGTTAGGAGCTCAAGAATTCAGGAGTAACATCAACATGGGAAGGAAAACATGTAAAGGAAGAAGAGAGAGGTGGAAGATTTCACTTGGATGAAGTTCTTCCAGAGAGACCTAAAACAGGGTTTCTGCTTCTGGCTTCCCAAATTGTGTGCGTGTGTGTGTATTTGTCAAGCATTTTGCTATGAAATAGCCCCTGGGAGGAACACCTACTTTATCTTAGAAAGTACTCACTAAGTGCTTAGTTTACAGATGCAGTGGACAGGCTGGACACCCAAACTGGTGTTGGGGTGAGATAGAAGGCAGCCGACCTTGGATCTCACAGCTGGAGAAGAAAAGCCTGGCTGGGCCTCTGGTTTCCCATGGCAGTAGCTTCCTCCCACAGTGAGTCAGAGATAAGGGAAACATCTGGTTTGGGATAACAGCTTGTCATGAATATTAATAATGGGATTGTGCTTAATTATACCAACCAATTAGTATGCTTCTGGATGAGATGGACACAGTCCTGCAGAACTCACGTGGCTGAATCAGAATTGGACTTGTTTGCCTTCACTAATGAGCTAACAGTATAAAAGTATCAGTCTGTCCCTAATAAAGTGAACAATACTTCAATCACACCGATTCAGTGTATTGATTCCAGCTCCCTCATAATAAATCAGCAAACTGCATGGCACTCCTTAAAATTTTTATAGACCTAATGGGAAACAGGTGGACCTGTTTTCTCACTGCAGGTCTACAGTTTGCTGTTTAGCAAACTTAAATAGTTCTGTCAAGCAGCCTGATCACCATTTGAAGCTAGAAACATATGTTAATGGGTCAACATTTAAGTTACAAGGATATATTGGGAGAAATATTTCCCCTTGAGTTGGTCTTGAAACTGCTCTCAGTATATACATGTGTATAACATATACAATCTAGCCTTGCATAATGAAGTTATTTCACACCATTTTCAGCACATACTGCCTAAAGCCAATAACTGAACTTTTCACATTTAAATAACTTCCACGTCATCCTGCCAATTGTTACAATTGTTAACAATCCTAATTGTTAATTAAAACAGCCTGTCTCCCTCCTTCAACATAATTTAAACTCAACCTCACCTAAAAGGAATAACTAGAGGATAAAAAGGGATGGGAAAATGTTTGGCTGGCTAGCAATACAAAGACCATTTCTACTTGAACATTGATGAGTCAAGTTATTTATGCTGGCCAAACCTAACTATTTGGTTCTTGACAGTGTTTCATTGCTTGTGCCAATCTTTGAAGAACTGTTCTTGTATGAATATTGCTAAATTATATTAATGTTTGTTTTAATTCTTGTTAACTTTTAATGTAATTGTAAAAGTTAATCTGTGATTTGTATGTTATCTGATTACTGAAACTTAATAAATGGATATTAAGATTCCCTGCTTTGGTTGCATTTACATAGATTTCTTCAGTTATTTTCAGCCTGTGTGAGAGGTAGCTATAGTCTTGTTTTCTGGCCTCTGGGCACTTACTCTGTTTTGACCTTACTTATAATTTCATGGCCAAGAATGAATACTTTTAAGTCTTCCCACAAGCTCAAAGTCCCACAGCAGAGCTCTGCCCATGCTCAGGGACCAGAAAAATCAGCAACCCTTCCGCATTTCCTCTCTGCTCCCACATATAACATGACACTTAGCATGAATTTTCCATGAGCCCAAGGTTTCTTTCCTTATCAGACATTCAGCCCAAGCTCAGATCTTCTTTCTGGCCAGACAGATCCATAGCACAGGCCAGCCACTACATTGCTGTGTTCTCTAATGCTAAGTGTTCAGCATGAACCTAATAGCGTTCTTCAAAACAGCGATGGGGCACCAGCTAGAAGGGCTTGGGCAGGTCTATGGGAGAAGCTTTTACATGATCAGCCTGTTTGTGCTTGTTTGAGGCTAATTGGAATATTTTAATGAGAGAAATTAGATCATTGGCTGTGAAAAGAAAATAGTAGTGATGTCTGTATCACCCATTTATTCTGCTGAGAGATATAAAAACGAGAAATGTTTAAAAAGTCAGTTTCTGCCTGGCTGCTGCCTGCTTCATTAATCCTTCTGCCAGGACCTACATAACTCAAACTAATCACTTTGCTTCTGACTTCTTATCTGGCTTCTCACTCCTTGCACATAAGAGATTCTGAGATAAGGGAGGAGGAGCAGAAAGAAAGGAGTTGTTTTGAAAGCCCTCCTGGTCAGTTTTGCTGTATGGGAGGAGTTTTGTATTTCTGAATTTTTTTAACTTGTATATAATTGTACATAGTTGTAAATATCTGCATACATTGTATATCTATGATTATAAATTGTGTCACGCTATAAATATGCCTTAATTCCTTAACTCCAGCCATCTGAGTTAGTCTGGTGAATTCGTGGGGGGGTGGGAAAGGAAATTCCCAAACTACCACACTGTTTTAGAGAGATTAGAACGTTCACCATATGAATGAGAAATAGCTGCTGGCTGACACTGCAGATCAAACAGCTTTAACTAGGAACCACTCCTTCCGTTTAACATAGGCAGCAGGATGCAAGAAATGGTCATACAGTTTACATGTGGTCCTAGAAACATTTTATTCCTATCAACCAAGTAAAACTTCCACAGTCATTTTTCAGGACAGAGGAAAGATATTCATGTGTAAGACATATCCACACTGCAAGTTTGGTTAACCTGGGGCAGTCTGCAGGTACCGATCCTATGACATCTTCACTGATTCTTGTCATCTTACCTTCCCATACACTTCTGGGATCTCTAGAAGTATTCCTCAGCATTGGTCAAAGTGAAGGAAGAAAAATGTGAGAAATCCTCCTCCCTGGAACTCACTCATTTGCTAGACAGAGAAACAGGCAGCAAAAGAAATCCAGAGGAGGGCTCTGACTGAGTTGCCTTCCATCCATGGACAGCAGCCAAAACATGGATCAAGGGTCTGGCACCCTGACAGAACCACCGACTTCTTTAAGTCAGATCACAATTCATAAATAAAGAAGACCCACCACAGAGTATGTGCGTTCATGGATGTAGAGACAAATACTGTGTAATTCTAAAGGCATTCTACACTAATAGATAATGCAGTATGAAAGAAAGTAAATAATTATTTTGGAAAGGTTGAACTGGCCATGTCTGACAAAAATACAAGTAAGGAAGATGGGTTATCCAAAAGAAGTTCAGCAGAATATTCCTGTCCTACAACTCACAAAGACCCAGTCCTATTTGTAGTGCTAAGATGTCTCTTTATAGGATCCAGTCATTTAAAACATAATTTAGATTTTTTTAAAAATTATTTTACCTGTACTGTACTCCAGATGCCATTTACAGAGTGTCTGTAAAAAAGGACTTGGTGTGTTTCCAAAGTTTATTATCAAACATTAGAATTTAGATATATCTGTAGTTAAAAAAAAATGCATCTGGAGTTATCACATAATTCAGAGGGGGGAAACTGGCTTTTAACTTTATTAATGCCATTAATGTCTGTGATCCCACTGCTCTGCTCTGGTTGCTGTTACAGCACTTTGTTAGGCAGTCTGTTCGCAGTACCTGTCATGGTTTGGTTACTGCCAGTTTGAATCAACAAACTAGTTATCTTACATATTTCTATTTTGCCATACATCCATGTCCAGAGATGCTAATAGTGTGACAACTGTCATCTTCATATTTATTTTTGACTCAAACAATCCTTAATTTCTTACTACTCTGATAGTTCACAGAGATTTTAATTAAAATCAAATAAAACCAAAACGTTTAACTATGATACAGTCTTTGCCAGTCTTGTACATCATCATTCTTTCTAAATTGGATAGATACAGATTTGATGAGTGGACTGTTTGGTGGATGAAGTATTCCCTCAGCACTGAAAGGCATCCACTTTTGTAGTGGATACAGAAGTGGGTCACAAAAATTATCAAAGGCCTGGAACACCCCTCTATAAGGAAAGGATGAGATAGTCAGGGTTGTTCAGCCTGTAGTAGAGAAGGCTCTGGGGCAGACTTTCTTGTGACCTTTTGGTACTTAAACGGGGCCTAAAAGAAAGATGGGGAGAATCTTTTTAACAAGGCCTGCCATGACAGGACAAAGAGTCATAGTTTTAAACTAATGAAGGGTAGATTTAGACTAGAATTTTTTTTTACAGTGACAGAACAGGAGCAGGTTGCCCAGAGAGGTGGTGGATGTTCCATCCCTGGAAACATTAGAGGTCAAGCTTGACGGAGTTCTAAGCAACCTGATCTAGTTAAAGATGTCCTTGCCCACTACAGGGAGATCGAACTAGATGACTGTAAAGTTTCAGCAGACTTGCTTTAAAATAAAAGAACAAAAATATTCTGCTTTGTCAGCACACAGATTTCATATTTAAAATATATAATATAGTAGTCAAACAGGCAGGGGAGTAAATGTGGGAAAATAGGGAGGAAAAAAGCAATCACAAAACCTAAACTATGTTACACATCTATTGCTGTCTTTTACTTGAGTACACATGCACAGACATACACATGACCCATTTATTCACCTATCTTTGACCAGATTGCTAGTTCATTAATTGCAGGTGTAAGATGTGGAGTTTGAAAACATGAATTTGGGAGAACATGTTGCCTCTGGTTGCTGCTGCTACAAAGCCTGGTGAGGAACAGCAGGCTGTAGAGTATCAGCTGCAGGAGGAAGCTGCCATGATGTCCCACAACTGCAGATTCATCTGAAAGTTCAGGTCTGATGGACAATTTCAGTTTATCATACTCAATTTCTACTGATGCTATACCAAAAGCCCATTTATGACCCTTAGGATCTTTGAAACAACCTTGTCTCAAAAAGTCAATTCCCAAAATGCAAGGCGCATCAGGACCAGTTACAATAGAATGCTTCTTCCACTCTTTACCAGTTAAACTTATCTCAGCTTCTAACTTAGTTAACTCTTGAGATCCACCAGTGATTCCAGAAATAGTTATAACTTCTGTCCCTTTGCAATTTGATGGCAATAAAGTACACTGAGCACCTGTATCAACTAAAGCCCTGTATTTCCGAACTTTTGAACTGCCAGGCCACCTAATGAATACATTCCAATAGATTC
>VWZI01023920.1:74777-86644 GCA_013396835.1 Psilopogon haemacephalus | reverse complement strand
CACCACCACAACATATGTTCTAGTCCTTCAAAAAGTGTAAAAAAAAAAGGGTGTGAACAGTACAGTAATTAAAGAAAAAAAAATGCTAATTAACAATGTAAACAATTCTTATTTTCACTTTTGAGACAGCTGTCATGTAATTTAGCACCCCATTTATTAAAACATGACTCCTGTCACTAATATAATGCTGAATTAGACCACAAACAGACATCTAAATACAGACAGGCTCCCAGATCTAACTGTTAATCACCACACAAGACATGTATGATTCAAAAGATAAACAAATATGAAGGTCGGAGAGCACCCACATCGTCAACATAAACACAAGCACTTCATGTGATCAAACACATGCAGATAGAGTCTATTCATGACTGTGAAGGGTGTTTAACTGGATGATAGCTACATCTCTGCTATACAAAGATCTGAATTTGTCATTTCCATTACGACTGATCACAAAGCATGTGTTAACTCCGGAAGAGAGATTTAGCAGCTGGGCTAAGTATGTATTTTAAGAAAATCTGGTTGATGAAATTATAGATGCAAATTTCATTAATTTGCTCACCAGATGCTCAGACTGCCAAAAAAAAAAACATTGAGACAGCTCTGTAAAATGTACTCTACCACAGAAGGGCTACATGAAGAGTTTTTTGTAATTTATTGCATTATATAATTATCTACAAATGTACAAAAGATTCAACCTCAAACAATGTCCCAGTCCTGTTCATTTTGGAAAGCCAATAACAGTTCAGAGTAAAAGGGTAATTCTGAATATATTGCTGCACCTGAAAGGGCAGCTAATATACACAAAATAGTGTTAGTATTTACAAAAATACCCCAGACGTTTCCCCTCTTTTTCTCCCCCATTTTTATAAACTAATAAATTCAGAGACTGATTATTACATATCATGAATACATATCTCAGGCAGATATAATATCTCAATATTTGTATTCACTTAAATTGCCTTCCCACACTTAAAACTTTTAGTCACTTACACAAAGCAGTCTAAGCAATCTCAATCCAAATATTACCATTTATTTACATGCAGTACTAACAACCCCCCTGAAATACTCCCACAATATCAACATGTTTTGACAAATAGCAGCCAAAATCCTGCACATTTATACAAAGCAGCACAATACAAATGGTCTCATTTTACAAAGGCTTATACATACCATACATGCAGTAACAATGTGCAATTTTTCATCCTGTCACTGTGACACTCTGCATGAAAATGCTGCATTATTAGTACTTACATATTTCTACATTCTTGCTGTTTATAGATTTAAAAATAAGTAATAAATTCTAAAAATCACAGAAGTGAAGGCTAGGATAGAAGAAAAGGCTCAGAAAATAATGTCTCTGCCCAAGGAGTAGATCACATTGCACTGATAGAAATGTAATGGTTCTTCAGGAAGCATAATGAACAACCTTATCTCAGGAGACCTCTGTTCTCTACACACATCGAGTGGTGACAGCTCATCCTTCCCAGAAACCAATACCACGAAAGCGCACTGTCTGAGAGCATTAAACCTACCGAGTGTTAGATGCCTGCTGTCATCAGAGACAAGTATCATCACACAGCTAAGATCCTGCCCTTCACACAAAGAGACTCTTCTCACATTTCTCAGCAATACAGATCAAGAACATCTCTGTTTCATATCAGCACATTAGCCTTTACTACTCTGGAAGATCACTGCCTAATTCCCTAGACCACTGCAGCACAAAGCCAAGTCTAGCCTTTTCTTGGCAGGTGGGCAGGAGTTGCAAAGGCATCCCCCTGAGGTGGAAAGGAATACATGGTTTTATCCTGCCAGATTAGCAGTGTCATTCATTGACTGTGAGATTATTTTGCACAGATGTCCTCCAATAGAAGGTGGATCTCTAACATTGAACACTTGAGGATAGAAATAAGAGGGAAAGCTGTGAAATTTTTGAAGTTACAGAAGCATTAATTACATTTTCTCCAAAATTAGAGGAGAAAGCAAAACAGTCTAAGTCAGCAACTCTGCACTGGTGCGTACAACATTCCTAGATAATAGGAAGCAGAACATCCTCTGTTGCCCAAGAATAGTTATGAAAATTATGCACGACCTGGTCATCTAACCTAACTGAAATTAGCAGAGCCAGGAGGATAGATGGAAGCTGGAGGCAAGTCATGTAGGACAGGGCAGAAGCAGCAGCAAGGCAACCTGCGGTACTGCTGCCCACAGTGCATATGTTCTGTGGGTAACAGATCAGGCAGTGCTGTCAACCTGGCACCACTGAGAAGCTCTGGTTTCCCTTGCACAAATACTTAATAATAGTTTCCTGTTGTCACAATAAATAACTTCTCTTACAGATTCCATTTATATCATGCCTTTCACCAGGCAATTTTCCAGTGGATAATACTAATTAGCTCTCAAAAGGCTCCTATGAAGATTTTTCAAGAACATGGTCAATCATTTCACCCACACTTCTGTCCTCTGTGGCACAAAGTGACACTTTCCTACAGAGCAAAACATAATAATGGGGAACCTAAAGCTGCTGAGGGTGAATATTTCTCATCTCAGTTTGTCAAAGGCCCAGCTGGACTCCTGTGAGCTTCTTTGAAGATTCCAGCTTTCCTAATGAACCCAAAACTCTTTTTTTCAAAGATGAAACAAAGACTTAATTTTATTAAACCATAATAATCATGTATCCTTGTCCAATCCTTGGTTTTGAGATGTTTGGATGTGTTTTTTTTTTTTTTTAAGTTTGTGTACAGTATTTATGCTTTCTTTGTTTCTCATAAACATTTGGCACACTTCTACTTTCTAAAAGGGTGATCTATTGCTACACCTTAGACTTAGAAGTATGTTTTCTATTTGCCTTCATGTAAAATTTAAAATACTAAATTAAAATCATATACAAACTAAGGATGGATTAAGAATGGTGAAGAAAAAAATGGTGAGACTGTATTTTATGTCTGAAAAACATATAGCCAAATACCTGGCATGTCAGAGTATAAGGAATATGGCACAGCCAGTTTGCATTTAAAAGGTTTTGTGTATCAACAATGGTAATTAATGGATAATTACTTGCTATTAAGACTCTTTTACTTGTTCATCTATGATATTATAATAGACTGAGTCCACTTTTTCAAATAGTAAACACTGCAGACTTTACCCTAAACACCAGGAAGTGCATTGGAGGAGCAACAGAAAAGGACTTCAGACTGTTTGGACCAGTAACATATTATTTTAAAACATCTAGTATAGGTATGGAGATGGCATAGATGAACTGTCAGTAATGAAACAATTAGCTGATGCTAATATTCAAGTTAAATTGGTAAAATAACCAATTAAAATGTCATCTTTAATTAAAATGCCAATTAGAGCAAAGGGGTATTAAGATACATGTCAGCTGCTAAAAATGATGCATTCTAATTCTCTTACATGGTATCCTTTCTGTCAACATCACCCAACAGTAAGAGCTTTTTAGCCAACATGAACCCAGGCTCTCATTTGCTTTATTGGCATTCAAACTATTCCAAAAGGCAAGAACTGAGTACTACAACGCTAAAAACAAATTAAGCAGATTTTAAGACAGATATTGAACACATGCAGAAAAGGAAAGAGCAAATATTCTAGACTCAGGGTAGCCTGGTAGAGCAGTCGATATGAAATCCCCCTTCCCAGCCTACTCCCCCCACCTCTGGAAGGAAATCTTCCTCAGATTTCAAAGCTTGTGCTACAGGGAACTAATAAAGCATTATTATCTTCTAATGCCTATTACCATAGGTTTGCAGAATGTCCTTTCACTTCAATTAAGCTGCACCACACAGATAACCATGGTTTACTAGACAATGGGGATTACACAGATGACATGAGATAATAACACACATGGTAGAAACAGCAGTAACAGTTCCAACAGCCCCAGCAACCAGAGCCGAGACACGTCACTGACAGACCCATTAGCATGAGGTCAGTGGAAAATACCCAGGTTTCCAGTTTACATGGGGTATATTTTTTCGCCTGATCGAAAGCTCATCATTCATTCTATGATTTTTTTAACCCTGTAGGTCTCAGCTGCCTTTGGATCAAGCCAGTATCATTATTTTGGGTATCTTAGTATTGCTACCTTCAGTCACATCAAGCAACAATACAAAGCAGATCACCACTCTGGTATCATGCTGCCTTCTTCCTCTTTCCTCAAACCCAAAATACAGGGAAAAGAAACGTAAGTCAGAGCAGCTTCACTCCCAAATCTGAAAACAGCTTTCCAAAATAAAAAGCTTGCAGTGACACAAGCAAATATGCACATATACACAATTGCTTTGTTTCAACATGTCCAGTCCTTTGGTTTCATCTCAACTTGTCAGCAAACTTAAGCTGCTGCATTTAATGATCTCATTAGACAAAGGGAGAATTGCTAAAACGAGGGATTAGACTCAAACATGATGTCTTTATTGCTCTCTCATGAACTGCATAACAGAAACAAATTAACTAAGACACTCTACCTATTTGTCACCTTTGTTTACAGTTTATATCTCTTCCACAAACTCATTTCACCACTATGCTATATTCCTAGTGCATATTAGAGAATTTGTAAACCTTACAAATTCTCTAAGGTTTTTGGGATCTGTTTACTTTTTAACTAAACTTAACTCTACTTAAGGAGAACACCACTATATTCCAGACTGTTGTGAACTACTGAGAGACACTTCCCAATTTTCTGCATCAAAACCTGCAGATCCATCACTGGCAATATCGTAACCCATTTAATGTACCTCTTCCATACCTTCTGATGCAATTCAGTCTGTCCTTTCATGATAAAAGACGCAAACTGAAGATGCAGACTTATGGGTTTACATTCACTACAGTACTGGGACCAGTTCTGTTTAACATCTTCATCAGCGACTGTATTGGTTTGAGCTAATTGGAGGATTTGAGTGAGAAATTAGACTATTGGCTGAGAGAGAGTTAAACATAGTGTGTCACTTCACCGAGTTTTACTGAGAAGAAAAAAAAAAAGTTGTTTTAAGAACTGTTCTCAAAACAACTAGATTAGCAGACTGCTTCTGTCTGGCACTGTGGCTGCTTTCTCCTTTGTCTCTCTGTCTTTTAGCTAATTCAGAGTAAAACTACTAACTCCTTCCTATTACTAATCTCTCTGACTGATCTTCAACTTATCTGCAGCATCAACAGGTGGTGAGATAAGGCTGGGGAAGGGGGGGAAGGTGGTAGCGGGGGGTTTGGTTACCCTCTCTGGGGGATTTGGGTCTCCGGAAGGGGTGTGGTGTCTGTATTGCCTTTTCACTATATATATCTGTAAATATCTGTAATATCCTGTAAATATTTGCTTGTATATTGTGCATTGCTGTAAATATAAAGCTTCATTTATTAACTTCCAGTGTCCTGAGTTCTAGTCAGGGTTTATAAAGGTGGGGGGGGGGCAGGTAACTGCTAAACCTACTACAGCAACGTGAACAGGGAAATTGAGGCAGCCTCAGCAAGTCCACCAATGACACCAAGCTGTATGGTGTGGCTGACAGCTGGAAGGAAGGGATCCATCCAGAGGGACCTGGACAGGCTGCAAAGCAGGGCCTAGGCCAGCCTCATGAGGTTCAACAAGATCAAGTGCAGCGTCCAGTATCAGGGTCAGGGCAATCCCAGTCACTGACACAGGCTGGGCAGTGAATGGCTTGAGAGCAGCCCTGGGGAAAGGGGCTTGGGGGTGTTGGTGCATGAGAAGCTCAACATGAGCCGCCAGTGTGCACTTGAAACCCAGAGAGCCAACCAGAGCCTGGGCTGCATCAACAGAAGTGTGGCCAGCAGGGCAAGGGAGGGGATTCTGCTGAGACCCCATATGGAGTACTGCATCCAGTCCTGGAGTCACTGTTACAACAAGGATCTGTATGTACTGAAGTGTGTCCAGAGAAGGACCACAAGGATGACCAGATGGCTGAAGCTGCTTTGCTATGGAGATGGACTGAGAGTGGGAGCTGTTCAGTCTGAAGATGATAAGGCTCTGAGGAGACCTTATTGTGGCCTTCCAGTAACTGAAGTGGCCTATAAGAAAGCTAGGGAGGGACTTTTTAGGGTGTCATGTAGTGATAGGACTGGGGGGAATGGAGCAAAAGTAGAAGTGGGTAGACTCAGGTTGGATGTTAGGAAGTTCTTCAGCATGAGGGTGGTGAGACACTGGAACAGGTTTCCCAGGGAGGTGGTGGAAGCCTCGTCCCTGGAAGTTTTTAAGGCCAGAGTGGATGGGCATCTGGCCAACCTGATCTCATATGACGTGTCCCTGCCCATGGCAGGGTGATTTGAACTAGATGATCCTTGAGGTCTCTTCCAACGCTGAATTCTATGAATTCTATGATTCTATGATTCCACTTATTTCTACCTGCTGAAACTCAGCCATGGGGACAGTATCTGTGTAATTCACTCTTGCAATCCAGCCAGGATGCCAAATATCAGATAGATTTTACAATGCAATATTTGCAGGGAAACAAATAAAAGGAGATTAGAAAATTATCTCTAAGTTATTACTAAATCCTCAGAAAATTGTTTTCTGAAAAGCTCATAAATTGGCTACTAACATACAGGTCAGACTGATAGCTCCTTAATAGTTAGGTTAACTACTGAAAAAGGGACTCAGTTGTATTATCTTCATAGTTAACTTATTTTAGCAGATGTTTTCCAAGCACCATAAGAGCTGACTTCATTTATTTTTGTATTCACTTAGTACCACTGTTGTACTTAACAATCTGTTCTATGGAGCTACATTGGAAATTGAGAAATTGGCTCAAAATATCCTAACCATTTTGGCCAGTTCTCAGTTGTTAAAATGGACCTTTCAAGACTATGGTCACTTCAAAACATGCTCAAATTAGATTAGACTAAATCTTCCAACCTAGTGCAGCACAAGCAGAGGAAAAGGGGTCTAAGTCACATCTGCACTCAGTGCATTGACCATGACAGAGCCTTACTGAAAATTAAACCTTTCTAGAGGCTGGTTTCATTTACACTCAGCTCCATGCAATTCAAAGAAGCCTGCTTATCAGCCGTGCTGGAAAGCATAGGTGTAGTCTAGATGGAAGGCCTGTTCTGTGGAAACTCTGTGGAGATGAGATAAAGATTTTTTTTTTTTAAATCCTAAAGAAATTATCATCTTTCAGCAGCCATGGAAAACTTTACTTGCACCTAACTCTGCTATGATACATAATGCTCTACAGTCAAAATACTTATTAGAAAGTAGCAGTCTCTTCAGGCTATTTCATTTTGTCCTACCATTTGCTCCCTGGGAGAAGAGCTAGACCAATCAGTCCCATGACTGCACTGATGGATCACGCATCCTCTTTCATGATATACTAAAACTCTACTGCTTGGCCACTTGTTGCACTGTCTACAGTTAGCCAGACTCAGGCTGGAATGAAGAGAGTTTGTTCATCTGATATTCTGGTTCTAGGAAACTGAAAATTCAGCAGCTGATCAACAACAGCAGGCCAAGTTTTGATTGCGAGTTGTAAATTCAGAATTACACCCCACTGCGTCACAGTGAGAGCCATTAGCAGCATTTCTTTTCCATCCTTTTTTTTTTGCAGTATCAATCTCTTGGGAAATTAATTTTAAAACCCTATCTTTTTCCACATAAGACTTGCTGAATTTCAATCGACAGATCACTCCCTCCTCCATGTCCATTGGGGAAGAATTACAAAATTGAAGAAAATTCTTTTCAGGTTAAATGTGATGCAGTACCCCCAGATGTTAATGCTTTTGAGGATATAATCATAGAACAGTTTATTCTTCAGTCGTTACAGTGATAAAAGGGACATACTACTGCTGCCAGAACATTCTCAAATAAAAAATAACAAAGAAATTGAGAAGATGACAGCTCTATACTGCCATAAATGCTTTAAAAATTATTTCTAGCAGTGAAGTCATGTGCTGCCACAATAGAGCTATATTTTCTCACAATGTATATTCACATAACAGACAGAGAGTAATTTTTCAGAAGCAGCCTGTGACAGCATACTTGGGAATCAAGATACACATTACTACATGGCAAAGTTGTTAATAACAGCATTATCCTAAAGGCTGACAAAGAGGTTATTCATTTATTGTCCATTATGCACTGGCTGGATGGTGCTTGATAGCTCTAAAGGAGAAGACTATCTGTTTATGTTCTCACAAGTAAGATATTAATAGTTTAAAAATTCGTATTAACTGTGTGGTGAAGTGAGAATAATGCTGAGTTTTTTGTGTCAGAGAAGCATAAAGTTGCATTTATGTATTCAAAGCAGTACTCATACCAGGGTAGACCAGCACATTTTCTCATGATCTCCACTACAGAAGAATCCAAAACCAAAAATTAAAACAAAATTCACACCAGAGACTGATTGCTTTGCAAGAATGCCTTTGCAGATCTTCAGATTTACTAATAACGCATTCCTTGTAGCTGGTACTGCATTTCCCTACTAACTGTACAAATCAGCTGTAACCTGCAACTTTGAAACCCCACACTTTTCAATATTATATCTCTATGTAATTAAGCATATAAACAGAGGGCCTATTCCTTCTGCCTTTATAAATAACCATATGCAGTAATTACCATCAGAAGTGACTGCTCTGTCATTCAAGGGATATAAAGAAAGAAAGAAAACTTACTACTTGTTTGCACATTTATTTGGCATCTGATTATCTGGGAGGACTCCTTTCACAGTGTGATACAGAATATGAAAACTAATAGATCCAGCAATCAGCTGAAAATAAGGTCACACACAATCTTTCTCATTCTTCTGCATAAATATCTGCATTTCATATAGCTACAGTACCCCGCTGCATGAAAGTTGCTTTAAAACACACAAAGCTTGCATCTATTTTAATCCTTAGAAGACTAAATCCCTAAACTGTAGTGAAAAGTAGCATATCTTTGGGAAAGCAGCCATTAAAAATATACTGATTTTGTTTTTTTTTTTAATGTTAACAAATTGCTTTTTAAAAAACAGTTTTGGGAGCATTAGAGTGACAGTTTCAGGAGCAAGTGGTTTCAACAAGAGACAGACCCATAACCAAACGTCTAAGTTCTGCAGTGAGAATAAAGCCACAGGTTTAACATTGAAATCAATGTGAGAAAATAGGCAGGTATGTACACATATATAACAATCAAGAGCATAGCGAATGTATTTCTCACTTCTGCTCAGCAGAGATAGAGAAGCAGCTTATCCTTGCAGCTGGAGTGACTTTACATTAGCTGACAAGGAAATACAATGCCATGGAACAGAAGCATTAAATTAATTCTGTATGAAGTTCCAGAAAACAGTTTGGCCATTTTAAAAAAGCAAATTATTTATGGAAATCTGCCTTGTCTATATTTAAAAAGCAAATAAACACCACCCTCCCACATACACACACATGTAATTATGAAGACAAGCTTCAATAGCTGTACATTACTGCTCCAAAGACTCAAATCACCACACACAAGAACGACGCCAACTAAAACAGATTCATCTACAACAGACTGACTGTGGGTAATTGTAGTGATTTTTTGACTGAGAGAGGAGACATACTGGGGACAACATAGTAGCATAGAGACTTCTATGATCATATAAAACAGTCACGATTAACATGAAATCATAGAATCATAGAATAGTTTTGGTTGGAAGTGACCTCAAAGATCATCCAGTTCCAAACCCCTGCCATAGGCAGGGACACCTCCCACTACAACAGGTCTTCTCAAGGCCTCATCCAACCTGGCCTTGAACACCTCCATGGAGAGAGCAGCCACAACTTCCCCAGGCAACCTGTGCCAGTGTTTCACCACCCTCACTGTGAAGAACTTCTTCCTAACATCCCATTTAAATATCCCCTCTGCCAGTTTAAATGCATTACCCCTCACCCTGTCATTACAAGATCTTGTAAATAGTCCCTCCCCAGCCCTCTTGTAGGCCCCCTTCAGATACTAGAAGGCTACTACAAGGTCTGTTCGAAGCTTACTCTTCTCCAGGATGAAAGGCCCTAATTCCTGTAGCCTGCTGTGGTGGTTTAGCAGTTACCTGCCCCCCCACACCCTTTGATAAAACCGAGGCTAGAACACAGACCGACTGGAAGGTGGTAAATGAAGCTTTGTATTTACATCAATGCTCAATATACAAGCAAATATTTACAATGTATAACAGATATTTACTGATATATACAGTGAAAAGGTAATACAGAAACACCACACCCCTCCCAGAGATCAAAATCCCTAAGAGGGGTTTTCTAACCACCCCTACCACCTTTCCCCCCTTCCCTAATCTTATCTCACCATCTGTTGATGCAGCAGATAGGCAAAAGTAGATTGACCAGGAAGATTAGCAGTAGGAAAAGAAGTTACTGGAATTATTGGGAATTAGGTACAAAAAGGCAGGGAAACGGAGCCATGCAAGGAGAGCAGCCACAGCCCAGAGATGCCTGAAGCACTCTGACTTATTTATATTTGGGTTACAACTTTTAAATTTTTTTTTTCTTTCTCAGTAAAACTGTGAGTGAAGTGACATCATATGTTTTAATCTCTCAGCCTATAGTCTAATTTCTCACTCAAATTCTCCAATTAGTTCAAATCAGCACACCTGTCCTCATAGGAGAGGTGCTCCAGCCCTCTGAGCATCTTTGTGGCCCTCCTCTGGACAGTTAAATGGCAGTTAAAAATTAAGAACTCTATGTGGTCCACTCCACAAGGCTACAAATCTTTTATGTGAACAACCACAATTTTATGCTAAACGATCAAAGAAGTATTACAGGTTTAAGCATGTGTGAGTACCTGGCAGCTCTGAAGATGAAAATAACATCCAAAATAGCACCGCAATTGCAGTAGAGGCACCCACATAACAATGTAAGGTTTAGCAATAAAGAAAACATCCACACAAGGGAAAAAAATAACCAATAGAAATAGTAAGCATACATATAAAAACATAAGATTTTGATCTTCCAGTTTAAATAGTTATGGATTTATTTTATTTTTAAGAATTCATCTTACATTGAAAAACTGAAATGAGATTCAGTTTTAATCTGACATTGGTATGAAATGCTGGAAGACTGCAAGCATGAGCACAGATCCGTGAGCTGCTAAGCAAGAAACAAACTGCATTTTTGTGCTACAAAACAAACTGCTCTCAGCAGCGCATCTCTGAGGCTGCAGTGAAAGCCAAGGCACTGCTTCTGAATTTAGAAAGGGAAAGGCTGACAGAAAGGAGAGTGGTAAATCTAAGACTGTGTGTTTCACCACCCTCACTGGAAATAACTTTCTCCTAACATCCATTTTAAATCTCACCTCTTCCAGTTCAAACCCTTTACATGTCATCCTGTCATTACAAGACGTTGTAAATAATCCCTCCTGAACCTTCCTGTAGGGCCCTTTTACATACTGGAAGGCTACTACAAGGTCTCCTCAAAGCCTTCTTTCTCCAGGCTGAAGAGGCCCAACTCTCACAGCCTGTCCTCATAGCAGAGCTGCTCCAGCCCTCTGAGCATCTTCGTGGCCCTCCTCTGGACTTTCTCCAACAGTTCCATGTCCTTCTTGTGCTGGGGGCTCCAGAGCTGTATGTAGTTCTCCAGGTGGAGTCTGATGAGAGCAGAATAAAGAAGAATCCCCTCCCTTGCCCTGCTGGCCACGCTGCTCTTGCTGCAGCACAGCACACAGTTGCTGTCTGGGCTGCACTCACATTTTTGGCTCATTTTGAGCTTTTCATCAACCCAGACCCCCAGGTCCTTTTCCTCAGAGCTGCTCTCCAGCCACTCACCATCCAGCCTGTATTTGTGCTTGGGATTGCAGCGACCCAGGTGCAGGACTTTACACTTGGCCTTGTTAAATTTCATGAGGTTAGCCTGGGCCCACCTCTCCAGCCTGTCCAGGTCCCTCTGGATGG
>VWZI01023920.1:45208-68076 GCA_013396835.1 Psilopogon haemacephalus | reverse complement strand
GAGTTGTCCACCCATCAAGTCCTTGTTTTTCCAGCTTGGTGACCAGGATGTCATGTGGGACAGAGTCAAAGGCCTTTCTTAGATCCAGGATGATGACATCAGTTGCCCTTCCCTTGTCCACTGCTGCTGTGACTTCATTATAGAAAGCCACCAAGTTAGTCAGGCATGACTTGCCCTTGGTGAAGCCATGCTGGTTGGCATCAGACACCTCTGCTTCATTCTCCATCTGCCACAGCAGAGCCTCCAGAAGGATCAGCTCCTTGATCTTGCCAGGCACAGAGGTGAGACTGACTGTTTCGTAGTTTCCAGGGTCATCCATTTTTCCCTTCTTGGAGATAGGTGTTATGTTTGCCCTTTTCGATTCATCAGGAACTTCACCAGTCTGCCATGACCTTCCAAATACAATGGACAACGGTTTGGCAATGTCATCTGCCAGTTCCCTCAGGACCTGTGGGTGGATCTCATCAGGCCCCATGGACTTGTGCACGTTCAAGTTCCTTAGGTGCTCACGAACATGATCTTCAATTACAGTGGGCAGGTCTTCACTCCTCCANCTGTCCTTTCTTCCACTCTCTGTAGGCTTTCTTCTTGTGTCTAAGCGTGTCCAGGAGTTCTCCATTCATCCATGCAGGCCTCCTTGCATTCTTACTTGCCTTCTTCTTTTTTGGGATGCATTGCTCCTGGGCCTGAAGGAGGTGATCCTTGATCAATGACCAGCTTTCCTGGGCCCCCATTCCTTCCAGAGTTTTTTCCCATGGCACCCTGCTGAGCAGACTCCTGGCGAGATTAAAGTCTGTAGCAGACTCCTACTATGGTGTCCACTTCCCGTGCCTTCCCTTTAACCTTCACCCACATGCTCTCTGTTTTGGTGTTGGATATCCCTAGGTTGAGCTCCATGGATTCCAGTTTATCACTGATATAGAGAGCTACACCCCCTCCTCTTTCCACTGCGTGTCCCTCCTGAAAAGTCTATACCCATCTATCCCTACACTCCAATCATGAGAACCATCCCACCATGTTTCAGTTATGCCAATGATATCATAACCCTGGAGACTTGCAAATATTTGTAATTCCTCCTGTTTGTTCCCCATGCTCCTTCCGTTAGTGTAGAGGCATTTTAGTTGTACCTCTATTGGTGCTGACTTATTCACTGATTTTCTTTTATCCTGTTCTTTGAGCATGATTTCCTCAGTCAGTATTTGGACTTGTCTATGTTCAGACACGTCTGTAACTACCAGCCTATCTCTACCCCTCATGCCATTACTACCACGTAAATTACCACTTGATGTTTCCCTCTTGGCAGATAAAATCTGGATTGGATATGGCTCATCTCTGCAGAACCCTGGATGCACTGTCCTGTCCCCAGAATGCTTCAGGGCAGCAGGTTGAGAGCCATCACCAAATCCTCATTGCTCCCACACTGATCTGTCCTCCCACATCTTACCACATGGAGGTCTGATTACATTGTCCCCTTCCCCCTTCATAACCTGTTTCAAGCCCTGTCAACTAGTCCTGTTATCTCCTCTGCAAGGACCCTCTTCCCTCTTAGAGACAGTTGTCTCCTGTTTGGTGTCAGCAACCCTGGTGTTTTAAAGGTCATGCCATTATCAAAGAATCCAAATTTATGGCGGTGACACCATCCACGGAGCCACATATTAAAAGACTGCATTCGGCTACTTATTTCAGTGTCTCTGCCACTGGTTGGAATAACAGATGAGAAGATGATTTGTTCCCTGGAGTTCCGTATCACCCATCCCAAGGCCCTGAAGTATTTTTTAACTTTTCTGGGACCACTAGTCATTATTTCCTCTCCTCCTACTTGAAAGATCAATAATGGATAGTAGTCCATAGAGTGGACTATGTTAGGAATTTTCACAACATCCCTAACCCGAGCCCCAGGTAGGCAGCACACCTCCCTGTGAGAGGGATCAGCCCAACATATCAGTCCTTCTGTTCCTCTCAGAAGTGAATCCCCTACAACTATGACTCTCCTTTTTTTCTTTGTTTCACTAGTCTTAGTCTTCATTCTTGGGGGATGCCAACACACCTTGGGCAACTGAATATGTGGATTTTCCCCTCCATTCTCCTCTGCCTGACCCTCAGTTATTAGTGCCCTGTATCTATTATGCAAGTGGAGCTGGTAAGACTGAGAAGATTGGGAGGGGGCTTTCTTGCCCCTGTGAGGAGGGACCTGCCTCCACTCCCCCTCGTCTCGTGGGTCTCCTCCTTTACCTGTTTTAGCAGGGGAATGAGAGGAAACTGAACCCTCTCCTACCTGTGCAGTCTACACCTGCTGCTTCTCCCGCAGGGATATTATAGTCTGTCTCCGTTGGTCAATTTCCCCTTTACAATCACATAGAGATCTTAGTCTCTCAACTTCCTCCTTAAGCCCAGCCACCATACTGAGCAGATCACTCACCTGCTCACACCTCACGCAATTTTCATGTACACCACCCTCCATTCCAAATGTTAGGCTCAGGCATTCACTGCAGCCAGGGGTTTGGACACCCACAGATTTGCATGAGGCATCAGTCTGGGTGCCCACATTTCTCCTAGCCCTGGTATTTGCCCGAGTTACAACCATGGTTTAAGCTTTGGTGTTTGGATGGGTTTGTTTGTTGTAGTTTTTTTGTTTGGTTTTTTTTCCCCCCTCTTGGTGTGCGCTGTTCGGGTGAAATAGCCGCTGCCACCTCAAATGGCTGCTGTGCTGCCTGCTCTGGAATCGTATTTCACGCGGAGCCTCGGGAATGTTCCCAGGTGCATCACTCCCTTTGCGCAGGCGCATGAAGAAGCCTACTCTACCGCCCCTCCTCCCCTTTTTTTCAGTACTGTTAGTGGCCGGAGCTGACCACGGTGCTGGAGCTGCTGCTGGAGCTGTACCTGTTCTCAGTGCCACCGCCGCCTCGAATGAAATTAGAGGTGTAATGTAATTAGAAGGTGTTAGGTGATAGGTTGGACTTGATGATCTCAAAGTTCTTTCTCAACCTGGTTAATTATGTTATTCTGTTTTTATACTTAGCTATTAATTTAATTAATATGTTTGGGTTATTTCTGTGATAAGTAATCCTTTTGGTTGGATTTCAACAGTGAACAGCATTATCTGTCATATAATATTAAACAAAGGGAATATTTAACAATATAGTAAGCCTGTGTGAAGGTTTGAATTGAAAACACATGGAACAAAAACTACACAGGTCAATTGCTTAGAGATTGTTGTCATGGATGCAGGGAGTTAATGTGACTGAGTCAGGAATCATAAAAATAGAATTATTTTATTTTTCTGAAAACCCCATCCCCAAACTATATACAGAACTAGTTTAGGCTTATTTACACATTCAATTTGATCAGGAAAAATCTTCATAGGATGCTGTGGGCAAATTTGGAGATTTAGGAAGTCAGAAAATGCAAAAGGCTAAGCTACAAACACAGCTTTACCCCACTAAAAATTAGGCTGAGCAGAGAATTAAGGGAACAGCAGGCTTTACTCAGGGAAGTGAGATAGGAAATTTGAGATGACCCCTTGCTGGATTTCTCTGTGGCTTGGCTGCCTTCTGATGCTGCAAGCAATATACAATTGTAGATCCAAATGGCAAAACTCCAAGGCAGGTGGAAAAGCTGCCAAACTCAGAAGTGTCTCAAGCACTTCTTCCACGAGTGGAATGATCATGGAACAATGTTGCCTCAGCAGCAGCAGAAGAGAGCCAAACTATTGCACAGAATGGTGCAAAAGTCAGGAGAACCATCCAAATGCAGGGATGGTGCAAAAGCCAAGAGCTGTGGAAAAGGTAGGAGGCATCTAAAACCAGGGATGGTCCAAACCAGGAATTCTGTCACAGCAGGAACTCTGTCAAGGTGGGAGCTCTGTCAAAACAGGAACCTATCCTGTCAGGAGCTATGTCAAGGCTGGAACAGTGCACTTTTCTCCCTTACTCTATTTATGCTTTTTCTAGACAGAGTGTCCACTTGACATTTTATACTGGGCACGTTTAACCCAGCCAACCACCAGCCTGATTCCCAGCATGGGCTTCAACAAGGGTCAGTACACATGTAGAGAAAGGCACCTTTTACTGTTCCTCCCTCAAACCCACAGTGGGGAGGGGGGGGAAGGAAATCAGTTTTCATGCCTTCTTTTTGTCCCCATTCAAATCCCCAGAGACAGAGGTTGGGAGGGAGAAGGAAAGAGTGATCTACAACAACCATCTACTCCAACCTCCCTGCCCTGGGCAGGGATGCCTCTCAACTAGACTCAGCTGCTCAAGGCCTCATTCAACCTGGCTGTGAACACCCCCTGGGGAGGAGGCAGCCACAACTTCCCTAAGTAGCCTATTCCAGAGTATTAGCACCCTTGTACTGAGGAACTTCTTCCTAAGATTCAGTCTAAATCTACTCTCCCTAAGTTTCAAACCCTTGTCCTGTTGCTAGACCGCTTTATGAAAAGTCCCTCTTCAGCCTTCCTGTATGATCCCTTCAGATACTGGAAGGCAGCTCTAAGGTCCCCCCAGACTCTTCTCTAGGCCAGATCTCAAGCCCAGCTCCCTCAGAATATCTTCATAGTACAGATGTTCCAGCCCTTGGATCATCTTTGTCTGCACTAAGATCACTCACAGAGTTTCTTTACTGTCTTGCAATTGAGTGTGCAGCAGGAATATCTGGCATTTGAAATATGCTGAACACAGAACATATTTTTTTCATTAGAGAAAATTTTCTGGTTAACTAATCTTCTGTAGTTTACATGAAATCTAAGAAATGTAGTCTTGTATCCTTGAAACACGTGCATTACTTAAAATTTGAAGTTGGTATGCTGTCCAGTGAGTCATTACATCTCAAAGGAATTTTAGCCCTATTGACTATGTACAAGAGCATCCAGATTTATTCTGCCCATGCACATTTCCTTCCAATTCTCTTCAATTCTGAAAGCAGATATTTTAACAAGGGTTGAATAACTCACCTTTACCCCACATCAGTCACCAAAATTTTTCTTAATGGAAGTAAAAGAGAATAGGCAAGAAGCATATTGAGTGCCTCAGGAATTTTTCTGAAGATTTTGAAACGCTCAGTAACTTTCTGGTAGTGAAAGTAAGAATGATGCCACAGCCAAAAAAAACCCCATAGCAACACCAAGAGGAATAACAAGCCTAAATATCACCTTCAACAATAGAAATTTACATCAACTTCTAAAGAGACTTGCACAAGACATCTCATGCCCAAAGATAGGAAATAACCAGTCACAGCTCTGGATGAGCTCTGCATCGCACTCCTCTTCTTGAGTGGAGATGGGCAAAGGCAATGACATCCTCAACCATCTTATCTCCACCTAGGCAAGTGGAGGAGCTTCTGTATCATGAACAACTATTCAAAGAATACTAACTTGCTTGTGGATGATTCCTCTGACATCAATTTCACTCACTACAGAGTTTTGGAAAAGATTAGTCAATTGAAATGTATAGTGCAGCTGACCAAGGCATCAGTAGCTGTGCCTAATCAGCACCTCGGCACATACTGTAAAGTTTCACATCCTGTTTTGATAAAAACAAAACTTGTCCACCTCCTCATTTCAAGAAACCCTTAACATATCCTTCTCCTTTCTAACAATATCATGAAAAGTACTCCTGCTGTAATAATGTACTTATTTCTGACTAAGCATGCCCAACAATACTATTAGAGACCTATAAAGTCCTAGTCAGGAAGCAGAAATCAATTCAAAGTGACTATGTGAGCCTTCTGGGGGAAAACAAAACAAAACAAAACAAAATAAAACAAAACAAAACAAAACAAAAAGGCAAGACAAGAAAAGCAAAAGGCCATGTTAATTTGTTGGTTTTTTGGTGTTTTTTTTTTAAATCCAGACTCACATCAGAATGTAATGGGATTGGTTGCAAATGTGACAGACACTTCAAGAGGCCTGAAGAGTTATTATAAATATTATTTCAGCCTAGCATTCATACTTAAACTGCCAATGCTGAACATGATTTTCCACACCAAGCAGCTTTACCTCCCCTGGTTTATTATTTGATGCGTCAGTATATGATATGGGCAAGCACTGAAAGGTGACTTACAGGCATTTATTAAATCACCACAGTTTACAAAGTCTCTAGATAAGGCAATGAGCTTATAAGAAGTAGTCTCTTGGGAAATAAAAAAAACACAGCAGGAATTATCTTCTCTGGGCATCTTTAATACTTAGCTGGTTTTCATCAGATAGCAGTGGGCAAATCTAAACTGCAGAAGATGGTTACAAGAACAATACTAGTAGCCAAGAACAATACTAGGGACATTACATGTCAAAGAATTCCATTTCTTCTCTGCCTTCATGTGAAAAAAAGCAATGACATGGAGTGGCAGTGTCCCAAAACCCAATACCAGTACACAAGCCTCTAACTGCATCACAGCCAAAAACTAGAAATGTGAGCAATTACAGTTAGATCCCTCAATGAATATAAATCAGAGACAAAGACAACCTATCATTTGAAACTAACAGCCTATCCTATGTCCCTGCTGCACATTGGACAGATAGCAATAACCAAGATTCATGTAAATCTGGACTAGGAAACATCAGATTAGGTTGCCTAGTCTGGCTTGTTATATAATGTAGGCCACCACACCCATGTTGTGACTGACCTGGGACTCAAACCAAGAAATTGTGACAGACGAGCACAGACTTTTGAAAAGCATATCCAATCTTGATACACAGGCATGGACGCTCGTTTCAGTTCCACTGTTTATTTCATTGACAAGAGCAAAATTTAATCAAAATGCAAAATTAATAAGAATTTGATCCTCAGGCAGTGAAAAGAAATCTAAGAAACTGTTTGGGAGACTATTCTTCTGATACGAACGCATTTTTCATGAAGCAAAATGAGAAGATGGTATTTGCTATGAGAATCCTTGGGCGGTCTTGCCCTTATTCCTTGTATACACAAATAAGCAGATGCACTCAACCAACAGCATCATCACTTTCAGACACTGGAATAAAAATGCTGTAGGACGTTTCTAAAGGGACTTACTGGTTTCCTTCTGGTGGAAGAGCTCAGCCAGTCAGTATAAGCAGGCATTTTCATTTTGGATCACTATACTTGAACTGGTTTTCATATTTTAGGTATTGTAGGAAGCAATAAGCACAATGAGTGCTGCCTATCCACACTCCAGTGTGAATCCTCAATATTGCTTCACATACAATGTGAATACATTTTGCGTTAATCTATGTCTGGGAAATAGCTCATGAATAATTTATTCAGTGATAACTCCTCCAATCAGAGAATTATTTGAATACATGTTACTAGTGTTGGATTAACTCTCATCATTACTGGTTCAAGGAANAAAAAAAAAAAAAAAAAAAAAAGGTCAAAATTGCTCCAAACTGCTATTATTAGCAACTAAAACAAAAATTACATTGGATGGATAAAAAATCCCTACTGCTATCCAAATATATAAATAAATGCATTAAAGTAAATAAATAAGTACATAAAATATATATTAATAAGTACATCTCTCTGGGAAGAATGGGAGGTCTCTTGACAGGGATGCAAACTCAGAGGGAGTGAGATGCATCCCAAATCCATTTTCATCCAAACAAACTGCAAGCTTTTGCACACACATCTTCTGATTGGGGCTTTGAAAGCTTACCCCTTGGAGCATACCCAACAGCAGTGGAAAATGATACGTGCTCCAAATCCATTTAATGTACCACATCTATGAACTCCCTGCCTCAATCCTCCAGGAAAGATTCTGAAGAACACACCATGTGAGAAAAACTGAAACCAAATTGATTACTCATTGGCGTTTATCATTCTCTCGTGGGTTAAATGAGAGGCATGGCAGACTTTTGCTTCATTAAATATTAGGTTTTTTACTTTGCTTTTTTCAGATTCATTTTTATTCTTCGCCTCCCCTCCTGTGCGAGCCTTATTGTCTTACTTTTCAACTGTAATTATCCCTTTTCAATAGTAATCCTTTCTGAAGCAGCCTAGATTTTCACTCCTTTTGTACTGAACCAGATTCCTCAATATTTGATCTAGTAACTGGCTTATTTTACACTCTAATACCTCATTTGCCACCTCTGCATACAACCTGGTTCTTTCCATACCTGAACCATCTACTTTCCATGCTCTCATTACCTCTTCCTTTGTATTTCTCACCTCATTCTGTCTAGTGCATAGGATTCCTCTTCTGTCCAATAAACCTTGCTCTTTTCTTTAACTCTAGTCTTATTTTCCCAAACTATATTTCAAGCCTTTTTTTCCCCCCTGATTTAATTCATGTTTAATGAGACTTTAGCTGAGTACTTTGAGCTGTTGCTTTGTATTGTGTGACAAAGAAAATCAATGATAATCACAAAGCATACTAAAAAACACTAGCCAGAAGCACAAAGGGGTTGTTCCAATGTGCTGCATGCATGTATAGAGTGTCATTAAGCTATCCCATCTCCCTGGTGAGCTCTGATGAATCTTCCTCTGTAGTAATACAGAAAATAGAAAAAACCCTTACTTCCTACTAGACTGTAAAAACACACAGTGATAGAGGGGAGTTTGTAATATCTCATGAGTTAAAAATTATCAGCTGCTTGTAAAGGTACAGAAGTTTTGCTATTCTGACCATGAGCCAGCAGTCTGCCCAGCTGGCAAAGAAAGACAATGGCATCGTGGCTTGGATTAGAAATGCTGTGTTCAGCAGGAGTAGAGAGGTGATTGTCTCCTTGGACTTTGCTCTGATGAAGCCGCACCTCAAGTGTTGTGTTCAATTTTGGGCACTGCAATAAAAGAGATGTGGACGTGCTAGAGTGGGTCTAGAGGAGGGCAACGAAGCTGGAGAAGGGTCTAGAGAATAAATCTTATGAGAAGAAACTCAGGGAACTGGGATGGTTAGTTTGAAAGAGAGGGGAGATCTCATTGCTGTCTACAAGTACCTGAAAGGACCTTGTGGAGGGGTTGGTGCTGCTCTCTTCTCACAGCTAATTAGTGACAGAACAAAGGAGAATGGCCTCAAGCTGAAACTGGGGAGGTTTAGTTTGGACATTAGGAAAAAGATTTTTGTGTAGAGAGTGGTCAGGCACCGGAATGAGCTGCCCAGGGAGATGGTGGAGTCACCAACCCTGGATGCATTTAAAGGTCATTTGGATGTGGTGCTTGGGGATATGGTTTAGGGTGAACTTTATAGAGCAGTGATATTGGTTGGACTTGGTGATTCTGAGGGTCGTTTCCAACTGGAATAATTCTGTGATTCTGTAATCACATTTGGAGTAGACAGTCATTGTCACCAGACACAGATAGGCTGGGTCCTAACACAGCCATGTTTATTGAACTCCACAGACAATTCAATGTGTTCCTTTAGACTTCACTCCCTAAATATAGCTTCTGTTTGAATGAAAAATACAACAACAAAGATGCAGCAAGAGAACACAGAGGACATTAATGCAGATAAAGAAGCATTTCTTCATTTAATAGTAGTAAAGATTTTATACATAGATGGCCTTATAGAGGCAAGAGCTTTGTCCACTTCCCTAGCATCAAGGCCTTTAACTAGAGAGTAAAGGCTTTGCACCCTTAAGCAGAGAGCCATGGGCAGCTGATGCCATGGCATTCACGTGTCAGATCTCATATCTGGGCAAGCAGCTCATGAGGTATCATTTTTGCCTTCACAAGATGAATGCCACAGGGGGCTGCAGCAAGCTGCATGCCTGATGTGACCCTCAGAAATGGAGCAGGTGTGCAGTGTCAGGCTGCAGTGAGAACTAGCTTTATTTGGGCTCCTCCACAGATAGGCCTTTTGTGAGTGACAAAGCTAACACACCCTCAATTACCTCAGGAGGACTGTCACTGTTTCCCTGTCTGTTTATACCCTAAATATTTCCAGTTTACATAAGATATAAACAGTCATGACAGTAGAAGTGTCCCATTTCATTTGCAGGTTGGTGGCACCTGGCTCACCAGAAGTTCAGAGCCCTGAACAGGTATTTCTCTAAAGATAAGTCTTGAAAAGTGACTAATCCAATCTGCACTGTACTTGGATTACCTTCTCCCAGAGCATCTTAAGTGATGCATCCACTCCTCAAGCAGAACAGATCACAAGGATTTAAACCTGCATCACTTTTAGTTTCATGATTTTGCAGTTTCATGCAGCAGCTATGAATAACCAAAACTATCAGGGTAAGAGAGGTTAATGGGATTGATTTGTCAGACTGCATGCATTCCCAGAATGCTGGAATGGGAGATTTTTTTCCTTCAGAGATGTAAGCATTACTATCAGATGTCTAGAGAGCAAGCACCATGGAACAGAAGCATGTGAACCCTTATCAGACCATCTTCAATGTGCAGTATTGTTGGAAATAATGTCATTAAAGATAGTAACATGGGTTCCTCAAATAACTTATGCTAATTATCATTAAAATTATAATTAAATATTCAATTGAAAGAAATACAAAGGAGATTGAACAATTCCATGCCATGTCTTTGTCATGGTGAATATGTTTTAAATTAAGATAGAAGCTCATTAAACCCAGCTGATTTTACGGAACTACATATGACAATTTGACTGCATACTTCCACTACCATTAAATTGAAACCAACATGCAGTACTACAAAGAGAGGCACTACCACTTACTCAAGAGAGGTGCTCTATTAAACTGATGGAACCATTCAAATGTATAAAAATGGGGAAATCCTCTTCCCTATGCACCACTTGTCAGTCAGCTTTTGTCTACAGAGCTCCTTACAGTGCAGCTCCATAAATACTCCTACTATGCCAGTGAACAAGCAACAGACTTCTGCACAGGAATGGCTTGGGGCAGGCAGGAACTTCTTAACGTGACTTAATCATCAAAACTGGAGTTACTCCTGTGCTATCTAACCTATATATCTCATTGTTCAAGGGAATTCCTTTAAATCTACTCTGAAACATGTTTAGCCACCTTTGGTGACTGTTACAAACTGCTTGAGCCCCAAGCACGCATGGTAGTGGGCTTCAGAATAAACAGGCACTATGCTGTTGTGGAAGGCTAATAGGCCTAAAACATGTCCTGGCTTGCTCCACCCTTCTGCTGATGGGGGAAGCAAGGGTGGGACGAAAACAAAGGCTTGGGCCATTCCGAAAGTGAATAAAAGGTAAAGAAGCCCCCATTTTACCTAATATGGTCAGTTTGACAAAGTACCATTCTGATTGATTAATCTCTGTGGCCAAAGGAGCCACTACACTGGGGCAAATAATATAAATGGAACTAAGTTGCAGGCTCTGCTCTGACAGCATACTCTTGGCTCTCTGCTCGGACAATGTGCTTTGCTATGCCTTAGTGTGTTCTGCTCTGCCTTGTGCTTCAGACCAGCAAAGCTTTGATGTACAAGCTTTGACTACCCGGAAACTTGCTGTGCTTCAAGTTTACAGAAGAAGGCATTAAGTGCCTCATGATGTGGCAAGAAGCCGCCGACATCATGCTCTCTGCACATCTGCAAGACATCCTGCCTGTGCCTCTGGAAACCTTTGTGCCAAGTCTGGAGATCAAAAGCAGAACCAGGATGAGGTAAGAGATCATCTGCCTCTTTCCCAGTACCCTGTTTAGAGTCTGGGAAGATCTAGAAAGCTCTCTATAGCTGAATTCTATTGTGCCTTCTACCTTAGCAGAAAGGAGCCTCTCATGTCTCCCCTTGAGGGCGAGTGGCATATTGGCTGCAAGACTCTCTTTCCAAAATAGTTTAATGTTTGCTACCTTGTTGCTAGGTATGTCTTAAGTGGTCTAGATTCCCTCTTTCCCTCTGTGTAATACTTTCCCTCTGTATAATACTGTGTAATGCAAAGAACCTATTACTATTAAAAATTATAGCCAGTGGCAAGATTGCTAAATATCAAAATTATTAAACCATACTAATTTTGGAATAAATTCCGCCCATACTGTTACATATGCATAGACTGGGAATCAAACCCTTGCCTTACCACTTTTAAAAACAAGGAATCCAAGCAAGCTGTGAGTGGGTGAACCAGGAGCACTCTGACCTCTTGGAGTGGGGCTAAAGGAGGGCCACGAGGATGACTGGCGGTTGGAACACCTCTGCTATGGGGACAGGCCCAGGGAGCTGGAGTTGGTCAGCCAGGAGAGGAGAGGACTCCAGGGAGACCTGTTGGTGACATTCCAGTGCCTGAGGAGGGGCTAAGGCAGAGCTGGAGAGGGTATCTTTACAAAGGCCCATAGTATTAGGACAAGAAATGATATCTTCAAACTAGAGAAGAGCAGACTTAGATTGGATGTTAGGATCACTGGGTGGTAGAACACTGGAGCAGGTTGCCCAGGGAGACAGCTGAGGCCCCATCCCTGGAGATATTCAAGGTGAGGCTCAACAGTGCTCTGGGCATCCTGATCTAGTTGAGGATGCCCCTGCTGACTGCAGAGCAGGTTGGACTAGATGAACTTTGAGGGTCCCTTCCAAGCCAGACCATTCTATGATTCTGTGAAATGTCTCTTTTTCCCTCATATATCAGCATGTTACTACATGGACTTTAAAACATTTTAAACAGAATGGAAAGAAAATGAGGTCTTTTTGTTGTTGTAGGGTTTGGTTTATTAATGCCATATTGGGACATTATCACTTACTAAAGTTGCTATCAGTAATGAAATCTTTGTTTACTTCATATAAAGTCATCTACAAACTGCAGATTTCACTCAAAGATCATCATGTTAGCCAGCCTGGCGCCATCCATGGTGAGAGACAGGCAGGGGGCTGAAGAGCAACACTCAGCAGGAAGTACTCAACCTCACCTGCTGTGTGAACCTTTCTTACCATAGAATGGCTTCATTTGGAAGTGAATCAGAGCTGGTGGTGGTGGTGGCTGTGGGTGGCCAAAGTCTCTGAGGCTCAGTTATGGTGAACTGATGACTTGTCCCTGGTGGGTCCTTAAGGATAAGGGTGGTAGGCTCATAAGAACCCCAACACAAGAAGGACATCTGTTCAAGGCCAGGCTGGATGATGTCTTGAGCATCCTGATCTAGTGGGAGGTGTCCCTGCCTATGGCAGAGGGGGGTTGGAAGTGGATGATCTTTGAGGTCTCTTCCAACCTAAACCATTCTATGATTCTATGATCTTTTCCTCCTGAGAACTCAGAATGCTTTTATCCAATGTTTTAAAGCATGAGTTACATCCCATTTACATGCAGGTTAATTCCACGTACAAGCTAAAAGCAAAGGTAAAAAAGAATTTTATTTGTATAGCCTGGCCCAAAGAAGCAGGCTCTACACTCCTAGTGCTCCCAGATAGCTATAATATCAGCAATTTAAAATAGACTCCTCTGAGTCCTGCTTGTGCCTACAATTATCAGCATTGTCAAGAGCAGCATCACACTGACTGATATTACAATGAAGTCATAATTATATACAGGAGAATAGTGAAGAGGTGATTTGGTCCAACCAGCATGGCTTCACCAAGGGCAGATCCGCCTGACAAAGCTGGTGGCCTTCTATGAACAGGTCACAACATTAATAGATGAGGGGAGAGCAATAGACGTCATTCACCTGGACCTGAGCAAAGCCTTTGACACTGTCCTGTACCACATCCTGGTCTTCAAGCTGGTGAAACATGGGTTTGATGGGTGGACCAACAGATGGATAAAGAACTGGCTTGATGGCTGCACACAAAGAGTGACGGTCAATGGGTCCATGTCCAAGTGGAGACCAGTGACAAGCGGAGTCCCTCAGGGATCAGTGCTGGGGCCAGTCTTGTTCAACATCTATGTGGGTGACATGGAGAAAGCACCGTCAGCAAGTTTGCTGGTGACCCCAAGTCTGTGTGGTGCAGCAGACATGCTGGAGGGCAGGGATGCCATCCAGAGGGACCTGGACAGGCTGGAGAGGTGGGCACAAGCGAATCTCAGGAGGTTCAACAAGGCCAAGTGCAAGGTCCTGCCTCTGGGTCGAGACAATTCCAAGCACAAATACAGGCTGGGCAGTGACTGGCTGGAGAGTAGTCCTATGAGAGGGACTTGTGGGTGCTGGTGGACAAGAAGCTCAACATGAGTTGGCAGTGTACACTTGCAGCCCAGAAAGCCAACCAGATCCTGGGCTGCATCAGGAGAAGTGTGACCAGCAGGTCGAGGGAGGTGATTCTCCCCCTTTACTCTGCCTTGGTGAGATGCCACCTGGAGTACTGCATCCAGTTCTGGAGCCCCTATTACAACAGAAATGTAGACATGCTGGAGTGTGTCCAGAGAAGGGCCACAAGGATGGTCAGAGGGCTGGAGCACCTCTCGTATGAGGACAAACTGAAAGAGTTGGGGCTGTTCAGTTTGGAGAAGAGGAGGCTCCAAGGTGACCATATTGTGGCCTTCCAGTATCTGAAGGGGGCCTACAAGAAAGCTGAGGAGCAACTATTTAGGCTATCAGGTAGTGACAGGACTAGGAGGAATGAAGCAAAGCTGGAGGTGGAGAGATTCAGATTGGATGTGAGGAGGAAGTTCTTCAGCATGAGAGTGGTGAGGCCCTGGAATGGGTTGCCCAGGGGGGTGGTTGGGGCCACATCCCTGGAGATGTTTAAGGCAAGGCTGGATGAGGCTCCGTCCAGCCTAATCTAAGGTAGGGTGTCCCTGCCCATGGCAGGGGAGATGGAACTTGATGATCCTTGTGGTCCCTTCCAACCCTGACTGATTCAATGATTCTATGATTCTATATGGTCTGTGAAGATAATACCGTGATCATATTGGGGAAGAAATATGGCCAAGCATTTGTACCCACAAGGAGAATGCTCAAGTTGCAGCATCTGCAGATAACATCTGGCTATGTTGTCCAACATCATTAACCTCTTCAAATCACACAGAATCAATTAGGTTGGAAAAAACTTTAAAGATCGTCAAGTTCAACCTATCACCCAACACCAACTAAACTAAACCATGCCACCTAGTGCCTCATCCAGTCTCATTTTAAACACGTCCAGGGACAGAAACTCCACCACCTCCCCAGGCAGCCCATTCCAATGCCAATCACTCTCCCTGTGAAGAACTTACTCCTAACACACAGCCTAAACCTTCCCTTGGTGCAGCTTGGGGCTGTCCCCCATCATGCTGTCACTGGTTGCCTGGGAGAAGAGACCAACCCTACGTGGCCACAACCTCCTCTAAGGCAATTGCAGACAGTGATAAGGTCTGCCCTGAGTCTCCTCTTCTCTAGGCTGAACACCCCCAACTCCCTCAGCTGCTCCTCACAGGGCTGTGCTCCAGCCCCTTCACCAGCCTTGCTGCCCTTTTCTGGACATGTTCATGTACCTCAATATCTTTCTTAAATTAAGGGTCCCAGAACTGAACACAGTACTCAAGCTGTGTTTGGTCAGCCAGGACCTGCCTCTCCTAAATCTATGCTTGCTGGTTCTGATCCCTTGGCCATTATACTCAGGATGAGCTGTTTCATCATCATGCCTGGCACTGAAGTCAGGCTGACAGGTCTGTGATTTCCTGGGTCCTCCTTCTGACCCTCCTTGTGGATGGGCACCACATTGGCAGCTTCTAGTCATCTAGAACCTCTCAATGAGCCAGGACTCTAGATAAATGATGGAGAGCAGCTTGGTGCTGCCAGCTCTCTCAGCACTCTAGGGTGGATCCCGTCTGGTCCCATAGACTTGTGAGGATCCAAGAGGCTCAAGTCCCTAACTGCTTCCTTCTCATATGCTCCCTGACCCCTTTTAGAAGCTTGGGAGGCACCTGTCCTGAAGAGAACTTGTCATATTATTGAACATTGAGGCAAAGAAGTGTTGAGTACCTCTGCCTTTTCCTCATCTTTAGTTACTATGTTTCCCTCCACATTCAATAGAGTGGAAGCTATCCTTGCTATTAACATATTAACTTATGTTTTATTATCCTTCACAGAAGTAACCAGTTTGAGTTCACTGAAAGTGGAAGCTTTCACCTTAAGAGACTACAAAAAACAGTGACTATAACTTCCCACAGTTCAAGCTGTTGCTTTTCTCAATGTACCTCCTTTAACTGGCTGTCAAATATACAGTTTCACTTCATCTTAAGTGAATTTGAAACAGTATCCCACTAAATTCTTCCCACAGGAGACAAATCTGAATGTTGTGCAAAGACCTGGCAAGCATTTTCACACCATGGGCAATACGGGCTTTGCCCTGCAGCAGCTGGGTTACTGTGCCCTCACATGCCCTGTCACACAGCTACCTCCATCTACTCACGTTTGGAATTTTGCTTTGTGTACCTGAAGAGGTATCCTTTATCTTTGTTCGCAGACCAGCCTGGTGAGGA
This sequence comes from Psilopogon haemacephalus, assembly GCA_013396835.1. Lineage (NCBI taxonomy): Eukaryota > Metazoa > Chordata > Aves > Piciformes > Megalaimidae > Psilopogon > Psilopogon haemacephalus. Next base: position 51,855 of record VWZI01023920.1, on the reverse strand, counting down.
CTAGGGGGAAGGGAGTAAAACTAGAAGTGGGTAGATTCAGATTGGATGATAAGAACAAGTTCTTCACCATGAGGGTGGTGAGATACTGGGACAGGTTGCCCAGGGAGGTGGTGGAAGCCTCATCCCTGGAAGTTTTTAAGGCCAGGCTGGACATGGTTCTGAGCGACCTGATCTAGCATAAGGTGTCCTTGCCCATGGCAGGGGGGTTGGAACTAGATGATACTTGGGATCCTTTCCAGCCCTGACAATTCTGTGATATCAACTATAGTAGAACTTGTCAGGTATTTTGAGGATAATATGAAATATTTTCACTGGAGGGAAAAAAAAATATTTTATCTGTTGTAATACTATGAACTGGGTAAAATCAACAACTCCAGCCCCTGGAGAACTTCCAAACCTGCTTGAAACTGCTTGGATAAAACTAGGGAAGACTTTGACAAAGACCCAGGTCAACAAGCAGAGAAAGATAAATCCAAGTGGTGGATCTACCCAAGAAGTTTGAGACAAGAGAGTTTCCCTTTCTAGATTGACAGGAAATGTATATCATTTATTTCTTCCATTATGGTCCTTTCCATAATGTTTTTACTTGACATTCCTTGTATCTCATACAAGTTAGAACAATTGCCTCTTTCCAAAGTTCACCACTGTGTTTTATCTATACACTTGGAAATGAAGTCAGATAAACAGAAGTGAAACCTTTACATGGAAGGTTATTTAATAAATCTGTTATCAGGCTCTATCAAGTAATTTTGTTCTGTCACTTCATATTTATCATTTGTTCCTAATGCACTGAGCCTCTGGGTGACAGGAACATTTGCAAGTCAACACATGAAAGTAAGTTAATCATGATGAATTATTTGCCAGGGCTGACCTCTTCAGAGCTGCTGTCTCACTCCCAACACCTCCAGTGTTTGTAAAGTGAAATATGAAGCTGTGTGCGTGGTAACTCAATTATCTGACACCTGATATTATTGTGTGTTCTGGGTTGTAATTCTTTTCTTATAGGGAAAAGAACTACGCAGTCCTTCAAAAGCAAAATAAATAAGGGGAAGGCTCATTAAACACTCCAGCGCAGGACTTCTGAGCACTGTCTTCTTCACAAATTTGCCCAGCAATATTCACTGAAGCATTTGATGAAATTCAGCATTAACCCCATTCTATTAATTTACAGCATCAGGATGGAGGAACCTATGAAAAAGAAGCCTGTTCAGCAGTGATTTTAAAAGCTGGGTGCAGAGAAGGTCAGGAAACATTATCTTCACTTGGTAGAGGTACTTCCCCCACTCCATGTTCTTTCTAAATATGGTATCTACAAACAGCTCAGTGTCTTAAAGATGAATGAGATAACACACAGTGTCTGTGAAACCATCTTGGTTTACTGTTGGCTACAGAAGTCTGCAATGGTTCCGGTTCATGAGCACCAACTAGCATGTGGCAAAGGGAGTGAAAAACATAAGTGCTCTCTGCCTTGGGCCAATGCAGACTGGGTATCTGATGAACTAGAAGGTCTCACAGAAATATGCTTGTTCTCTGCCTAACAAAGTACTAACAGCAATGCCAGGTTTTCCTTACTCTAAGACAGAGCATTTGAAAGCTGCTCACCTGGCCCTGGTCTATGAATAACAGCAAAGAGAGTGCAGGTCTCAGGCCCTCCTATCAATCTCACTGCTCTCTCAAGGAACATACTAGACACAGCATGAAAATATGAGGCCAAGAAGGACAATCACACTCTTCTGGCTTATGTCCTCCCTTCCTACCTCTTTGGATACTGATATCTCAGAGTAGCACAACAGTCTGTTGACAAACTAAAGCAAGAGTGGTCAGTCAGTGTCTAATCAAACACTTAAAAGCATTCAACCTGCTCCACCTCAGCCTTCATGTCAGAGCATTTTATAGCAAGACGAGCGTGCTTTTGAAGGATACCTAGCAGTCTACGTGGCTTTCAGGCTTGCTTGCTGAATTAGGAAAATGATGGTGAGATCAGATGCTACTTGATATAAGTAAAGTGTCCATTTATTGTGTGCAAAGCACCAGCTTATATATTCCAAAAACCAAAACCTTTACATTATGTCTAATAATAATTGGTTAGTGCAACTGTGTACAGCAAGCAATTGGTTAGCAACATGTTATCAGCACGCAACTCCTTATTCAGGCAAAGCTTACTTTCCTTTTACTTGACACTGTTTAACCTCTAGACACTTGCTATCTCTAACGAAAACATCTTCCAAGTTTCTTGTTCTTTGCATCTTTTCAGACCTTCAGCAGTTATCCATCTGTGCCCTAGGAGTTGCTCATTTGCATTCTGTACCCATGGCTTTCATCCCACTAAAATCAAAACATTCTCTGCGCACCAGTCTCTCAATACTCTGAGCAAAACTTTAAAAAGCATTTCCTACATTCCCCCTTCCTGTTGTATTAAACAGAACTCTCCTTACTGAGCCTTCCATTAACCTCTGCAGATATTGCAATATACAAGGCAAAAACACCATCATTGTAATAAAAATAGCAAGCATATACACAACAGTCTTTACTAAACTTCTACGCCATCCTGCCAATCCCCATCCTTCAAAAATCGTACCTAACCAATCCCATCTGTCTTCTTCCTGAAGCTTTGATACACAATTCTTCAGCATGTATAGATTCTGAATGATCACACAGATTCATACAACACGTACCTTCAAAATCTTCACATCCATTCCCCTGTGCTAAAAGCAAAAAATCTATAGCAGCCCTATTTTGCAAAGTAGTATGTTGAACACTATTAACATCTAATAATAACCCTGTTAAAGCCTTACTTGTAGGATTAGTTTGTTTAGCAAGTCAATAACAAAGCTTATCTAAGAGCGCTAACACCTTTCCAGCTGATGCCCTGGTAGAAAAAAGGCAATAGGGAATCTTTGGCTAAAAGACCAAAATTGTAATCTATCATCACAATTAGGAATATACGCATGTATGCTGCATTTAGCTCTAACTCTATGTGAAAAGCGATGCTATAAAATTGTAGATGTGTTTGGCATTAACAAAGAGAGGCGCCCTAAACTACAAGGACTTCCTTTTATATGCAAGGGGATAGCAATCCAAGCCTTGTCCCGGCTAAAATACCAAATTATAGGAGGATTTTCACCTATTAATGGGCAATTAAAAAAAATTAAAACACAAATCTTTCTGTATCCACTCCTCTGGGCTAGCCCTTCAGGCTAGCCACCTCTATTCCCCCTTTTTTATTTATTTTTAAAAGTCAAAGGTGTCAAGTTAGCATAAGCATGTGTATTACCTATGCTGCAATATTACAGGAAATACTTCTCTTGTAAAGTGATCATCTATTAGACACTATATAGGTAGGTTTGCTGTCTGTTTTACTTTCTTCCTTCACTTTCATGATTGCAATGCAACTCAACTGCATAGGTGTGATAGTACCTTTTCATAATTACGATAGCCTGTAGTAAGGCATCTCCTAGAACCATCACGTCTCAATGCATCTGCTGTAGCAAGATGGCAGCTAATCTAACATAATGCAAGTGAAATCTCAGTGCGTGTATGAAAACTGAATCTGACAATCGTTCAGTCTTTGTCATTTAACTTTGCCTATATGTCGTACCAAAAAAAGTTGTTTTTTTTTCCTTAACATAATCCCTTATTCTAATAAACTACTATTGATATGAACAAAAAAAAAATCAAAACTATAATATCTCTGTTCTAAACTCTTAACCTTAGCTATACCAATGTTAAAAATCTGTAAACTATAAAACTGTGTTAAACTACTGAGTTGACTCTGAAAAAAGGAAATGCAAAACTGAAAAAAAAGCAAAAAGAAAAGATATTACATTCCATAGAGCTCTCTGGAATTTTTTGCCATAGCATACAAAAAAGAAAAGGTAAAAATAACTTTATATCTGTCAATCTAAAAAGAAAGTTATTAACCTATAGACTTACAACTTATTCTACCAAAATTCCTACAAACTTATCTCTACTATAATATTCCATTCTAATCATTAACCACTTATATTCTATTACAGTCATAACTAAATATACCTTATTCCAATTACTTAAGTCTTAAAATTATCCAGTATTTATTACTTCTATTATTCCTATACCTCACATAAAACATTGCTGTTACTAGCATACATTCTGCCTTTGCATTTCCCATGTCAAAACAGCCATCTGCATATCATAACAGTGTTATCCATTAATTTTAAAAGTCTAAAATCTATTACAATTGAAAACTAACTCTAAAAAAAAAATAAATCAGGATTTGCATCCACAAAAACAAACAAACAAATCTGCAAAGAAACCAAAACAATCTTCAACAGTAAAATACAAATTTGACACTGTCACTTTAAAAGAAGACAGAACTCTTGCAAGAAAAGCAGGGTGGAAGTGGTGGAAGCTAAGCTGTGTCGGCTCCAACAAGGAGAAAAACTGCAGCCGCACCTCGCGGCGGAGGGAAGGCGGGGGGAGCGCGGTGGCTGCTACTGCTCGGCAGAGAATGGAGAAAGAAAAAGCCTGCAAAGAAATGAAAACAAATCTTTTTACAAACTGAACAGGGAGGGTAACCCTCCAACATTTAGTTCTGTGATGCAATCTGAGGTAGGGGGGTCTGCAGGCAGCTGTTTGTCCTGCTGACTCAGAGCAGTGCTAGCTGCAGGAACGGTCTCTGCTGCTTGGACCTGGGGCCGTCCTCCGGGACCTTCCCGTGCCACAGACACATGTGTGCACACCCCTTGGCCATTGCAGTTGATCCATAGATGGCTGATAGTCCTCTCGCTGCAGACTCTGAGTAGCATTGGCTGTGGAAACAGCTTCGTCTGGGTCCGGGACCTGCCCAGACTTGATCTGGTAGATCAAGACCTTGCAGCTTCACCTCCAGGTGCCACAGGGCATGCTATATATAACACCTCATTAACAGCTCCTTCTCTCCTTGATCGCTTTAGGAATACAAGTCTTGAAGCACTCTTCTTAAAGGCAAATTGCGCTTTATATTCAAAACAAATTAACAAAGATCTTACAGTTCATTTTCAGCATTTTTCAACACTTTCTTGTATCTGAGATAGAGACTCCAGTCTGTAGAGTCTGACTCATACTTAATCCCTCCCTTAGAAAGAATATGCAAGAGAAGTTTCACACTGTACTTTTCTTCCTTAGAATGAATTCTCAGTCTCTTGCCTCCTTGCTGAGCCTTTAAAGTCTCAGCAGATGCAGTAACGGAGGGAATCTTCACTTGCACCCATTTAAGTATGATCTTAAGATCTTGCCCAGGAATTCTCTTCCCCTGTTTCTTAAGAAGACTCTCCATCACTACATAAACGTCTCTCTTGGGATTCCACATGATCCCCTTTTAAGTTCCCCACAAGTTATTACCTCTATTTCCAGAGGGACCAGCCAATCTTCCAGCTTACTTCCAGCAGTTTATTCAAATGCTGTGGGGCTCGCCACCTGCTGTCCTCCTGGCAGTTTCGCTTCCTTAAAACAGAGCACCAATTTGACAGCGATGGAGAGACAAGCCGCTACTTGATATAAGTAAAGTGTCCATTTATTGTGTGCAAAGCACCAGCTTATATATTCCAAAAACCAAAACCTTTACATTATGTCTAATAATAATTGGTTAGTGCAACTGTGTACAGCAAGCAATTGGTTAGCAACATGTTATCAGCACGCAACTCCTTATTCAGGCAAAGCTTACTTTCCTTTTACTTGACACTGTTTAACCTCTAGACACTTGCTATCTCTAACGAAAACATCTTCCAAGTTTCTTGCTTTTTGCTTCTTTTCAGACCTTCAGCAGTTATCTATCTGTGCCCTAGGAGTTGCTCATTTGCATTCTGTACCCATGGCTTTCATCCCACTAAAATCAAAACATTCTCTGCGCACCAGTCTCTCAATACTCTGAGCAAAACCTAAAAAAGCATTTCCTACAGGGGTTTGTATCGACTGTGTGGAGTGCTGAATTCTAGGCAATGCATTCTTCTGTTTGCTCCTAGATGTATATACTTTCAGGCACAGAATGCATTTTCAGATTGTAAGCATTCTCTACGGTCCTCTCTCAGCTGCACTTCTGCTATCTCATCGAACGAATACACATCTTCAAAGTCAGAACTTTCTGTAGTCAGAAAAGGGGAGTGACAGGAGTTAGTGCTGTCTGAAGAAAAGTGGAGCAGAGAAATGTTTAATCAGTCTCAGTTAAATTTGAAATGGAAAATGCAGTAGCTTTGCTTTCCATGGACTGTGTTTTAAAACCACTTTCTGATTCCCAGGAATATTGGTTTGACTCTTTCCACAGACTTCACAGAGAGCTAGATCAAATTGTTTCTACCATAACCCATTTGTCCCAGTTCACTACAACATCTATATTTGCCCATGCCACAAGGAAAAATGAAGGAATACTTGTCTGAGAGATGTGCATTTTCCCCCATACAAATGCAAGTTCTGAAGGCTAAGGCAGACATGCTTCAGGCATTATTGCTGCATTTGCTCTATCTTCTCTTAAAAACAAAATCCTTCCCCTTTGCTATTAGGAAAGTGACAAACAGCTACAAGCTCCTGAATTATGTTTCTACCACTTTGAGTTACTGCTGAAAAGCAAAGAAAGTAGGTCTGTGTGATAGCCAGTGCCACAGAAGATGCAGAATTACACTGCTTTTTTTTTTTTT
>VWZI01023920.1:1487-45201 GCA_013396835.1 Psilopogon haemacephalus | reverse complement strand
AAAATTAAAAATTTACTGTTTTTTTTTTTTTTTTTTTTTTTTTTTTAAATTATGGTATCCCAGATACTCCTGTGACACTTGCAAGAACATTGTGGAATTACAGCTTCACCTCTCTCCTTATCTCTTATCATCTCTTACAGCCATACCATGACCAAAGGAGATGGTCATTCCCTGGGTCATAGAATGGCAACCTAGATAACTTCCATGTGTTTCTGTGGAGCTTAAGAATAGACAAACACATACAATATGAGAAAAAAAGACAAGAAGACAAGACAAAATAATGGATTTTACTCCATACCTTTTTCATATTCCTCAAACAAGCAAGGGATAGAAAAGTCCTCCCACTCCTTATGTCTACAAAAGTCCTAACGCACCCAGAGCTGTCTTCAGCTACCCTATGCTGTGTGAAAGATTACTGAATCCCTCTTTGCCCTATGTTCAAGGGTAAGATACCTTCCTAAACGACTTCCATCCAGCACATTTCACATGAACATAAAAACCTGACACAATATAGATGTGTTTCCACCCCATCCCTTAATAAAACAAATCCAAAAAATACTATACAATCTTGTCCAATCTTTATACAAGCAGAATAAGGTCTTGGAGAGACCGCTCTTCTTTTTTTTTTTTCCTATATGATTATTACCATACCATATTTTAAGCAATAGTATTATGTACAGATGGAACATGCTTCATCACAGTTGAGTTTGATCTGTGTTGTGATATTTTAATAAAAAGGTAAAAACCAGCATGCACATAATAGCAGGCTGAACAGAGTTTAGAAATGATTCTTCTCTTCAAAAGTAATAATAGCAGCACATCCCCTTCTCTGCTGCTCCTTTTGGTAATGACTTTATTTGGGTATCAACTGTCAGATTCATGAAAACATTCTGAAGAATGAGAACGTTGAAATACTTTCTATAACAGTGATCACAACAGCTACGAAGATGACAGTAAATGACTTGAAGAGAAGCACAAGACAGAAAAAGATATTTCATAAATGTTCATGACATATTACCTGTATAGCTCAACCCTCCAAGGGAAAGATTTCTATCCAACTGAACACACCTGTGTTACTTACAAGAAATAAAGTATGGTTGATGTGGGATTTTATATAGATATTTGCTCCTTTATTTAAAGTTACACTGGCATACAATAGTGATTCTTTCCACTCATTTATCAGTTTCAAATATGCTAATGACCTAAGTGTTGTGTTGTGTGTGCAATGCTAGCTATGTTTATTTACAATGCTAAGAGAATACAGTACATTTTAAAAACTGCTAAAATTATCATTAAGAAAAAGCTTAAGTCTGAGGAATATACTGTTAGAAGAATGTCATTAACATTAAAAAATATATATATTTAACAAATTCAGCATGACTTTATACAGTATTTCCACTTTTCAGATACTGCAGAAAACACACTGGAAGTAGTGGTTTCTGGTGGCACAACAGGATGTTGCAGAGTATCTCTGAGAAGCAGCATTGGAGCAGTGAACAATCCACTGCCAAGCGTATCTTTAAAGGAGAAGCACAGCCGAATGCCTGTGAGATGAAAGTGCAGCCGGAAACAGATGGAAGGACAACAGAGATGCAGAGGAAGGAAGATGCCTGCTAACCAGAAGTTTCTCCGAGAATTGCAAAGTCATTTGTTTTTGTACAATAACCAGTTATTGTATTCCACATATAATCCCCTTTACCAATTGCCTTGCGGTATTTGCAAACACCCCCTGGCTGGCAGACTATAAAAGGAGCTGTAAGATTGCAAATAAACGGAACTTGCTTTATCACTTACATTGAGTGGGTCGCTTGCTTCCCCCACGTCAGCAACAGGATATATTTACAGAATCCAGAAAGATTTTTATCAGTTCCTAACAGATATTCAACACATAACCCCTAGTCTCCTCTCGCCAGATCACATGGATCACTGAAAGGCTTTTCATTTGAGTTTTTCACTGTTACAAGAAGCCTTACATGTCTCACAGAATCACAGAAACTTTCCAGTTGGAAAACACACTCAGGTTCACCAAGTCCAACCAATACCACTACTCTATAAGGTTCACCCTAAACCATATCCCCAAGTACCACATCCAAATGATCTTTAAACACATCCAGGGTTGGTGACACCTCCCTGAGCAGCCCATTCCAGTGCCTGACCACTCTCACTGTGAAAGATGTTTCCTACTTCCAGTTCAAACCTACCCAGTTGCAACTTGAGGCTGTTCCTTCTTGTTCTGTCACTAATTACCTGTGAGAGGAGACCAGCAGCAGCCTCTCCACAACCTCCTTTCAGGTAGCTGTAGACAGCTCAGCTTCCTCTTTTTCAAACTAACCATCTTCAACTCCCTCAGCTACTCCTCATAAGTCACTCCTCCAGACCCTTCACAGTTTTATTGCCCTCCTCTGCACTGGCTCTAGCACCTCCATAGACTTGTATTGAGATGCCCAAAACTGAACACAACACTCAAGGTGTGGTGTCACCAGAGCAGAGTACAGGGGGACAATCACCTCCCTGCTCCTGCTGGACACAGCATTTCTGACCCCAGCCAGGATGCCATTGGCTTTCTTAGCTGCCTGGGCACACTGCTGCCTCATATTCAGTTGCTTGTTGATTACAACCCTTAGATCCCTTTCTGCCAGGCAGCTCTCCAGCCACACTGCCCCAAGCCTGTAGTGCTGCTTTAGGTTGTTGTGGCCCAACTGAAGAAGCTGGCATTTGGCCTTGCTGAAAGTCATGACATTAACATTGGCCCATCCATGCAATCTATCCAAGTCCCTCTGCAGAGCCTTCCCACCCTCATGCAGATCAACACTACCACCTTACTTGGTGTCATCTTCCAACCCACTGCTGACACACTCTGTGTCTTCATCAAGGTCATCAATAAAGACGTTAATCAGAAGTGGCCCCAACACTGAGCCCTGAGGAACACCACTTGTGCCCAGCTGCCAGCTGGATTTAGCTCCATTGATCACGATCCTTTGGGCCTTTTCATCCAGCAGTGCTTCATCTAGCAGAGCTGAGCCCATCCAAGTCATCAGCAGCCAGTTTGGTCCTGAGAATTCTGTGTGGAACAGTGACAAAGGCTTTTCAAAAGTCTAAGTAGATTATATGCTTCAAGCTGAAAATGCTGTCTGTTTAAACATCTTTCCCCACTAATAACATTGTGGTGTCTTATATGTGTGAGCTGACAGTGGACTTTTCCCAGCATGCCACCAAAGCACAAAGAAGTGGATGAGGCCTTCTACAGAGAGCTAGATGTAGCCTCAAGATTGCATGACCTGATGCCCATGAGTGACTTCAACCACTCCAATATTTTTTGCTGGGAAGGCCAGAAAGCCCAGAAGGCTCCTGCAGTGCACTGATGGTCACTTTCTAATGCAGGTGGAATGAAGAGAACTTCACATGTTTCTTCAAGATTAATTCTAAGTAGGTTCATTATACTCATCTTCTTTTAACCCCTCTACACCAGAGCTATGAATCTTGCCTAAAATTTTTGCACTGTTACCACTATCAGTTCATTTGAAGACAGATTTGTGCCAGGCTTCTGATTGCTGGCACAAGTTTAAATCAACGAAACCTATCATCATGTTCTCTGTGCTGCACTTTAATTTTTATTGTAATGTATTAGTAATATAATCATCTCGGCAAGCCTTATGCTATATGAAGAGGAGCATTTGGAAGAATTCAAGATATAAAATTTTAATAAACTAAGTTATTCTACTATATAGTAGTTCAATATTAAAAGATAACTAAATTGGTGAATATTTACTGTAACATCTATTGACTGTAGGAGAAATGAGAACAAAGCTAATGGAAACTTAGCACAGAAAGTGACTGACAAAATCTGAACCAGATGCCATCTAGGTAAATAGATTATTCCATGAGAATAGATCATCAGATTTTATTGTTATGGGATTACTACACCAAAACAAAGTTATTCCTTCTCCAAAGCAAAGCATGTACAATATATGCATTAGATACTTGAGTTGTCATGTTACCTCTATTTAACAATAGGTAATTAGTTTTCAAGGAAAAGATAAGGTCAGTTACTGATGAAACACCCCAAATGGGCTCTGCCTAAGCAAAACCAAGGAAGCCAGTTCTAGCCCAAAAGAAAAATTGCCAGAACTCAGCCAGCCAAGTACAAATTGTGTCTAAAATCACAGTGATGGAACCCCACAAATCAGCATCTGAAGGTCACTCAGTGCTTAGGATTTGGTCTGAGGCTTTGTGTCCTGAGAATTAAGCTTATTAAAATAATTTGTTTGCCAACATTTGAAAAAAAAATTTCTACATTTGCTTAGTTTTAAAATACGCTTCTCTTGAGATCAGCCAACTGGAAACCAGATTTCATTCAGTTTTCTCATGTGCTTATGCATGCATCTTTACCCCAAGCAATGCTACATGCTTGGGGCAGTGTGGCTGGAGAGCTGCCTGGCAGAAAGGGACTTGGGAATTGTAATAAACAGGCAGCTGAAGATGAGCCAGCAGTGTGCCCAGGTGGCCAAAAAAGCCAATGGCATCCTGGCTTGGATTAAAAATGATGTGGCCAGCAGGAGTAGGGGGGTGATTGTCCCATTGGACTTGGCTTCAGTGAGGCCACACCTTAAGGACTGTGTTCAGTTTTGGGCACTGAAATACAAGAGAGATGTGGAGGTGCTGGAGTGAGTGCAGAGGAGGGCAACAAATCTGGGGAAGGGCCTGGAGAATAAATCTTATGAGGAGCAACTCAAGGAGCTGGGGATGGTTGGCATGAGAAAGAGGAGGCTGAGGGGAGACCTCATGGCTGGCTACAACTACCTGAAGGGACATTGTGGAGAGGCTGCTGCTGGTCTCTTCTCACAGGTAACTGGAGTCAAAACAAGAGGGAATGGCCTCAAGCTGGAACTGAGGAGGTTTAGGTTGGACATTAGGAAAAAGATTTTTGTGTAGACAGTGATCAGGCACTGGAATGAGCTGCCCAGGGAGGTGGTGGTCATTGCCCCTAGATGTGTTTAAGGGTCGTTTGGATGTGGTGTTTAGGGATATGGCTTGAGGTGAATCGTGTAGAGTAAGGTTGGACTTGGTGATCCTGAGGGGCTTTTCCAACCCGGATGTTTCTGTGATTCTGTGATTCTGTGATTCTTTCAACTATTTAAAAACCTCATCTGCCTCCATGTTACCGAGGAGAGAGTTTTCTATCTATATGCCTTACACAGCTTGTGTTCAACTAACAATCACCTTTAATTTTAAGTTATTCTAAATAAAGGTCAAAATTTTATATTCTCTTGAGTAACCAGAAAACTGCTGCAGAAAACAAAAACTAAAGCATGTGAAATATTGATGCTTTGGACAGCAAATCACTCTTAAGATGGGTTTTCACCATTAGAATTAATTAGCTTTAGAATTTTATATGCGAGTGCTGTTTAAGTTTTGTCTTAATTGGCTTCAGTCCAGCAAGCAGGACCTCTCTGGAAAAGTCAGCTAATGAAATACAGTTCTTTATCACAGCACAGGAGCAGTAAGAGGGGCACACCATCTGATACCGGTAGCACAGAAAGCAAATGCTATTTCATGCTTCATGGCATCAACTAATCACAGCAGAGGCCGTGACAGATCCACTCATAGGGTACATTGCACCCCTGGGCCAGTGTACTCTGGGACACAGGTCAGTACCAGAGCACTCAGTTCTGGCAATTTAAACACATCCTTAGGGGTGACAGTGTGCTCAGCTCCAGCTGAAGCCAGTGCATAAGAGCCCTGTAATTGGACCCAAATGGGATTGTTGAGGACTCAGGGCAGCAATCCTGACAGCTTTCATGCTCCAGACCAGCTCACAATCCCTTCGCTCCTAAGCAAGGACAAGGAACTGCAGTTTGTCATGCTGGGGCTGACAGGAAAAGGTCTACTTTTCCAGGGACCCCGAGGACCCTCACCTTTCCTCGAAGGCACTGGCAAAGAAGCGTGACAAACACCAGGCAACACAAGGCATACACAGAATCATAGAATTACAGAACCATAGAATGGTTTAGGCACCTCAAAGATCATCTAGTTCCAACCCCCTGCCATAGGCAGGGATACCTCCCACTACAACAGGTCACTCAAGGCCTCATCCAACCTAGCTTTGTACACCTCCAGGGAGGAAGCATCCACAACCTGTGCTCACCACCCTCACTAGAAAGAACTTATTCGTAATACCTAGTTAAAAACTCTCCTCTGCCAGTTTAAACCCATTACTCCTCATCTTGTCATTACAGGACCTTGTAAATAGTGTCCCCCTCCCAGCCTTCCTGTAGGCTCCTTTCAGATACTGGAAGGCTACTACAAGGTCTCCTCAAAGCCTTCTCTTCTCCAGGCTGAAGATCTCCAACTCTCACAGCCTGTCCTATTAGCAGAGCTGCTCCAGTGCTCTGAGCATCTTAGTGGCCTCCTCTGGACTTGTTCCAACAGTTCCATACCATTCTTGTTTTGGGGGCTCCAAAACTGCACACAGTACTCCAGGTGGAGTCTGACAAGAGCAAAGTAAAGGGGCAGAATCCCCTCCCTTGCCCTGCTGGTCATGCTGCTCTTAATGCAGCCCAGGACACAGTTGCTATCTGGGCTGCATGCACACACTGCCGGCTCGTGTTGCACTTTTCGTCAACCCAGACCTCCAGGTCCTTTTCCTTAGGTCTGCTCTTCAGCCATTCGCCACCCAGCCTGGAGTTGTGCTTGGGATTTAATCGATCTCAAGCCAATGTTGAAAACAACGCATCTTAGCCCTTCTCAAACAACTGCAGCTGCACCCAAAACCAAAACTATAGAAAGCTAATCTCACAGGATCACTGAATGCAGATCTTCTTGCCTGAAGGAGGGAAAAGAACATTGTGACAAACACAAGCACACACTGCTTCCTGCCCAGCTTGTGTAGTGGCTTAAGGAACGTCTCCCCCCACACTATTGAAATTTACCAGACCAGCTCCAATGGCTTGGAAGCAAGATAAAGCTATATTTACAGCAAAGCTAAATTTACAATTATGAAGGGTTAAGCCCACCTAGAGCCTTCTGACTCCTCCCTAGGGGTGGTCTGACCTTCCCCCAGGTATCATGTTTATCCCCCTCCCACTTCCTGCCAAGGACTGCTATAAAGAGGGGGGCATCTTGTCTTCTCTCTCTCTCTTACCCTGCTGGCCTGACCAGCTCCTCACTGCCTTGCTGCTGAACACCACGTGCTCCCCAGCAAACACATGGAGGAATGCCACCATTTTACCTGTGGAACTCTAACTAATTGCATTTCATCAATCTCACATCCTGCTTCATCCACTATCAAATCATCCATCCCAGCATTTGGACTCAACTCACTCTCCACAGGTTGTTTGTTCCTGAATTCCAGGATCTCTGATGAGTTTTAACTGACCTCACAGACACTCAGAAACCTACAGGTATGGGAACGAAAGCTCCTATATCATCTTGAAGCCTATAAATGTGGGTTTGTCAATACTATGTTCAGCACCAGATGAGCTGGAAGTTCATCACAATTGAGTCTGTATTGTTTGATGGGCAAAATCCAGAAGCAGATATTCACAAATATCAGTGCAGGTAGAAAGCAATCCAGTGTGCCCTACCAGCTTCAAATAGCCTTCAGCTTTGTGATTTTGAGGTGACACTAGAATCAGTCAGTATCTGCTGTAAGCTTATGTTAGCAAGTCTAAACCACCTTGAAGACATTTATATTTTTTATCTGATCACCATTCTGGAGTACCTAATCATGGATTCATGCTTAAAAGCTCATAACAAAAACCACAGATTCTTGGTTCAGCAGCCTAGTCTTGAGTCTCTCATGATTTTCAGATCCTTGCAACAAGTAATGCTAAGTGAATAGAGATTTAGACTATGCTAGACAGACTAAATCAGAATCATATAAAAAGGAAAAAACCCCAGCACATTACCTCTCTTTCCACACTCACTGAATTCCAAGGTTGATAAATCATTGAGGGGGTGTATACGTAGCTAAGTACAACTCAAAGCCATAATTGTGCTGAGCATAATATACACATATGGAACACCTAAAAGTCTGGCTCGTTCACATGGCTAGAAAAACAGTGAAACCAATGGATTCAGTATTGTCTTCACAGCAAACAAGGTCATTTTCCCATTCTTTTGTGTAATATTGATCCACCCTCACTCCCTTTTCTAACACTTTTCCCTTTGTTTTCATTTATTCAGGAACATATAACCAGAGGTGGGCAATAAATGTAGACACTATTTCAAAGTATGAGGTGGAAAAAGGAGCCTAATATTATCCCTGTAGACCCTTCAAATCCTCAACACATTACTGATATGCTGCTTAAATTGAAATGCGCACAGGAACATTATTGGCTATCCCTGCACTCACTGCAACTTCTATGTGCATGCACTAAGTATCTGCTACCAGAAAGATGGAAGGGATTAGTGCCTCAGGGCTCATAGTCAGCACTGAGTGAACTAGTTTTTCTTCCTCTCCTAAATGCCTGTGGAAATATATGTGAATGTTTTAACTGCAGGGAAAAAAGGCAAAATTTACAAGTTCCTAGGGGGGAAAACAAGGAATAAAGATGTACAGAGATGATGTGAACACCTTGACAAAGAGATAGAAGGCAGGAAGGAAGAGGACCAAGAAGAACATTATAAAAGGTATGAGAAAATGAAGAAATACATGATTAAGAGGGTGTTGAAGGGAAAAAAAGGAGTAAACGTTACTGAGACTGCGAAAAGAGAATGCAATGCAGAAGTAATGAAGAAGAAATGGAGTGTGATTAAAAAAAATAATATGAAAAAATAAATCAGAAAGGACAAGGTGAGAAAAAGTATAGGGTGAGCTAAGTTGTAGCTGTCATGAAAATTTACAACTAGTCCATGCTGACAGAGATGTTATGATGCAAAGTACAGAATTACAAGCAAAAGTATCTATCTATGTGCATGAGGAATCCCAGATATATTTGAGCACCTTGCATGTGGTTTTAGACTGGGCCCTCAAGCCCTTCAAATTCTCAGGTACAACACAATTTCACTAAGCACTAGCACCCACACTACTGGTGATGATCTACAGTCAAACTCTGCAAAGCAACTATACTCCTGCAGCAATCTTGATGCTTGCCTGTTGGTCCAGATGTCAGGTTTGCTACAGGCATTTAGCAATGTCAGGAAAGCTAAAGCACAGCTGGAGCTGAATCTGGCTAGGGACATTAAGGGGAATAAAAAGAATTTCTTCAGGTATACCAGTGAGAAAAAGAGGACTAGGGAGAATGTGAGACCCTTCTAGAAGGCAACTGGAGTGCTGGCAACCAGGGATATGGATAAGGCTGAGGTGCTCAGTGACTTCTTTGCCTCAGTCACCAGCAGCAAGTGCTCCAGCCACAATGTCCAAATTCCAGACCACAAAAGTAAGGACTGGAGTAAGGAAGATCTGCCCACAATAATTGAGGATCATGTTCATAAGCACCTAAAGAATCTAAATGTGCACAAGGCCATGGGGCCTGATGAGATCCACCCATGTGTCACAGAATCACAGAATCAGTCAGGATTGGAAGGGACCATAAGGATCTTCTAGTTCCATCTCCCCTGCCATGGGCAGGGACACCTTACCCTAGAGCAGGCTGGTCAGAGCCTCATCCAGCCTGGCCTTAAGCACCTCCAGGGATGTGGCCCCAACCGCCTACCTGGGCAACCCATTCCAGCTTCTTGTCCACCAGCTCCCCCAAGTCACTCTCCTCAGGGCTGCTCTCCAGCATGTATTTGTGCTTGGGATTGCCTTGACCCAGATGCAGGACGCTGCACTTGGCCTTGTTGAACCTCATGAGGTTGGCTTGTGCCCACCTCTCCAGCCTGTCCAGGTCCCTCTGGATGGCATCTCTGCCCTCCAGCATGTCTGCTGCACCACACAGACTTGGGGTCACCAGCAAACTTGCTGAGGGTGCACTAAATGCCTTTGTCAAACACAAAGATGTTGGTTCAAATTGGTGGAGGGGAGATTTGAATGGGATGTTAGGAGGAAGTTCTTCACAGTAAGGGTGGAGAGGCACTGGAATGGGTTGCCCAGGGAGGTTGTAGCTGCTCCCTCCCTGGATGTATTCAAGGCCAGGCTGGATGAGGTCTGGAGCGACCTGATCTAGTGGGAGGTGTCCCTGCCTATGGCAGGGGGTTGGAACTGGATGATCTTTGAGGTCTCTTCCAACCTAGACCATTCTATGATTCTAAGACTGGTCATAGGACTGATCCCTGAGGGACTCTGGTTGTTACTGGCCTCCACTTGGGCATGGACCAATTGGTAGCCACTCTTTGGGTGTGGCCATCAAGCCAGTTCTTTATCCATCTGGTGGTCCACCCATCAAGCCCATGTTTCACCAGCTTCGAGACCAGGATGTGGTGTGGGACAGTGTCAAAGGCCAGAAAAATGACATCAGTTGCTCGCCCCTCATCTATTAATGTTGTGACCTGTTCATAGAAGGCCACCAGGTTTGTCAGGCAGGATCTGCCCTTGGTGAAGCCATGCTGATTGGACCCAATCACCTCTTCGCTATTCTTCTGTCTCAGTAGCGCCTCCAGGAGGATCTGCTCCATGATCTTACCAGGCACAGAGGTGAGACTGACTGGCCTGGAGTTCCCTGGCTCTTCCTTCCTACCCTGTTTGAAAATGGGAGTTATGTTTCCCCTTTTCCAGTCAGTGGGGACTTCACCAGACTGCCAGGATTTTTGGAATATAATAGAGAGGGGTTTAGCAACCTCATCTGTCAGTTCTCTCAGTACCCATGGGTGTATCCCGTCGGGTCCCATGGACTTGAACACTTTTCAGGTTCCTCATGTGATTATGAACCTGATCTTCACTTATGATGGGCAGTTCTAGACCATTCTATGATTCTGTGATTCTTCCTTCCAGTCCCTGTCATTCTCTTCCATGACTCCAGGAGTGTGTCTGTAGGCCTTTGCAGTGAAGACTGAGGTAAAGAAGTGGTTGAGAACCTCAGCCTTTTCTATGTCACTTGTGCCCATTTCACCTGTTTCCTTTCTGAGGGGGCCCACACCTTCCCTAGTCTTCTTTTGACTATTAATATACCTGTAGAAATTCTTGGTGTTCCCTTTGACTTCCCTGGCTAGATTCAATTCAAACTGTGCCTTGGCTTTCCTAACCAGATCTCTGGCTACTTGGGCAGCTTCCTTACATACCTCCTATTCTAGTTGTCCTTTCTTCCACTCTTTTTAGACTTTCTTTTTGTGTGAGAGTGTGTCCTGGAGCTTCTTTCTCAGCCAGGCAGGCCTCCTGGCATTCTTCCCTGCTTTCCTCTTTGTTGGTATACATTGATCCTGGACACAGAGGAGGTGATCCTTGAATACTGTCCAGCTGTCCTGGGCTTCTCTTCCCTCTAGGGCTTCATCCCATGATACTTTGGCCAGCAGATCCCTGAAGCCATCAAAGTCTGCACGTCTAAGGTCTAGGGTCATAAGCTTAGAATACATCCTCCTGGTTGCTCTGAGGATCTTAATTTCAACTGCTTCATGGTCACTGCATCCAAGGCTGTCTCTGAGCCTCACATTGGTCACCAGCCCTTCCCTGTTGGGGAGAACAAGGTCCAGCATAGCACCTTGTCACGAGATATCGCTTAATCAGGTGCGATATCCCGTGGAGGGGGGGGTCCCGGTGCCCCCGAGGTTCTTTGGGTTTCCAGTCAGCAGAAAACAAATGCACGAGTTGCTCAAAACGCCAGGTACAACAGTTTAACAGTCAGAATTTAGGGAACAGAGAGTATACAAACAGAACAGACCCCAGCCGCGCCTATAAATGCCCACAGGGGTGCGAGGGGAAAACCACGCTCCTTCCTGAACCCAAGTGGAAGAAGGAAAACCCAACTTAGCCCGGATAAGGAGAGAAAGAGAGAGAGAGAGAAGGGGATTAGTCTTGCTGCTTCTCTGGAAAGCTGCTATGCAGCCTGTTGCCTGCTGCTGTGCACGTGGCTGGGCTCTTCACTGCCACAACAGGGAGACGATGAAGAACGAAGGCGAGCTAGGAAGAGCAAGGAAGAGCCCCTAATGGCTGCTGACCCCTGCCTAAATACCCTATGGGGGCATGTGAAACTGTCCAATAGGTATTCAGCATTCTCTAGCTGACCAATTGGTTCAAAAAACTCCACACATACGTGAAGCCTGGGGTCTCCCTGGGTCCCGGGGCCACGTGGGGTGCCCCCGCCTCTCAACCCCCACTGGACTTTGAACAGGAGGGGGAGGAGAGACTCCAGGGATTGGACCAATTCTAGGGTCTTTGCCACACCCATACCAGGACACACCTTTTCATGTTTGTTCCTCTACCATTTGGAGGAGGAAGTTCACATCTATGCAGTCCAGGAACATCCTGGGTTGCTGATGCCTTGCTGTGTTGTCCCTCCAGCAGATGTCAAGGTGGTTGAAATCCCCATGAGGACCAGGGCTTGTGACCTGGACACTGATTCTATTTGCCTCTGAAGGGCCTCATCTGCTTGGTTCTGCTGGTCAGGTGGCCTGTAGCAGATCCCTACAGTAACATCACCCTCCCCTGTCTTCCCTTTAATTTTAACCCATACACTCTCACCCAGCTCATCATCCTTCCCCATCATCCTTCCTCCACTGATTCTAGCTGGTCTCTGATATAAAGGGCAACTCCTTCTCCTCTCCTTCCCTGCCTATCCTTCCTAAAGAATCCATCTATGCCTACATTCCAGTCATGGGAATCATCCCACTAAGTTTCAGTAATAACCACTGTGTGATGGCATCCCTGCAGCACAGTGGCCCTTAGTTCATCCTGTTGCCCAAGTTCTGTGCATTTGCATAGAGGCACTTCAGCTGGGCTGGCCCTGTCCTCCTTGTGTGCCAGTTTCCTTTGATTTCTTCAGCTTGTCCTGGTACATCATCCCTGGCTTGCCTCAGGGCAGCAAATTCAGGGCACTCATTAGCTCTCCATCTTTCTGCCTCTGGTGAGCTGCCCCATTGTTTGTCACCAGCCAGCAGGAGACTGTTAACCCCTTCTCCCTTCAAATCTAGTTTAAAGCCCATCAATGAGCCCTGCCAATTCCTGCCCCAGGATCCCTTTCCCCCTCTGGAATCAGTGCCTTCCATTAGTTATTTGCAGCTCTGGTGCCTTGTAAACTGAGCCATGAGTGTAGAATCCAAGCCCCGGAGCCATGAGTTGAGCTGTTGGGTTTTCCTAAATGTTCCCTCATCCATTGCTGATGTTAGAGAGATAGAGTAGAACACAACCTGAGCTCCTGATCCCTTTAGCTGTTGTCCTAAGGTCCTGAAGTCTCTTTTAATTGATTGTGAGCCTCTCATTCTTGCATCGTCACTACCCACTTGAAAGACCAAAAGTGGGTAGCAGTCTGAAGGACTCACAAGGTTGTGAATTTTACCTGCAATGTCCCTTGCCTGGGCACCAGGGAGGCAGCAGAACTCTGTATGAAGTTAATTCGATCTGCATATTGGGCCCTCTGCTCCCTTCAGTATGGAGTCTCCTGTAACAATGACCCTTCGAGGCTTCTTTTCGGAATGGTTTTGATGGCTGGCCTGAGTCAACCTGTCTTCGGTGCAGTTTCTGGGCTTTCTGTGTCCTCATCCTTGCTGATGATCTGTTCTTCCTGCAGAGCCTCATACCTATTCTGCAAGTCCACTGTCAGCAGTGTGCTTCTTAAAGTAGCAGCTTGGCTCGTTTGTTCCGTTGGGCAGAGACCTGCTCCCATTGACCCTGAGAGAACTGGGTCCTGAGGGAACTGGCAGATGGAGTTGCTAAAGCACTGTCCATCGTATTTGAAAGATCATGGCAGACTGGTGAAGTTCCTGATAACTGGAAAAGAGCAAATATAACACCCATCTTCAAGAAGGGAAAAAAGGATGGCCCTGGGAACTACAGAACAGTCAGTCTCACCTCTGTGCCTGGAAAGATCATAGAGCAGATCCTCATGAAGGCTCTGCTATAGGCAAATAGAAAACAAAGCAGAGGTGATTGGTGGCAACCAGCATGCATTCACCAAGGACAAATCATGCCTGACACATGTGGTAACTTTTTATGATGAAGTCACAGCAGCAGTGGACAAGGGAAGGGCAACTGATGTCATCTTCCTGGATCTGAGTAAGGCCTTTGACTCTGTCCCACATGACATCCTGGTAACCAATCTGGAAAAATATGGACTTGATGGGTGGACATCTTCCTGGATAAGGAATTGGCTGGATGGTCGCACACAGAGAGTGGTGATCAAGGGCACAATGTCCACCTGGAGACCAGTGACAAGTGGTGTCCCTCAGGGGTCAGTGCTGGGACCAGTGCTGTTTAACATCTTTGTCAGTGACATGGACAGAGGAATTGAGTGCACCCTCAGCAAGTTTGCAGATGACACCAAGTTGTGTGGCACAGTTGACTTGGTAGAGGGCAGGGATCCATCCAGAGGGACCTGGACAGGCTGGAGAGGTGGGCCCAGGCCAACCTCATGAAATTCAACTAGATCAAGTGTAAGGTCCTGCACCTGTGGGTCGGTGCAACCCCATGCACAATTCCAGGCTGGGTGGTGAGTGGCTGGAGAGCAGCCCTGAGGAAAAGGACCTGGGGGTCTGGGTTGATGAAAAGTGCAACACGAGCTGGCAGTGTGCACACATGGCCCAGACAGCAACTGTATGCTGTGCTGCAGCAAGAGCAGCATGGCCAGCAGGACAAGGGAGGTGATTCTCCTCCTTTACTCTGCTCTTGTCAGACTTCACCTGGAGTACTGTGTGCAGTTCTGGAGCCCCCAACACAAGAATGTGGAACTCCTGAGGAGGACCATGAAGATGCTTAGAGGGCTGGAGCAGCTCTGCTATGAGGACAGGCTACAAAGAATTAGGGCCTTTCAGCCTGGAGAAGAGAAGGCTTTGAGGAGACCTTGTAGTAGCCTTCCAGTATCTGAAAGGGGGCCTACAGGAAAGCTGGGGAGTGACTATTCACAAGGTCTTGTTATGACAGGATGAGGAGTAATGGGTTTAAACTGGTAGAGGGGAGATTTAAACTGGATGTTAGGAGGAAGTTCTTTCCAGTGAGGGTGGTGAAACACTGGAAGGGGTTGCCCAGGGAGGTTGTGGCTGCTCCCTTTGTGGAGGTGATCAAGGCCAGGTTGGATGAGGCCTTGGGCGACCTGTTCTAGTGGGAGGTGTCCCTGCCTATGGCGGGGGTTGGAACTGGATGTTTTTTGAGGTCACTTCCAACCTAAACCATTCTATGATTCTATGATTTACCATTCAGTGAATCCATCAAGAAGTGTTTCTCAGGTCAGTTATTAACATGTGTCTACCACAGGCACGACACATATTTTCTTCTTTAAATTTATAGGAGATATCAACCATTCCAGGAGGGATATAAAGGCTCTAGAATCATTTGCAACTATCAATTTCATAATTTTATCAATAGCATTGCTATAAGCAAAGAATTGCTCAGTGAACACTTAATTCTATAATGGTCTGCAGACCACATAAAACACCAGAGGAAAAGATACACTCCCCTACCCCTTTAGAAAGGCTTTCACAAAAACACCTCAGTAACTGCTTGCTCATGTTCAACATTACAAAAAGTACTCTCCTGTTTGTGTCCAAAACAGGCTAGATACTGTGTCTCTTTTAAAAGTTAAACTAATTTATAGCTTTCAAATCATAAAACCCAACAAGCATGCAGGTTGGCAACACAGATCCCCAGGCTGAAGCTTTTGCTTCAGAGTACAAGAAAACTGCTGCCTTTACCTAATCACATCAGATGAGTGTAAATGTAAGGTAGCAGATATGCGTGCAGGACCAGAGTAAGGTCAATATTACTGGACAGGCAGCAGATTTAACTTGCCAGGTTAGGCAGCTGAAAGATTCAGTCCTTGTTACGCTAGCTATTTGAAAAACTGCCAGTTCAAATGCTAAATTAAAAATTAGGATTCTAATTCCAACCCCTGCAATATAAACCTTCTTGCATTTCTCTCCAAGTGGAAGAAGGTTTATATTGCAAGGGTTGGCTGGGCTCATTAATCATGCTTTAAACTAGGTTGGAAGGAGAGAAGGGTGAAAGCCAGACTCACTTTAAGCAAGCCTGAGACAATTGTGGGGCGATGTGTCAGCTCCACTGCTATCTCAGGGGAGGTAGAGAACAATGAGCTGTGTGTTGGAGAGGATGCAAGAGATGGCACATCAGGGTGGGAGGCTAAGAAGAGACTTCAGCCTGTTACCTTGCAGCATGCTCGGGACACACAAGAACTCTTAAAGTCTTACAGAGATGTACCATGAGGATCAAGTAATAAGGAATCAGCACACGCAGAGCTTACTGCTAGGTTGGTGGCCATGGAAGTGGTTGGGAATGGTTAGACTGCAAGAGTGAAAACCAGCAGATTAACTCCCTCCCTTGAAATGCTTATATACCAATGCATGGAGCATGGGGAATAAGCAGGAGGAGCTGGAGATCTGCGTTAGGCCATCACTGAAACAAGGTGGGACAGCTCCCACAACTGGAATGTTGTCATGGATGGCTAGGTACTGTTCAAGAAGGATAGATGAGCAAGATGTGGTGGGGAAGTTGCTCTCTATGTGCGAGAGCAACTGAAATGTGCTGAGTTCTATCCACGAGGGGAGGCAGAACATGTCGAAAGCTTGTGGGTAAGAATTAAGGGATGTGGAAAAGGAGATGAACTTGTAGGCACCTACTACAGACCACCAAACCAAGAAGAAGAGGCTGATGAGGCCTTCTACAGACAACTGGAGGTAGCCTCTAGAGCTAACTCCTTGGTACTCCTGGGTGACTTCAATCACTCTGATATTTGCTGGGAAGCTCACACTGCCAGCCACAGCCAGTCCAAAAGGCTCTTGCAGTGTATCAATGGTAACTTCTTGATGCAGGTAGTGGAGGAACCAACAAGGAGAGGTGCACTGCTGAACCTTGTATTAACTCACAAAGAGGGACTGGTTGTGGACATTAAGGTCAGGAATAGCCCTGGGGAAAGTGATCATGACATGGTGGAGTTCAGTATTCTACAGGGTAGAATCAGAACAACAAGTAGAATTACAACCCTGGACTTCTGCAGAGCTAAATTCATGCTCTTCAGAGACATGCACACAGAAATCCCAGGGGCTAGCACCCTAGAGGGTATAGTAGCTCAAGAAAGTTAGTTAATTTTTAAACACCACTTCTTCCAAGCCCAAGCTAGGTGTGTTTCCCTGAGTAAAAAATCAGATAGACATACTAGTAGACCTGCATAGCTGAGCAAGGAGTGCCTGAAGGAAATCTCAGGGAAGAAAGAAACTTACAATTTATGGAAGAAGGGATTTGTCACTTGGGAGAACTATAGAGAAGTAGTCAGGGCATGCAGGAAGGCAACAAGGAAGGCCAAAGCCCTCTTGGTACTGAAGCTGGCAAAGGAAGTAAAAAAGAACAAGAAAGGCTTCTTCAAATACATCAGTAGGAAAAGGAAGTATAGGGAAGATGTGGGGCCACTGCTAAATGAGGAGGCAGCACTCAGAACTGAGGATGCAGAGAAGGCAGAGTTGCTGAATGCCTTCTTTGCTTCAATCTTTACACCTAAGGCTGAACTCACCTGTGTACTCCAGACCCTGGATGAAGGAGAAGAAGCCTGGAGGAGGGAATGCTCCCCACTGGCCAGTACAGACTGGGTTAGGGATCAGTTACACAAATTGAACGTTCACAAGTCCATGGGCCCTGATGAGATGCACCCAAGGGTGCTGAGAGAACTGCCTGATGTTATTGCTCTGCCACTCTCCATCATCATTTTTGCCAAATTGTGGCAGACAGGAGAGGTGCCTGAGGACTGGAGGAGAGCCAGTGTCACTCCAGCCTTCAAAAAGGGCAAGAATGAGGTTCCAGGGAACTATCAACCAGTCAGCCCCACATCCATCCCTGGAAAAATGATGGAGTGGCTCTTTCTGGAGAACATCTCAAGGCACTTGGAAGAGAAAAAGGTTATCAGGAGTTGTCACCATGGATTTACCAAAGGGAAATCATGCTTGACTAATCTGACAGAATTATATGATGACATGACTGAATGGGTAGATTCAGGGAGACCAGTGGATGTAGTCTACCTTGACCTTAGCAAGGCCTTTGACACCATCTCCCATGACATCCCAGTGAGCAAGCTCAGGAAGTGTGGGATGGAAGAGCAGACTGTGAGGTGGATTAAGAACGGATTACAAGATAAGAGTTCAGAGAGTGGTGATCAATGGTGCCAGGTCCAGCTGGAGAGATGTAACCAGTGGAGTCCCCCAGGGATTAGTGCTGGGTCCAGTCCTGTTCAACATTTTCATCAATGACATTGATGAGGGGACAGACAGAGAGAGTCTGCTCAGCAAGTTTGCTGATGACACCAAACTGGGAGGCTTGGCTGATATAGCTGAAGGCTGTGTGGCCATCCAGTGAGACCTGGACAGACTGAGAGCTGTGCACTGAGGAGCCAAATGAGGTTCAACAAGGACAAGTGCCAAGTCCTGCACCTATGAAGGAATAATTAACTGCACCAGTACAAGCTGAGAGGTGATCTGCTGGAGAGCAGCCCTGTGGAGAGGGACCTGGGAGTCCTGGTGGATAACAACTTATCCATGGGACAGCAATGTGCCCTTGTGGCCAAGAAGGCCAGTGGGATCCTGGGGTGTATTAAGAAGAGTGTGTCCAGCAGATCAAGGGAGGCTCTCCTTCCCCTCTACTCTGCCCTGGTGAGACCCCATCTTCAGTTTTGGGCTCCCCAGTTTAAGAGGGACAGGCACGTGCTGGAGAGGGTCCAGCAGAGGGCTACAAGGATGATTAGCAGACTGGAGCACTGCCTGATGAGGAGAGGCTGAGAGACCTGGGGCTTTTTAGTCTGGAAAAGAGAAGGCTGAGAGGGGATTTAATAAATGTTTATAAACATCTGAGGGCTGGGTGTCAGGGGAGGGCGGACAGGCTCTGCTCACTTGCTCCCTGTGATAGGACAAGGAGCAATGTTTGTAAGCTGCAGCACAGGAGGTTCCAGCTCAACAAAAGAGGGAACTTCTTGACTGTAGGGGTCCCAGAGCATTGGAACAGGCTCCCCAGAGAGGTTGTAGAGTCTCCTTCTCTGGTGACTTTCAAGGCCTGTCTGGATGCATTCCTCTGTGACCTGAGCTAGCTTGTCTGGTTCTGCTCTGTCAGGGGTGTTGGACTTGATGATCTCTTTAAATCCCTTCCAACCTCCGACGTTGGATGATCCTGTGATCCTGTGATCTTGTAATTGTGCTTTTGTTGCAGGTTTCCTCAATGTACACCAAGGTTGCCCTTGGACAGATTCACTCTGAAATAGGTCAAGAACTGGCTGGAGGGCCAGACCCAGAGAGTGGTGATGAATGGTGCCACATCCATTTGGCAGCCAGTCACTAGTGGTGTCCCCCATGGATCAGTGCTGGGCCTGATCCTGTTCCATATCTTTATTGATGGTCTGGACAAGGAGATTGAGACCATCATCAGTAAGTTTGCAGATGACACCAAGTTAGGAGCAGGTGCTGATCTGTTGGAGGGTAGGAGGGCCCTACAGAGGGATCTGGACAGGCTGGATGGGTGGGTAGAGGCCAATGGGATGAGATTTACCAAGGCTAAGTGCAGGGTTCTACACTTTGGCCACAACAACCCCAGGCAGCACCACAGGCTGGGGACAGAGTAGCTGGAGAGCAGCCAGGCAGAAAGGGACCTGGGGGTGCAGTATACAGTAGGTTGAACATGAGCCTGCAGTGTGCCCAGGTGGCCAGGAGAACCAGTGGTACCCCAGCCTGGATCAAGAGCAGTGTGGCCAGCAGGACAAGGGAGGTTATTCTTCCCCTGTACTCAGCACTGGTCAAGCTGTACCTTGAGTACTGTGTCCAGTTCTGGACCCCCAATTCAAAAGAGAGGCTGAGGTACTGGAATATGTCCAGAGAAGGGCAGCAAAGCTGGTGAGGGGCCTGGAGCACAGCCCTGTGAGGAAAGGCTGAGGGAGCTGGAGTTGTTTAGTCTGGAGAAGAGGAAGCTCAGGGGTGACCTCATTGCTGTCTACAACTACCTGAAGGGAGGCTGTAGCCAGGTGGAGGTCATTCTCTTCTTCCAGGCAACCAGCAACAGAATGAGGGGACACAGTCTCAAGGTGCACCAGAGGAGGTCTAGGCTGGATCTTAGGAGGAAGTTCTTTACAGAGAGAGTTATTTGCCATTGGAATGGGCTACCCAGGAAGGTGGTGGAGACACCATCCCTGGAGGTGTTCAAGAAAAGACTTGGATGAGGCACTTAGTGCCATGGTCTAGTTGATTGGATAGGGCTGGATGATAGACTGGGCTGGATGATCTTGGAAGTCTCTTCCAACCTTGTTGGTTCTATGATTCTATGAAATTTCACAGCCGTACAGATAACTGACCTGTTTCTCTCTGGAAAGGGATAATATGACATTGCAGCTCTGCATTTACATAGCTCCAGCAGTTTTACAACTGTGCTTGTCATAGCCATGCACTATGCACTGATGAGTGGATAGCTGAAATCTTTCCTTGCTGCACTATTAGGGATTTGAAGTCATATTTTATTGCTGCTTTAAGCCATGTAAGCACTTCCATTTTTATCTACATATGTTAAGAAGATGCTGTAGAGGACGCTTTTAGTCTTAACCCTCTTGCATGTTCATGTACAGTAGCTTTGATGTTCATCTATTTGGTCTTCTGCATGTTTCTCTTCATTAACATAGAATGCAGATCCCTAGTGAATAATTAGCTGAGGAAGGATCCTTGACTTCTGTTGATGCATTCTTCATTTTACATTTAAATTAACATCAGATTATGGTGGCATTGCTCAAATGGCAGACACAAAAAATCAGTGGCAACCTACACAAGAATACAGCCACTCTACATAAATAAATTAATAAATCTGCCAGATATAGTATACAAAAGTTATTCACGGAATTAGTTCTATTGCACTATTCAAGGAGAAACAGATTGAGGTTGTGTCCAAAAATAAACCATGAGCAGGGAAACCTGTCACAATGCAGCAAACAACTGTTATTCAAATATCTTTCTAAATGTGGACAGCAACGGGTGATCCACTCAGCATTAAGAGCAGCTCTGAGGAAGAGGTCCCAAGCTGACTCTAGAAGCATTAAAGCAATTTTGTCACTTGAACAAAGCAACTTTAGCAAACATATGCACTGACAAGTACCATTTCCTACCTTCCCAGCACTGCAACAAATCTTGTTAACTCTATCAGACTATTGCAATCTGATTGCCACTGTCAAATAGGCAAACGGTGTTGATCAGATATCCATTCCCAGTATCAAGGCAAAGGAATCATGGATATCTTAGCTCGTAGTTGGCAGCCACAACTTCAGTGTTGCTTTTCGTTATTTCTTTTGAGGAGCCCCAGATGCATCAGAGGGCTGGAGCAGCTCTGCTATGAGGACAGGCTACAAGAATTGGGGCCTTTCAGCCTGCAGATGAGAAGGCTTCAAACAGACCTTATAGTAGTTTTCCAGTATCTGAAGGGGCCTACAGGAAGGCTGGAGAGAGACAATTTACAAGGTCTTGTAATGATAAGATGAGGAGCAATGGGTTTAAACTGGTAGAGGGGAGATTTAAATGGGATGTTAGGAAGAAGATCTTTCCAGTGAGGGTGGTGAGATACTGGCACAGGTTGCCCAGGGAGGCTGCGGATGTTCAAGGCTGGGTTAGATGAGGCCTTGAGCAACTTATTCTGGTGGGAGATGTCCCTGCCTATGGCAGGGGGTTGGAACTAGATGATCTTTGAGGTCATTTCCAACCTAAACCATTCTATAATTCTATGCAGACAAAAGGGCAATGACAAAGCTGGCTGTGCACCTACCTTCTTTACGGGAGAAGGTGAAGGCAACAAATCTGATTATATAAATTAATTATTATTAGCAGGAAAGATTAAT
This sequence comes from Psilopogon haemacephalus, assembly GCA_013396835.1. Classification (NCBI taxonomy): domain Eukaryota; kingdom Metazoa; phylum Chordata; class Aves; order Piciformes; family Megalaimidae; genus Psilopogon; species Psilopogon haemacephalus. The sequence continues at coordinate 23,323 of VWZI01023920.1, read as the reverse complement.
TTCAACAGTTAATGAAACCTATTATTTTCATGATGGACTTCAGACCAGATGAAGTCTATGCTATTTCTTAATCTGCAGAAAAGATGGAGTTGGAAAGCTGTAAAGCTCAGCCTGCAAGTGTAAGTTGCCTATTTTTTGTCATGGCTATTCCCAGACTCTGGACTGACACCATGCAAAACCTAGTTTTAGTGTCTGGACCCAAACTACAGGGACTGCATGACACAAATCACTGATCTAATCTAATACCAAAAAAACTCTGCCAATTCAACTTTCCCAACTGCTTTACATTAGATAAGGCTCTCAGTATATCAGGTACTGCATAAGTCAGTCTCTGCCTGGCTGTCCCCCTATTAACTCTTCTGCCTGAACCTGCAGATTTCCAACTAATCATTCTGCTTCTAGCACCTCTTGATGACCTTTCCAGCTCACTCTGCACATAAGGGAGATCCCAAGATAAGGGAGAGGGTGAAAAGGGTGGAAGGAAGGAGGGTAGTTGGTTGGGAGCCTTCTTGGGCAGTTTGGCTACTCAGGAAGGGATTTTCTATCTCTGTATTACTTTTTACTTGCATATTACTGTACATAGTTTTAAAGATATCTGTATATATTGTATATATTTCGCTTGTAAATTGTGTGAAGTTACACATACAGCTTCACTCCTTAACTTCCAGCTGGCTGACTTTAGTCTGGGTGAATTTCTAATCTTGGGGGGGAGGTAATTCCCAAAGCACTACAGAACCTCAAAAAGGAGAGATTCTCTGGTTATAAGAATCACAGAATCAGAATCACAGAATTAACCAGGTTGGAAAAGACCTCCAGGATCATCAAGTCCAACTTATCACCTAAACCATCTAATTAACTAAACCATGGCACTAAGTGCCCCATCCAGCCTCCTCTTAAACACCTCCAGGGATGGTGACTCCACCACCTTCCACAGCAGCCCATTCCAATGCCAATAACTCTTTCCATATACAACTTTTACCTAACATCAAGCCCATACCTGCCCTGGCACAGCTTGAGGCTGTGTCCTGTTGTTCTGTCACTGGGTGCCTGGGTGAAGAGACCAAGTCCACCTGGCTATGACCTCCCTTCAGGTAGTTGTAAACAGCAATGAAGTCTCCTCTGAACCTCCTCTTCTCCAGGCTGAGCAGCCCCAGCTCCTCTACCTCTCCTCATAGGGCTGTGCTTCAGCCCCTCACCAGCCTTGGTGCCCTTCTCTGGATACAACTAAGCACCTCAACATCTTTCTTAAATAGAGGAGCCTAGAACTGGACAGAGTACTCAAGGTGCAGCCTAACTAGTGCTGGATACATGGGAAGAATAACCTCCCTTGTCCTTCTGGTCACACTATTCCTGATCCAGGCCAGGATGCCCTTGGTCTTCTTGGCCACCTGGACACACTGCTGGCTCATGTTCAACTGCCAACCAGTATCCAGGTCCCTCTTTGCCTGGCTGCTCTCCAGCCACTCTGTCCCCAGCCTGTAGTGCTGCTTGGGGTTCTTGTGGACAGAGTGTAGAACCCTGCACTTGGACTTGTTAAAATTCATGGTGTTGGACTTTGCTCATCTCCCCAGCCTGTCCATGTCCCTCTGCAGAGCCCTCCTGCCCTCTAACAGATCGACACACGCTCTCAACTTGGTGTTGTCTGCAAACTCACCAATGATAGACTCAATCCCCTTGTCCAGATCATCAATAAAGATATTAAACAGGATTGGGCCCAGCACTGATCCCTGATCCCTGGGGCACACCACCCATGACTGGCCACCAACTGGATGTGGCACCATTCACCACCACTCTCTGGGCTCAGCCATCCAGCCAGTTCTTAACCCAGCACAGAGTGCCCCTGTCCAAGCAATGGGCTGCCAGCTTGGCCAGGAGTTTGTTATGGCAGACAGTATCAAAAGCCTTAAAGCCTTGATGAAGTCCAGGTAGACTATGTCCACAGCCTTCCCCACATCCAGCAGGTGAGTCATAAAAAGAGATGAGGTTGGTCTGGCAGGAGCTCCTCCTCCTAAATCCTGGCTGAGTCTGATCCCCTGGCCATCCTATAGGTGCCCTGTGATTGCACTCAGGATGATCTGTTCCCTTATCTTGCATGGCACTGAGGTCATGCTGACAGGTCTATACTTTTCTGGTTCCTCCTTCCAACCCTTCTTGTGGATGGGCACCACATTAGCCAGCTTCCAGTCTTTAGGGACCTCTCTAGTGAGCCAGGACTGTTGATAAACGATGGAGAGCAGCTTGGCGAGCTCATCTGCCAGCTCTCTCATCACCCTAGGGTGGATCCCATGTGGTCCCATAGACTTGTGAGGATCCAAGAGGCTCAACAAGTCCATAACTGCTTCCTCCTGGATTACAGGGGGGCTGTACTGCTCCCTGTCCCCACCTACAAGCTCAGAAGGCGTCTGTCCTGAGGACAACCTGCCTTACTATTGAACATTGAGGCAAAGAAGGTGTTAAGCACCTCTGCCTTTCCTCACCTATAGTCACTACATTCCCTTCTTTGTCCAATAAAGAGTGGAGGTTATCCTTGCCCCTCTTTCTGTCATTAATATATTTATAAAAACATTTATTGTTATCATTCACAGCAGTGGTCAGTCTCAGTTCTAACTGGGCTTTGGCCTCTCTAATTTTCTTCCTACACAACCTGGCAACATCTTTAAATTTTTCCTGAGTTACCACCTGCTCTTTCCAAAGGTGGTACATCCTCTTTTTAACCCTTAATTCCTTCACAAGTCCCTCACCCATCCAGGCTGGTCGTGTTCCCTGGCAGCTCTGCTTTCGGCACATCGACATGGTTTGTTTCTGTGCCTTCGATGTTTCTTTCTTGAAGTAGGTCCAACCTTCCTGGACCCTTATTCTCAAGGTACCCTTTGAGTTAGTTCTTTGAATAGCCTAAGTCTGCCCTCTGGAAGTCCAGTGTGGATATTTTGTTGATGCCCCCTCCTAGCTTCACAGCATTTTGAAAATTTTATTATTTTGTGGTCACTGCACCCCAAGATATATATAACTTCCCTCCTGGCCATGGCAAAATGAACAATAAACTGCTCCACTAAATGTCACTGTTGCTTTTATATGCACTTGGCTCAAGCACCTGCTTTGGTGACCCAAAGGCAGAAGATACCACAGGTCATTTTCTTACTCATTTACGAGGTGGTGTTTTCAGCTACACAGAAGTGTTAGGCAGTGTCCTGGTATGGATGTGACAAACACCCTAGAATTGGTCCAATCCCTGGGCTCTCTCCTCCCCCTACTGTCCAAGGTCCAGTAGGGGTTGAGGGGCGGGGGCACCCCACCTGGCCCCGGGACCCAGGGAGACCTCAGGCGGCACGTACGCATGGAGCTTTTTCAACCTATTGGTCAGCTTGAGAATGCTGACCAATACCTATTGGTCAGTTTCACACGGCCCCTAGGGTATTTAAGAGGGGCACAGCGACCGTTACTCGCTCTTTCTCGCTCTTCCTCACTCTCCTCGCTCTTTGTCGTCTCCCCACCGTGGCTGTGAAGAGCCCAGCCACGTGCACAGCAGCAGGCAGCAGGCAGCGAAGCATAGCAGCTCTCCTTCCAGAGAAGCGGCAAGGCTGATCCCCTTCTCTCTCTCTCCCTCTATCTCCCTATCTGGGCTAAGTCAGTCTTTTTCCTTCTCCCCTTCGGGTTCGGGAAGGAGCGTGTTTTCCCCCTCGCGCCCCACGGGCATTTATAGGTGCGGTTGGGATCTATTTTGTATGTAACCTCTCTGTTTCCTAAGTTCTGACTGTTAAATCATTGCACCTGGCGTTTTGAGCGACTCATGCATTTGTTTCTGCCGACCGGAACCCAAAAGAACCTCGGGGCGGGGCACTAGGACCCCCCTCTCCACGGGATATTGAACCTAATTACACGATATCTTGTGACAGGCAGAGGTTCAGAGCTTCACACAGTCTTTTGTAATACTCACAAATTGTTAATATATAGTATTGATTCCATCCAGAAGCTCAGATAAGGCTGGAAACATTGAGGGCAAGCTCTCACTGAACCATGTAGGAGAAGAAAGTGGTCAGGAGCAGTGCTTTTGCCCACCAAGAGAACTGAGGTGACCTCCCATTCTGTCTCCCATTTCCACACTTCTGCAAGCCTGGTGAAGATGGGAAGAGTCCATTACTCTTCCAATTAGCTCCTTATATATAAACCATTTCCCATTTGCTATAACCACCATTTTTAATTTACAAAGTTTGATTTATTAAAAAAAAAAAAATTTCCTCTTCCAGGAGTGAGAAAATTCATCATATTCTGCCAAATGAAAATCCACTCCTCTTGTCCTACTCTGTGTATCTGTACTGAGCTGGAAGACCTGCATGCATTTTGCTTTCTGTTAGGGTTGTATGTTCTCATTTTCTACTATTTGTCTTTAGTGACTCTTGCTTTATGACCATTAAAGTGAGTACTAAAATAAAAGCAAATGCCCCCATCATTTCTGGTGCTTCACAAAGCATCTGCGTCTGAAATCCCCCACAATTCTATCTCCCATAGAAACTCAGCTACACTTCAGGTAGATATTAACACATCAAAGCCCAGCAGTACTGAGAAGCATGCAGCGCTACTAGAGTACAAGTGGGGAAGGATGATAGTTGCTTTGGTAACCACCTCTTTGAATTTCCTGACCCTTTTTCTATTTCTCCTTACATTTAAACTCTCCAACTTAAGTCTTTGGTAGCTCAGGCTATATCGATATTCATTAAGATTTAAAAAGAGTTTTCCTTGCATTCCACCTGACAGGTGAAATAATCCTGTGTTAAGCACATGCCCATACATACATAAAATGATTGTCAGCTAGGGTATTTTGCTGAGCTGAGACAAAACTGAATGTAAAGATGGGTTCTGCTCTGACAATTTGATTAGGCAGGTGCACACAAGAGAAAACCAGCCACAACTCCAGGGCGCCTGCTTCCCCCCCTGCTCTTATGTCAGTACTTCTGGGTTCTTGCAGCCTGTGGATACTTCATTTCTCATTGGTTAAGTCCTCTGAAAGCTCTTATAGAGTTAAATTGTGACTTAGGCAGTATGCAAACTCCTCCTCGGTAATTTTTGAGTAATGAAAAAAAAAAAAAAAGTTAAACAACTGAGGAAAATAATTACTTGCCTTCTCCCTTCCTCCCAAGAGGATTAATTCCTAAGGCTTCTTTTAAGAGAATATCAGGTTTCCTGTTTGATACCAATGACATAATGCATTCTAGAATCCCTGCCCGATTTTATCCATTCCTATGAAATCTCTCTGTTGGAGGCAGAAATTTCTGTACAGTTAATTTGCTGTTATTATCCTTAGTCTAGATCTACTATAAATAGCATTTTTGTGCTGAGTCCATGAAAGGCTTTGCCTTGGGTTTGAAACCTTCATTCTTTATGGTGGCTGTTCTGAACAGTGAAGTAACTTTCTTCTTTTTTTCCCTTTTCACCCAGATGTGGAATACTGATGTTCCAGAAAGGAAAAAAAATGTTTTAAAAAATTGTCCTTCATAAATTTCATCCAGCACAGATTTTCTGTTTCCTTTTTTTTTTTTTTTAATAAGCCAGCCAAATGAGTGATAACTAAAAGTGAACATATGAATTATCCATAAAACAAGAAGAGCCTGCATTCTTTTAAAAGTGGTATATATCACTTTGGTTGACTGCGCATGTATGGGCAAACCTTCTAATGCAGATTGGTGTAATCAGTAGTAGGTTGTTGCATGTGTGATAACCACCGGACTGAGATTGAGAACTCCAAGAAGGCAGAACCCTGGGTGCTCCCTGTGGCTGGGAGAGTATCTCTGTCTGGTATATGAGAAAAACAGGAAGAGATCATTAAAGCAGGGACAGGGTAGAGCTGGATGAGATAAGCCCCCCAGCATATCATCTCGTAAAGCTAATGTAGGTGGCATTTGTTTGCATCTTTGTGCTAAGTGGAAGTCCATGACCCATACTGTCTGGGTTCCTCACAGGCACAGATGCAAGAAGCCTGAAGAGAAGAAACAAGGACCTTCACATCTCATCCACAGGACCTACCTGATGGTTGAAAAGACACCTGAAAACAAAAAGTGGATGCATATCACCTACAAGCATTCAAGCCAAACGCCTCAAACCTGCTTGCAGAACTGTAAGGATTAAAATATCTCTGAGGCACTGCATCTACTGAGCAAACTCGGAATCCAGGTCCTACCCCTTAAGAAGGAATTATTTTTTAAAACCTCCCCACTTCTGTATGTCTCTTCTTTAACAAACAAACAAATAAATAAATAAATACTAACCCCCCCTGACAAGTGGAATCAAATGCTTATGGTTCAAGTCTTGTTTTTACTGCCTTGCAATTACATTAAAACACATCAAAACAGATTAAGTCAGCTAATGCTGAATTATGCAGAATTCAGTAATACAGTATTACAGTAGAAAAATGAAGGACTCTGTCAAACTGCCTGTAGAGAACTTGGAAGTATCTGGGGCATTTGCCAGATAATAACCAGTATTTCTTTCCATGGACCATCTATCATCCTAATTGTTTTAAGATCTCATGTTCCACAGAAATTTTGATTCACTGAAAAAAATGCCATTAAGATAGTCAAAGCTGTTACAAATTCAAATTAAAAGGCATGCTAAAAATTATTCACTTGGCACACTTCACTCTCTTGGATTGGCTTTCCAGGAAACATCTGCAAAACTGGAAAAGAAGGTACAGCTCCCCTTTATAACTGAAGACTTTGCTGTAACAGGAAACTCAGGCTCAAATCTAGTATTTGAAGGGTAATAACCTCAAGCTTTTGGGGATTTCTTCACCTCTTAACCTCCATCTTAAAAATCAAAATGCAAAATGTGAGAAGGAAATTACAGAAAATGTGCAGAACCAAAAGTCATGGAGCACAACATGCAGATACCAAGCAGCACCATTTTTATTTCACTGATTTCAAAGAATGCAGCTCTAGATCCTGGGAAAGATCTGGACAAATAAATTCATGGGAAACAATGCCCAAGCCCTTTGGTGCCCCTGACTGGATCCTTCCTGTTTCCATCCTGTAGCTTCAAATGCAGGCACCACTGTTCCTGTCACCTCCTGGTTCCAGCTGAACAACACTCACTTTCCCTTAACACAACTCATTTCCTTACTTAGAAATCAGCTACCAGAGGCTTCCATTTGTATCACATTGCACACAGAGATACATTTTGCACAACTCTCTATGCCCACAGTGTTTGTTGTACCCAGTTGGGTTCTGCCTTACAGACCACATCAGGATTCTGTAAGAAAATCATACGCTACCATTCTCAGGGTGCTTTAGAACTCTTCTCCAGATGCCTAGGTATATAGGATGCCTAGGTATATAGAGCTTGGTGAACAGAAACAACTCCTGTAGCTGCATGCTATAGAGAAGCTCCATAAGTAGCTCAAGAGCAGGAGTCAGTCTGGTCCACCACATCTTCTTTCAACAGTCCAAAAAAAGTCAGGCTCCTACAGAGGTCTTTCACTGATATGCTATAGGGGCACAGCTACTGCTTAAATGAGCAGGTTAAGTCAACCAGTCAAAGCCAGCCTGAGTATCTGATCTCAGTAGAGAGGTTCATTACATGCATTCACAAACATAAGGTAGTTAAAAGATGTTAAAACACTAATCCTAGAATGGTAGGGATTGGAAAGGACTTGTGGCGATCATTGAATCCATGCCCTGTCAAATCAGGATCACCTTCAGCAACTTTACTGGGACCAGCTCACCCTCTGAGCATCAATATCTCTCATCTGCCAAGAGTAAAAAGCAGGCCTTGAATTAATGGAGTCTCAAAAAATTTCACATTTGGAGCTCTACGGTATCTGCCAAAGGCAAATACAAATCTGAGCTACACCTCCTCTATTTGTCTGGGGCTACAAATCACCACCCCACAATTCCCTAAGACATTACGGTTATTTCTAAGTTAATGTAAATAAATGAGAGCAAATTTTTGTCCTTAATTACTCTCCCACTTTGTGTTTCTGTTGAAACATTTAAATTCTTTGAGCATTCAGCTGTTAGGCAAAGTCATACTGAAGCTAATCTCTGCACATCAAAGTAGGAATGCTTTGAATACTTACATAGAATCATAGAATAGTTTGAAGGAACCTCTAAAGGTCATCTAGTCTAACCACACTGCAGTAAGCAGAGACATCTTTACCTAGTAAGCATGGACATCTTTACCTCCAGACATTAATCTTTTATGTGAATCAGACTTTGTTATTGGGAAAAAAAAAAATTCAATGTATTAATTTATTAATTGACCAACTATTCTATTCTGTATAGAATCATAGAATGATCTGGGGTGGAAGGGACACTAAAAATCATCAGGTTCCAAAACTATTGTTGTATTAAAGAACTGATTTTGCCTGTTAACTACATACTACTGCTAACCTCTCACTTCTGTTCCAGGTGCTCCTGCTCTAGCAGGCCGGTTGGACTAGAGGATCTTTTGAGGTCACTTCCAACCTTTGATATTCTGTGATCTGTGAATAACACTAAGGACAACTTCATTTCTCCAAGTTAGAGCTTCCTTATCCAGCATGAAAACACCACAGAAAGAATCAATAAGATATTTTTGTAAAATTGTACTCAGGTGATCTTTGTAAGATACAGAACAAATATATCAAATATAAATTCTGACCTTCTTTCCATAGTTCAAATGCCAGTAAGGAGCAGATGAAACATTTCCAAGTAGTCCATTTCAGAGTGGCTTTTGAATGTTTCAAGGCAGGCAACAGAAGTAGTATCTGCTTAACAGATCAAAGAAAGAAGATTCCCTTCATGCTCCTTCACCCTCTCTGCTCAGAATCTCTCATTCTGGAAGGAAAACCAGTTTTTATTTGGTGAACAGGCACCACTTAGGACCTCCAAGAGACAGGAGCAACCATCAGGTACATTTTGTGTTTCCACAGCAGTCCCATCCTCTATAGACATGATCCTGCTCTTCAGCAGATCTGCCATCACCCAGACGGGTGTTCAAGAACAGTAAGAGACCTCCAAGTGGCAGTGGGTTGAAGGCACCACACATTTATCACACACTGCAATGGGAATGGATAGACTACGGTTTGTTGATTCATTGCTTTATACAGCTGCACCACAGATACAGAAACCTCCTCTTCCAGAAAAGCAGATGCCTGGTATGTCAGACTAGATTGCACTTACAAAATGGAACTGTCTTCCATTCATGCCAAGGCAGAACACAGGCACTGCTAGGTTCCACATACGCCCTCTTCATGCAGACTAAGGAGAACAACTGTAGCTATAATAGTGTAGCCCAACTGAGATTTTTTCAGTCCACTTGCTTGTATAACGTTTTCCATAATATACACTGCTGGAACCATGTCTGCATAGTCCTTTGGGAGAAAACAGAATGACTTCTTTCCCCAAGACTTTCAATAAACATAAAAGTAAATTTAGCTGGCCTTCATTTTAATGAACAAACAGGATGGTAAGCATACTAGAAAAATAGGTCAGCAGAAGCAGGAAATTAGGAAAAAAAAAATGAAAGCTTTGAAATTCTAAATTAAAAATAAATGAAAAACACAAGTATACATTTTAATTTATAGTAGTTGCTCATTTGTGGTCAAAACAGCAGTAGGCATTTGAAGCTATGTATCTGATTGTAACACTAATTTAGAAGACACCAACCCTTCCCATATCCCCACCCTCTAGAAAACCCCAAGAAAGCAACAGCAATGAGGCAAATTTATTTATGACATTAATAACCAGTTAAGAATGTATTTCTAAGAATGATCCAAAGCCCACCCCACTGAAATCACAGGAACTGATCCCACCTCCAGAACTTTCTTCTTAGGTACCATTCTTGGACTTGCTTGTGGGAATACCTCAGTTATTTTGACCATATCGCCTTAATTTGTAAAAAAATTCCTTTTAGGAGTGCAGACGTAGTAGTTGGAAAACTCAATCTAGCAGGTTTTGAAGGACAGGTTAATGTCTTCTCTGTCCAAGTAGAACTACTGATAGAGAAACTTCCACCAAGAAAACAACCACCATCCTCCCCGCCTCCCCACTCCGCCACTGCTCATGAGACAATATTGTACTACTAATACTACATAACCTCTTTAATAGCATTTAAACTATAAATAAGATATATTGCTGTATAGTCCTAATTTTCTTGGGGGAGGGATGGCAGGGGCGGGGGGGACAAGGAGGAGAGAGAAAGGAGGGAGTGGTTTGTTTTTTCTTAAACTCAAATACATTGTTCTGGTCATCTGAAAGTCTCAGAAGACTGCAGCATGTTTTAATTAAGCTTGTTATTAGATTGTAGTGGGTTTGCACCACATAGAATTTGGGATTTACCCTCCAAAGGTAAATTCCCATGCTTACTCAGAATTTGGAAGTAAAGTGAAATTATTATTTACAGAATTAAGCTAAATGTAAAAGGAAGTAAACATAAATAAAAATGTATATATATATACACACATATATACAACAAAACAATAGTCCAGATACCCCCACACCGTACACCCACCTGGGCAAAGCCCAGGGGCTGTTGCCAACTAACACAATACTATCTCTCTTACCAATAACCCAAACAATGGCAAGGAGAACAAGCAAGCAAGGCCAGAAGGAGACACATGGGGAAAACGATGAAAGAAGAGATCCCAGAACAGGCTGTGCTTCAAACTATATGGGCTTTTTAGACCAATGGAATGGGAAAAACATGTCTCATATCTTGTTCAATCCCTTGGAGAACAGAGTCCATCCACCTGGACTCTGAATTCTCGGGAAAAGTTTTACTTAAAATTAAGGACGCTAGTCCTAAAACTATAACATAGTGTCATGTTTTTTATTTAAAGAGCAGACAGAATGAGAGGCTCTCAAATGAATTGTAAATAAATGCAGAATTGCATTTGGAAAGAAAGACACAGAAAAATTACAGAGCACATACAGGATACAGGACAACCCCCTTAAACCTTCCCCCAACCCAAACTAAGCTATAATCCCCAATGCTCCTCTCCTCTGCCCAGTGCCTCTGACACCCATAGGCCCAAGCAGACCTCTGCAGACCATAACCAGGCCTACTCCTTACATATTTACCTAGATAAGTAGCTCCCACCAGAGACAGCAGGAAGGAGGGGGAGGAAAGGAGGATGATTTGGCCTTGCTGCCAGCTTATAGAGATAGCAGAATTATGGGATTGAATAATAATATTACACTTTCCCATGTTCACCACCTGGACTCCTCTAGTCCCTAGAGGACTTTTAACTCTATGGTTCCCAAACCTACAACATACAGATACAAAACTATTCTCCAAATGATTAATCCTTGAAACACAGGTCTTTCTCCAGACAGTAAGCTGACTGAATTCCAGTGTGTTCAAATGACCTCCATCAAACACTGTCACAAAGGACTGCAACAATTTGGCACTTCCATTAATACCAGCACTACTAATAAAAGCAGAACTCTATAGTGAAACATTCCTCCAGGTGACAAAAAGACAGTCAACTTCTATATGCCATAAAATAAATTGAACCCAGCTTATAAGGGCTTGAAAGAGTCATCCAGCCAGGAATACAAAGTAATTGCAGCCTATGCAGTTATGACCTAGCAATACACTGTTGTTTTAAAAGGCTTCAGAGGTATCTGTAGGTACACATAAGCAAGACAGCAAGCACCACCTGTACAATCTGTTGTAAGACCAGTTTGGGTCCATTATATCTCTGACAGCTGGAATAATTTCTACCAAAATATTCTACCCAGGGGGCCTACTTTAGGATGTGCTCATTTTAAATGGCCTGTTTTAGCAGAGTTTCTGCCATTTCTCAGATTTACTAATTCTACTACTTAACCTATGGTAGAAGCAAGCCAACGAGGCAGCAATGCTTTGGCTATGGACCTTGAATATTTCTAATCCATTAGAAAAAGTAGGAGGCTACTCTTACACATTCAAGGAAGAGAGTCTCTGATTTCTACAGCACCTCTGTCAAACAGAGAGAGTTATCTGTCTGCAGAGCTCATCCACATGCCTTCCTTTCTCCAGGGTCCCAGAGCATCATCCCCAGCAGCTGATCAGATGCTGGATGGAAGACAGGTAGAGGCACCCTGAGGAAGACAGGAGCTGAGGAAAGCCTGAGGAATAGGCAAGATGGGCGGATAATCAGAAAGCCTCTGTGTGATGTAGTATATTTCAGCTCCTCTGATCTGGACACTCCTCGGGCAAGATGTAGATTTTTGGCAGGAAACTCGTACTTGTGGGTGTGCAGCCTGAATCCCACAAATGGTGTGGAGATCCCATGGAGGCATATAGCCATCAATGACACCGAGCTGGGAACCACTCTTTGAGATGCACAGCTTTCAAAACAGCTATGCCTTTATCATCTCTGACAAGCTTCATCAAGTAAACCGGCTGGCCTCCTGACTCTGTCAGCTCATGCATGCTGAAAGACTTCTTAGAAATGCCAACTGAATTGCCAAAAACTGCAGTCTGTGTCTTGGCTCCAACCTGGACTCAACAGGCTGTCTTTGCAATGCTCCTGCAATTGTTCTCAGCAACTCCACAAAAGTTCACCACAATCTTACTGTCATTAACACAGTCAGTCTGTGGCAGTGACAGGGAAAAGGGCCTCACTGCCCAAATCTTGCTCAGACACTAAAAAACAAATTCAACATCTACCCACACCTTTCATGACTTGCACATACAAAGCTTCAGATTGCATAAATTGAAGTAACTGTGTGACAATTTGCATCAGTTGAGAATCCACCCCATAATATGTGGTTATTAATATGTTTGTTAAGAGGGTTCTTTGCTGTTTGGGGTTTCTTCTTTCAAGAAGGTTTAAAAGTCATTAACAGACTAGATAAGAAAGTCTAAGTTTTTATGCACATCGTTCTGAATTCACATGGTCCTGTCTCTTTCTACAGTTAAAGTAGGAAGATACATAAAGCTGAAAAGCTGCTGAATGTCTCAAAAGGACAGCCAGGTTGTCATAACAGAAATGTGTCAAGTCCCAAAAAGATATCCTGTAAGCAAAAAAGGAAGTGCAATCAGGTAGGTCCCCAACATGGTACCAAGGAAATACACTTAAATATTTAATGTATTTGCAATGTGAAGAACAATGCCCTCCTTGTACTTTCATGAATATTAATGCTGACATGTTCTCACTCTTTACCTTTCCAAGCAAAACATTCCCAAAGAACCCAGCCACATGTGCATGCATCAGCCCCCCACATATGGGGTCTTTTTTTTTTTTAACTTTTTTTTTTGCAACGAGATGAAAGCTGTGAACCTGTGAAATCCCAAGGTGACTTTTCTAATTTCTACCTACTCAAAACTCCCCAAGCCTTATACAATAAAGCCATACTTTTTGTAGGCATTCAGAAGCAAGAGGTTTTATATGCCAGTGTTTTTCCAAGCGAACATCTGATGTTGAGCTTCTACTAATTTAGCCTCCACCTTCAGCTCTGAGCAAAACCCCAAATAGAACAACATACCTGTAGACTAGGACATGGGAAGAGGGTTGCACTCTGCTAGAAGAGAAAGGGATCAAGGGGAATGAACAAACATAGAAAGCAGAGAGAACTTCAAGGTCTGCTGGTGAAAACAAACACAAACCCAGGCCCAGCAGGAGCTCACACATTTTCTGGCTTACTTAATTACACATGATGCTTGAAACTATTTGCCCCACAACCTGTGAATCCTAGGCAAGTGGACAGATGGGTGAATGAAGCTCACACCATGGTGTACCTGCTAAGTGCAGTGGGGGCACTTCACAACACATCTAGATGATATATTCTGGAGTGATGAAGAAGGGGCAGTTCTTGTGCTCATATTCCCTAACAAAAAGAATAATTAAAGATGAGGGTCTGGAAGGAGGGAAAAAGTAAAACAAACACAGAAAATCAAAGTCACCCAACAGAAGTATGAAAAATACTCCCAAAGTTATCACCATGTGGTGCTTTAGCAGTTACCTGCCCCCTCACCCTTTCATATAACCCAGGCTAGGACTCAGACTGGCTGGAAGGTGGAAAATAAAGCTTTATATTTACAGCAATGCTTAATATACAAGCAGATATTTCCAATGTACAACAGATATTTACAGATATATACACTAAAAAGGTAATATAGAAACACCACACCCCTTCCAGAGATCAAAATCCCTAAGAGGGGTTTCTAATCACCCCTACCACCTTTCCTCCCTTCCCCAATCTTATCACACCATCTGTTGATGCAGCAGACAGGCGAAAGTAGATCGGCCAGAGGGTTAGCAGTAGGAAAAGAAGTTAGTAGAATTATTAAGAATCAGCTACAAAATGCAGGGACAAAGGAGCCATGCAAGAAGCAGCCACAGCTTGGAGAGGCCCAAAAGCGTCTGACTTATCTATATTTGGGTTACAACTCTCAAAACAATTTTTTTTCCCCCTTTCTCAGTAGAGCTCTGAGTGGAGTAGCATCATCTGCTTTCCTTTCTCAGCCTTTAGCCCAATTCCCAATCCAAGTCCACCAATTAGTTCAAACCAGCACACCTTGTTTGCCTGTTTGGTAATACAGCAGAAGTCAGATACTGGTCACAAGAGTCACACCTTTGATTCCGGCTATTTAAAGGTAAAATAGTAAGATTTATTAGCAAAGAATTTACAGGACCGTTTGCTCAGGGTGCAGCAACAATAATTTTTTCCTCAAATACAATAAGCAAAGGACAAAACTACATGAGAGCTTGTATGGCCTACAAGAGATAGCAGAAGGGCTACTAGACTGTTTTGCACCAGGAGGTGTTTCAATGATCCCTCACCAAGTGTTTGTGCAGAATGAGAAATTGTCTTAAAACTAATGTGTGTACAACAGACCACCAAAAATGGTGACAATTTGTCAGAACCAGATTATGTTCACCCAAGAGATTTGAATGTGTACTTATATGGAATTGCCAAAGTATTGTCATACTTATTTTACAATATCCCATTTGTACAATCTACCCTTCAGAGCAGCTGCTGGAAATTGCAGTGCAGGATAGTATCAGCAGATAAACGAATATTTGTGACATACAGGAGAAGGGCCAACATAGTTTTAACAACACAATTGATAATGGACAAAAATACTAACAAATAATTGAAGGAATTAGCCAGATTGCTAACTAATAAAGGTGACCCTATAGGTTGGTAACATGCTTTGACCAGAAAGCAGAACAACATTCTCTATCGGAAGCTCTGAAAAACATCAATGTTCTGAAATAGGAATAAAGAGCATCTTACAGCTTAATATATGCTTAATGACAGAAGAAGCATGAATGAAAAGAGGAAGGTGCACATGTCCATGCCCATGGCAGAACAGTTTTAACTAGATAGTCTTCAAGGTCCCTTCCAACCCAAAGCATTCTATGAATCTATGAAAAAGAACTTTCAGTAACCCTGAGCAATTCTGAAAAATCTAAAACTATTAAGAACTACAGAAAGATGACAGAGAACTGAGTGTGCTGGTTTGAGGCTAATTGGAATATTTTAATGAGAGAAATTAGATCACTGGTTGTGAAATGATCTACCCATGGGTCCTGACAGAACTGGCAGATGAAGTTGCTAACCCAATGTCCATTGTATTTGAAAGGTCATGGCAGACTGGTGAAGTTCCTGATGACTGAAAAAAGGCAAACATAACACCATCTTCAAGAAGGGAAAAAAGGATGACCCTGGGAACGACAGTCAGTCTCGTCTCTGTGTCTGGCAAAATTATGGAGCAGATCCTCCTGAAGGCTCTGCTAAGGCAAATGGATGACAAAGCAGAGGTGATTTATGGTAACCATCACAGCTTCACAAAGGGCAAATCATGCCTGACAAATTTGGTGGTTTTCTATGATGCAGTCACAGCAGTGGTGGACAAGGGAAGGGCAACTGATATCATCTACCTGGACCTGAGTAAGGTGTTTTACTCTGTCCCACATGACATCCTGGTCACCAAACTAGAAAAACACGGACGTGATTGGTGGACCGCTCACTGCATAAGGAATTGGCTGGATGGTCACATGCAGACAGTGGTGATCAACAACACAATGTCCACCTGTAGATCAGTGCCAAGTGGTGTCCCTCAAGGGTCAGTGCTGGGACCAGTGCTGTTTAACATCTTTATCAGTGACATGGACAGAGGAATCGAGTTCACCATCAGCAGGTTTGCAGATGACACCAAGCTGTGTGGCACAGTCGACTTGCTAGAGGGCAGGGATGCCATCCAGAGGGACCTGGACAAGCTGGAGAGGTGGGCCCAGGCCAACCTCATGAAATTCAACAAGGCCAAGTGTAAGGTCTTGCATCTGGGTTAGCGCAACCCCAGGCACAATTCCAGGTTGAGTGGTGAATGGCTGGAGAGCAGCCCTGAGGAAAAGCACCTGGGGGTCTGGGTTGACAAAAAGTTCAGCATGAGCCGACAGTGTGCGTGTGTGGCCCAGATGGCAACCATGTCTTGGGGTGCATCAAGACAGAGTGGCCAGCAAGGCAAAGGAGGTGATCCTTCCCTTTTACTCTGCTCTTGTCAGAGTCCACCTGGAGTATTGTGTGCAGTTTTAATTTGTATATAATTGTAAATACTTATAAATGTATTGTGTATATATGCTTGTATATTTTGCTTTGTTGTAGATATAGCTTCATCTTACTTCCCAGCTGTCTGATCTGGTAGAGGGTAAATATATGTAAATATCTTTGTGTCTATATTATTTTAAGTTTTGCTTTGCTTTGCTTCCCAGCCATCTGAATTAGTGGAGGGGAAAGTTCCCAACCCACTATACCAGCTGACAAAACACTAAGTGAAATTCAAATGACAATTTAAGACACATAACCAAGGCTGGCTTTGGCTCTTTGGCTCTCAGGCTCTCAATAGGCAATAACAGACTAATAGGTAATACTATTAATAGGTATTATTACTATTAATAGGTAATAACAGTAATTTGTTATTACCCTTTAGGAGCTGTAAGATAGATCCACCATCAAATGGTTGCAGTGTAAGCAGGGGTCGGGGGTGGGGGGGGAGGAAAGAAGAAGTAGGAAAAACCCAACAATCCCCAAACCATACAAACCACACCAAAAAAAAAACCAACAAAAAAACCCTTGCAGAACCACAGCCACTACAGATGTAAATCAGCCATACAAAGGACAAGATACCACATTAGGAAGTTTTACAACAAATAAGAAAACTTCATCATGCAATTCTGTATGCGTGTCACCTGTTCCCAAATGGAATATTGCATGGAGTTCTGGTATCTTTAAACCATCATCAAATTAGCTTCAGGCTAGAGATACAGAGGGATGCAACAGAGTTTAGACATGACCTTGGTTCAGAGTGCAAATTGAGGAAAAGCTAGACAGGCATACAGTAAAAGCATACTTTGGAGGTGATGGGTTTCAGTCAAGGCTCTATAGGGCAGATATATATGACCATAGCAGTCCAGAGTCAGTATTACAAGAGTGAATGCTGGGTATCATATTGCTCTGTTCCTTCTTTAATATCAGTACAGGCAGGAAACCTATCAAACACAGAGCCCACAGCAAGCTGAGAGAAGCTAGACAATGCTCTGGAACACATAGGATATGCAAGATGTTTAGTCTGGCCCACTTCAGCACCCAGTCTTGCCTACTGCTGCACTCCAACTGAGATGTGAACCCACCAGAGCAAGCTCACTGAAAACCATGAGGATATTTGGAGGTCTAGGAAACAGGATTAATGAGGAACTGAGTAAAATAGCATATTTCTTAAAAGCAAAAATGCATGGTCTGTGAAGACATGAAAGTTTCAACAGCCTTTTCTAAGAGTAAAGATAAAAATGAGAAAAGTGAACAGCAGAAGTTCTGTCATTCCTCACCTGTTCCACTGGGGAGTGACTTAAGCTGATAATGGAGACATGATGGTCATGTAGCCAGGTCACTTCCCATCCCTATTTCTCTGTATTTAATTCAGCAATAACTAATATACCATAACTTAAAGAAGTACAGTACTCAGTTTCTGGTGTCTGATACCAAAAAAGCTGAAGCAAGACACACAAAACAGCCTCAGATATAAATATACACCAAAATGATTCAGAGAAAGAGGCAGAATTCACATCCTTAATATACACCAACTTTTCCCCTCAGTCCACATCTATCATGGCTGTCAGGATACCTTAATATTATTCTTTAGAAGCAGTAAATCTAGAAGCTTTTCCAAAGAGCTATAATCTTCACTTAGCTATCTTCTAATACCAGGTAATATGTCAAACTAAAACTTCAGAATCTATTCATAAATAGGAATTATTATGTTCTTTATATTTACAATTTAGATTGTTCGTAACACATGAACAAAAATGGGTTAAGGAGAAAATAAATTACTTTTTATACAATTACACATACTGCAAATGTAAATATTGTACAAAATACTTCTATGTTCTAAAATTTGAGTCAAATTCCAGCCATAGACCACACAGAAATAACTCCATGACAGTGCTGTGAATAATTAAACAAACAATTAGCTTTAATAATAAATGATACACTTATAGAGATCTCTAATTTAGAATTCTTCACTCAAAGTGTGTGACAATTAATGACAGATGGACTTTGACCATTTTAGAAAAATTGAATTTTAATACTTCTTCATATTAAAGCTTACAGACATAAACCTCTTTAAAAGTAGACTTAAGGGGCTTGCCATTCTTTTAAGTTATGAAACACTGAATATTTCAGGAGACAGGTGAAGTAGTTCCAGTAAAACTGGTCCATTTCTGAGCTCTTCTCCCTTGCAAAGCTCAGGGAAGGTAGGGAAAGGACATAATGCAGTTGCATACATGAAGAAGGAGAAGAAGAGAAGACCTTACAGTAATAATTTTTTTTCTACCTAACTGCAGTCCACCATTCTATACCACTAAATCAATGGCATTTTTTTTTGGTTGTAACATTTGCAAAAATATTACAGAAATACACACACACACACACACACACACATATATATATATAATCTAAGATAAATCTCCCGTAACCTGACTTCTCTGTAAATCCTGCTTTAAGAAAAATCAAACCATTGAGTAAGGTCACAACATTGCTCTGGAGTACTCATTGCGGTACACAGAACATGGCAGAAGACATAGAAATTCACTAGACCTGTAACCTTGCTGTTAAGAGCATAAGTTCCACACATCTCTTTCACTGAATCCAGTACTGTAGTTTCTTATCTCCCAAAACACTTGGAAAATGGATTAATATACCATAAAATCATGACCTAGGGAAACTAATTGTTTAATAGTCATGCTGTAGATGTTCTTCATGAACCAGGATGTTTATATCCTCTTACCTTTTCATGGCTGTCCAAAGAGCATGCCCTGGGAATCCTGTGACAATGTTTCATCACCCTCACTGAAAATAACTTCTTCCTAATATCCAGTTTAAATCTCTCCTCTGCTAGTTTAAACCCATTACTCCTCATCTTGTCATTACAGGACCTTGTAAATAGTCCCTCCCCAGCCCTCCTCTAGGCCCCTTTCAGATACAGGAAGGCTACTACAAAGTCTCCTTAAAGCCTTCTCTTCTCCAGGCTAAAGAGCCCCAACAGCTCTGTCCTTACAGCAGAGCTGCTCCAGCCCTCTGAGCATCTTCGTGGCCCCCCTCTGGACTTGCTCCAGCAGTCCAATTTCCTTCTTGTGTTGGGGGCTCCAAATTATTGTTTCAGAATAGAAGAACAGAACTCCTGTCAGAAGAGACCAATGCCCTGGTGCTGCTAAAGGACCAATGAACCCTTGCGAACTCTATTCATTATCATGTCACTACAATGAGAAACCCTAATTCCTGGCCTCAGGCTGCCCACCTCCAAGGCAGACCACCCCTATGTCTAGAAGCCTTCTTCTATGGGGGGGGGCATGAGGGGCAGTTTGGACATCAGCAGGTATGAAATCGGTTATAAAAGATGTCTCCCTAGCAATGGGAGAGTTGGTAGAAGAACAATAAAGAAGACAACAAGTTCTCAAAGGAGAATTTTCCTCACCAAGATCAAGAGAAGACCCGGAGGACTTACTTTTACCTTTTCCCTTTTTCCCACTCTCTTTTGTCTACCTCTTATGGGCAAACAATAAACCCCCTTGACATGAGTTGCCTGAGTTTTTCACTTTGAGATCACACTAGTGAACCATCACAAGTTCACTGTTAGGACCATGATAGTGTTCACCTAGTGACACATAATCAGAGCAATGAATACTCATAAAAGCTTTTCTTGCCAAAGCACCATAAATAGTATTCTAGCATGTGACAGGGGAAACATGAATTTAAACTCTGCATTTCCATAGCACAGGGCAATAAAGAGCTATTGCAGCCCATGGGTAGATGCCTGAAATCAGCAAACAATTATGAAGTAGTAAATATTTGATGAATATCCCATTGGACTGCTACCACAACACACAATGAATTAATTTCTTAAACCTGAGAATAGTACAAACCTGGAACATCATGAGTGTCTTTGCCACTAGAGGCAGATAAGGCTCTAGTGTCAAGAGATATTTCAATGCTGGCCAGAGGCCATAACATATTTTAAAGTAATATCCTTAACAAAAAAATTTATTTTAGCAATAAATGAATGACACTGCAGACAGCATTTAGTTTTGCTGTTCTGACAAAGGTCAAAGAATCAAATTCTTGTATAGTGAAAAAGAGAGAGAGATGGACATACCATTAAAAACAGCATCTCGGGGCAGATAGAAGGGCTGTGATGAGTAGGTTAAAAGAGGTTCTCCTCCCCATCTACTCTGCCCTGGTGTAGTGGTTTAGCAGTTACCTGCCTGCCCACACTTTGATATAACCCAGGCTAGGACTCAGAAAGCTGGAAGTTGGTAAATGAAGCTTTATATTTACAACTATGCACAATATAAAAGCAAATATTTACAATGTATAACAGATATTTACAGATATATACAGTGAAAAGGTAATACAGAAACACCACACCCCTCCCAGAGATCAAAATCCCTAAGAGGGGCTTTCTAACCACCCCTACCACCTTTCCACCCTTCCCAATCTTAACTCAGCATCTGTTCATGAAGCAGATAGGCAGAGGTAGATGGGCCAGGGGGACTAGGAGTAGAAAATAAGATAATGGAATTATTAAAAATCAGCTACAAAAGGCAGGGACAAAGAAGCCATACAAGAAAGCAGCCACAGCCCAGAGAGGCCTGGAGAACTCTGACTTATCTATATTTGGGTTACAACTCTTAAAACAATTTCTTTTCTACCTCAGTAAAACTGTGAGTGAAGTAACATCATGTGTTTTCATCTCTCTGCCTACAGTCTAATTTTCTCACTCAAATCCTCCAATTAGTTCAAACCAGCAAAATCCACCCCTGTCTACTTTACTCAGAGTTTACAGAGAATTATCTATCTAATCTAAACCAATATTTACAATAATGAATATTTTAAAAATCAGTTCATTCCAGATGTATCTTGGATGTAGGTGATTCAATAGCTCAGAAAACAGGAAACAGTTTGTCTCCTCACAGATGAGATGAAACCAGGGACTCCCAGGTGACATTGGGTTCGTGATCATGTATTTTAGATTCTGTTGTGTTGCATGCCAGGTAAAACTTAGAACATAAAACTCCTAACATGCTGAATTTAACCTCTCTCAGATAAGGTTAGATTTATCTGTGGAATACACTGGATTTCAGCATTCTCCTGCATTATCCAGTATGTATGACCAGGACCTCCTGCAGAAACCACCCCTCAGATAGGTTTCCCTTCACCCGAAAAAGAAAATACCCAAACAGTTTTCCGTTACAGATTCTTTTCACATACAACAGGAACTCTATCACCATCCACTGTTGGTACCAAATCTGATTGGACAGGTCCTGCCCTGTTTACAGAACTCCTACTGTTTACCAACCAGGTTGCTTGTGCTAAATGCTT
>VWZI01023919.1:0-13955 GCA_013396835.1 Psilopogon haemacephalus | reverse complement strand
AGAAAAAAAAAAAAATTGTTTTTAAGAGCTGTTCTGAAAACAATCAGATAGCAGACGGCTTCTGTCCTGGCTGCGGCTGCTTCTCTTGCATGGTCTCCTTTCCCTTTGTCTTGGTAGCTAATTCAGAGTAAAACTACTAACTCCTTTCTATCACTAATCTCCCTGGCCAATCCACTTCAGCTTATGTGCAGCATCAACAGGTGGTGAGATAAGACTGGGGAAGGGAGGAAAGGTGGTAGGGCATCTTGGTTACCCCTCTCTTGGGGGTTTTGGTCTCTGGGAAGAGTGTGGTGTCTGTATTAACTTTTTATTGTATATATCTGTAAATATCTGTTATACCTTGTAATATTTGCTTGTATATTGTGCATTGCTGTAAATGTGACTGAAAGACAGCATGATGCTATGCTAGCAGATGACCAAAAATAACAATAACAGCTTTTCCTTTTTTATATTATTTTTTAAGGAGCTGGTTACAGAGAATCTTTTTATGGTCAGACAAGGAAAAATATCTATACTAAATTCTTCTTAAACTTTGTTCCTTTGTTGTGTTTTTGTAAGTCTATCTTCACAGGGAAATGTACTGCTTGTGGTTTATGGAAGATGGCAAAGGTATAATTAAATTATCCCTCAAGCTAGAACAACATCAAGAAATCACAAAATCACAGAACATTAGAGTTTGGAAGGGACCTCCAGAGATCATTGAGTTCAACCTCCCTGCCAAGGAGGAACACCTCCAGGCAGGTTTTGAAAGTTTCCAGAGAGGCAGACTCCACATCCTCTCTAGGCAGCCTCTTTATTTCTGTAAAGAAATTTCTTCTCATGGTAGGGTGAAACCTTCAATGTTCCAATATGTAGCCATTGCTTTGTCTTATTGCTGCTGAGCAGTGAAAAGAGATTGGCCCCAGCCACTTGACAACCACCCCTCAGATATTTGTATACGTTGATAAGATCTCCTCTAAGTTTTCTCTCAATGTCATAGTTTGAGGCCACAAGCAACCTAGGACTGGACAACAGGAGTGACTCTTGCTCCTTTTAGAGAGTAAGAATGAAAATATTGCACACTAGTTGAAAGTCCAAAGAGAGATTCTATTTACTAGAGCACATACGCAAAAGTCAATCAGGTAAAATGAATATATCCACAAGCTAATCCAAGTTGATCAGACTAAATCCATCTAGAATCCTCCACTCATTGCACCCTTGGCAGGCCTAAGAGTAGGCCATAACCCATCTTAGGCCTACAAAGCCTCAGCAGGCAGCATGACACAGCTCAAAATTCTCTGCCAGCTAGTAGCCATCTCCCCCCACACAAACTATAAGATAAGAAGACATACATGTTCTTCCATGAGAAAAGAAGTGATGGGAGAAGAGGCAGGGAGGGAAGAGAGTGATAAGTGCTAGGCATTGGCTTAGTAAGCTGTGATACCATAAAATGGAATGGAATAGGAATACTGCAACATCCTGGGATGCCCAGATAAGTCTCCTGGTACAGGTCTTGGACCTCGTGACCTCTCAAACTGTAACACCAGACTAAACAGTCCCAGGTTTCTCAGCCTCTCTTTGTAGGGGAGAGTCCCCCAAAGGTTGTCACAGTGCAGTAAACTCTTCTCATAAAATGTGGAGGTTTTTTGCTTGGTTGGTTGTTTGGAATACTTCATGCTTCCATACTAATAGACTGTTTGTCCAAACAGCTTTAATTCTTTCCTAAAAATGACTTTAAAATCACTGTTTCCTGTTGTAGACATGAGTATTAAATAAGAAAAAGTATGAGAGTTGTCCAAACTTCCACAGCAATGCCAGGAAAGACAAAGGTTTGGCAGTGATTCATACCTATGCTGGCTTCACAGAATTCAAGACAGTAAAACTCAGCTTTTGGGAAACCAAAGTACATACTTAATCCCAGGTACAATGACCTGTACATGCTCTTTTCTTTCTGTGTTTATTGCTGCTTTTTAAGAAAAATGGTTTCTTTCGTGTAGCCGTGAACTTTCATTTTTCTCTACAAAAACAAAACCTCATGTCCTTTTCTACTGTTACTTTAAGAGTTAACTTATAGGTGGGCAAGTAAGTCACATAGCACTTAAAAAGTAGGTGCAAGACTATGTGAAGGTTGAGTTGCAAAGATCTATGCAGCATGAGCTGTCCTTCAGAAAGATTGTTCATTGGACTTCCGGTTCTAACCTGTGTTGATTTTATGAATTATATATTCAGCACAAATATAAAGTCTTAGAAGGGTTACAAACAAATACATGATTTAACAGCGCTTGAATGTTAATAACTTTGACATGATACCTATGTGGGCTTATCTGTGACCTAGATGTGGAAATCTGACGTATTCACTATCCCTTCCCACATATCCAGAGACAATCTTCTAAAAGTATGTATCTATTTATATCTATATCAGGAACATTAATCAGTGGAATAGGACCTTAGACCATCTAAATTACTTGTTGTTTAAAGAAAGATACATGAAGAGTTACTCAATCTGCATATGCAAATATAAGATCTAAATAATTATCAGTTGAGTTATTCCAATAGGTTTTAAAATATATGTGTACTTTCTATAGGGACTTAATTTTTTTTTGTCTTTTTTTTTTTTTGTCTTGTTTTGATGTTGGTTGTTTGTTTAGTTGGTTGAATGTTTGTTTTGTTTTGCTTTGTTTCTGTTGTTTCGTTTGTCTGGTTTCATTTGTCTGATTTCATTTGGTTTTCTGCAGAGGTCCAGCAACTGATGGGAAATTAGTTGCCTCAAAATTTGGAGGACCTTTTCAAGTAACTATTTAAGAAGAAGAAATGCAACAATTCCATCATGCACTTTCTGTTATGTGCTTCCACATGAAAGCTTCGATTCTTATAAAGGAAAGAACCCAACGTTTCAGAAATGAAAGCTGAAAACATGAAAAAATTTACCAAAATGGGCAATTCTCTTCAGATGTGAAAAATAATTGTCATTCGCTTAAGGATACTCAATTATTTTTATTTGACTTTGAATAAATGTGCTTATTTGTAGCACAGCAAATAATTTGACCGTTGTTTAATTAGTTGTTTCTTCTGTCTGCATACATGTGTGCTTTTGTCACAACATTAAGCAGCCACTTTTCATGTATAGTGGCTTGCTTATATTTTTTTTAGTCCTTGCAACTGAAAGAAGAAAAAAATGGAGTCAAACAATGACACCAAAGTATGAATGCAGAAGGTAAAGGCTGATAATGACTTGTTAATGTCACTTTTGAAATATCTGCAGCCTGTTTATGCATTATTTTTTACTAGGTTACAAATATATATATCTAAATGCTGTATGTTTCCTTCTTTATTGCATGGACAATATAATGACAGTAAAGAAAGTGCATCCTTAGTTATTAGACACTTATGAATATCAGTAGTAGTTCAGGGGACTTTGCCTTCTAAATTTTTAACTGGAAATTTGAACTGAAATAAGTACCCTAAAAGGATGAGTAAGGATGGAAAATATTGTTCTGTGCAGGAAAACTTGAGATAACTCTTCCAATGGGAACTCTCCTTGGAATCAAAACATAGAATTCCTTTCACTGGGTCTCATTTTAATTTTTTTTTAATCTGATCGGTGTTGATAGAATAATTGACTCTTAATTACATGGGTTACATCTTCATGGAAAATTGAAAAAGTGACTGAAGGAGGAAGGGGGTACATATACATGTTTGGCCTAAGCTTACTGTGAACAAATAGAGGAGAATGTCCACAAAGAGAGGAATAATTCAAGATAAATGACAATCTAGTATTGTAATAATTAACTCTGTAATAGACGACATTATATTTTTTTCCCAGTTGTTGTCTGAGACAGATTGACAGTATCTCATACTTATTTGACTCCAGTTTGGAATTAACATTCCTTTTTAATAAGCAACACTCAAAGTGCTTTTGAAAATCTCCATCTACATAATTTAAAAAAAAAACAAAACCAACACAAACTAAATCCAGTGTCCACTTGAATTCAGTTTGCCTTGATATTAATGGTTGTTATGTTAATGGCTTTCTAGATAGTTGATTTTCTTTTGTGGTTTAAGTGGTGATTTTTTTGTTTGTTTTGAGGTTGGGTTTTTTTCTGTTTGGGTTTTTTCCTGTTAAAAAATTCACTTTCCAAATTGTCAAGCTTCAAAAATTCTGAAATGTCACTTGTCAAAGTTACATTTTCTAGTTTTTGATTTTGGTAATTCCTCTAAATAGCTAAGAAAACTTTTCAATTATCTTCTATGCCCCTTTCATTTATGTCAGTTTCTTCCTCACTCCAGACTTCAGATAGATGTTCAGTGCTCACCTAGGAAACTGAGAAATGGCTCAGGCTTTGCAGGACATTCATCATCCAATGCATTTATCTCTATTTTCTTCCCAGTCAGTGATATTAGTCTATTTCTTTATACTCCACTGGAATATTCAAAGCAGTTTTATGTCTATGCATTTTCAAGTTGACTCCTTGGTTTCACTGGGTTAGGGTTTATAGAGCCAACTGCTTAAGTAGAATTGTCCCTTTTCTCTTGCCTTGAAGTCATCTAGCAGCCTAGGAGTTTCATCATGATTGATGTTATTAAAAAGATGACAAAAAACATTAATAATGATTGGATGCTTAACACCAATCCCTATAGGGTGAAACCATCTTCTGCAATGTGTGTGTAAATCACCTGAATAAAGAAGTGCCCATCTTCATTTAGAACTTCATTCAAACACCATAAGGAGTATGCTGCAAGTGATAATATCTATCCATAATATGTGCAAGAGATTGTCCTGCCTTTCTGTACAGTTGCTGTGGAGGTCTGAGCCAAAGATAAGCTCTGGTGGGAGGGAGACTGAAAGAACAAACCCAGGTATCTGTATAGGTTGGGGACAAGTCTGTTAGAAGGCAGTAAAGGGGAAAAGGATTTGGGGGTTCTAGTTGATGGGAGGCAGTGTGCTCTCATGGCCAGGAGGGCTAATGCTATTCTGGGGTATGTTAGAAGGGGTGTGACTAGTAGGTTGAGAGAAGTTCTCCTGCCCCTCTGCTCTGCCCTGGTGAGGCCACGTCTGGAGTATTGTGTTCAGTTCTGGGTCCCCCAGTTCAAGCAGGACATAGAACCACTTGAGAGAATCCAAAGCAGAGACACAAAGATGATTAAGGGAATGGAACATCTCTTTTACAAGGAGAGACTGAAGGAACTGGGGCTCTTTAGCTGGGAGAATAATAGACTGGTGACCTCATCAATGTTTATAAATATGTAAAAGGTAAGTGTAAGAAGGATGGAGCCAGATTCTGCTCAGTGATACCTGATGACAGGTCAATGGTTAGTGGGTGGAAGCTGAAGCATAGGAAGTCTCATGTAAACATGAGTGTATTAGTTTAGCTAGCACCCCTGAGCCCAAAAGCTCAATAAATAGACTTAATTTGATTTGAAGTAAAAAATAAACTTTAACAATAAATAAGAGGTATTTCAGGTAAAGGGGAATTACAAAAAATATGGGGAAGGGAAATGAAATATGGAATATAGGTATGCAACCAGTAGATGAAGATTGATGGAAGACAAATCCAGATGGTGAAGTTAAATTGATTGTGAATACAAATGGATGTAAAATGATGGTAGATGCAGATGAATCCCGCCACACATTTGCTGGAGAGCACATGGTAAAAGCTGGAGAGGTGTGGTAAAAGCAGGAGCAGCAGGATGCAGCTGGCTGGTGAGGGAGCAGAAGCAAGAGAGGGCAGAACAGGAAGTTCCTTATAGAGTGGACCAGACAGGACGTGGGAGGGGCTAAATATGACACCTGGTGGTAAGACCACCCCCAGGGAGGAGTTAGGACCACCTGGGATCATGTTCAGCCTTGCCCCCCAGGAGGGGTTAACCCTTTACATATGAGGAGGAATTTTTTCACTGTGAGGGTGACAGAACCCTGGAATAGGCTGCTCAGGGGAGTTGTGGAGTCTCCCTCTATGAAGACATTCAAAACTCTCTTATATGCATTGCTGTGTGATCTGTTATAGGTGATCCTGCTCTGGCAAGGGAGTTGGATTGGATGATTTTTTGAGGTGACTTCCAGCCCCTGACATTCTATGATTCTGTGATTCTGCGATTCTGTGACTCTTTGATCTTGAACTGAACAACATAGGAACTTGTATTGGTTTACACCCAGCTACCCCGAGCTGAAAGCCCAAAAGAAAAACTCAAAACGGTTTGGAAGTGAGAATGGGGTATAACACCTTTCAATAATATATAACAGGGAGAAAGGGGTTTTCTGTTTCTTACAGGAAGCGGGAGGAAGGGATACAGAAAACCCGGGAGGAGGGGGAAAGGGAGAAGAGATACCACCGTGGCAGGGTTTTAATCCTAAAAGGCAACAGTCGCGATCCCGCGGCTGGTGGTGCTGAAGAACAGAAGCAGGTTGCAAAACGCCATCTAAGCAGTTCTTGGTCTCCACGCGGCTTGTTGCGGAGCACATGTAGGGGCAGCAGGGAGCAGCAGGGGGTCACAGCAGCGCAGAGGTGAGAAGGTGCAGAGGGTGTGAGAGAGAGCGAGGGGGACTGAGTTCCCTCCTTTATAGTCCAAATCAGGGCAGGAAGTGGGAGTGTTCCACTGTGCTACCTGGGAGAAATGGGCCAAACCACCTCTGGGGAAAAAGCAGGGGAGTCCCAGGTGGGCTTAACCCTTTACAGAACTCCATCACAGATCTTTTAAATTTTAACTGAGTCGTGTCTTATGCTCTGGTCAGAACTGTCTCACATGTGCCACAGATAATCCAGGCAGATTGATCCTACATAATAATAACAATAATAGTAATCTGCTTTGGTGCACTGCAACAGCATTATATTCAACCTCTAGGAATTGATATTTGAATCTTGTTCTCTGTTTGTATGTGCATGTATAACTGCATGTATAACTGACAGCAGGTATGCTGAAGAAAAATAAGAAGGTTAGAAAATGTCTTGCAGATAAGAATTTATTTTTAAATGTTAATTTTTTTGTCTCCCCCCTCACCCTGCCCCATTCTCAGTATATCTGATTGCAAAATTATTATTATTATTATTATTACCACCATAGATAGAGCATATCCATGTAGAACATCAGCTTAGTGTGACCTTTTGAGATTTATAAGCAATTCTTTGTCATAGTAATAGAATACATCAGATACTTCCTGAAGACATTATGATAGAGTTCAACTGTATAAGCTGTACATTAATGAAAAATGTTAATTTCATCTCTTCTGTACAGTTGTCTCTAATAGAACAGAGAAGCTCTCTTGCAAAGAGCTTTCCATATGGTACATTAGGATCATGTACTGAATGGCATATTTCAGCATGTGCAGACCATTCTTTTTCTTCTTTTCTGTGAGCCATTTCAATAAAGACATGAACGTACTAAATAATAAGCTTTTATCTACCTTCGCTCCCTCTTTCTCAACTTTCCCTGCAGTAACAAACAACAGTGAGATACATTTTCTCTTCTAAATTGATGTGACAGTGGATGAATGCAATAAATGCTTAATTGCATTCACTTTTTGTGCAGAATTGTTCCTTCAAGTGTAATCTTCATTTATTTATCACAGACTCAGCCAGGTTGGAAGAAACCTCCAAGATCATCCAATCCAACCTATCACCCAGCCCTATCCAATCAACTAGACCATGGTACTAAGTGCTCCATCCAGTCTTTTCTTGAACACCTTCAGGGATGGCAACTCCACCACCTCCCTGGGCATCCCATTCCAATGGCAAATGACTCTCTTTGTGAAGAACTTCCTCCTAATATCTAGCCTATGTCTCCCCTGGCACAACTTGAGACTGTCCGCCCTTGTTCTGTTGCACTTTTGCAAGCCACAGCATGAACTGGATGATCTTTGAGGTCCCTTCCAACCTAAACGATTCTATGATTCCATGATGAGTATCCATCAAATAAGTGTTTAAGAAAAATTTGATTTTTCTTAATATGAAATAAAAAGAAGTATTTTTAATATTCTAGAGTTTTTAAAATTAAAATAGTAAAGCTACAGACTGAAACATCTGTATACAGGACTTTTATGTCAGTTTATAAAATAATGCTCAGAAAGTTCTCTGGTGATACAAAATTAGGCCTTGGCTGGCAGCCTGTTAGGTTGTGCTGCCATCCAAGGAGACCTGGACAGACTGGAGATTTGGGTGAAGGCAAATCTTATGACATTCAACAAGTAGAAGTGCAAGGCCCTCCATCTGGAGAGGAAATACAATCTGGAGAGCTGCTACCTTGCTGGAAAGCAGCTCTGTGGATAAAGGCCTTGGAGTGCTGGTTCTACATGGTTCAACAATTTCTGCATGGGTCAGCAATGTGCCCTTGTAGGCAAGAGAGCCAATGCCGTCCTGAGGTGCATCAAGAAAAGTGTGTCCAGCAGGTCTAGGGAGGTTCTTTTCCCCTTGTACTTTGCCCTAGTGAGACCACACCGGAAACACTATCTAATTTTGAGCTCCTGAATTCAGGAGAGAGAGGAATCTCCTAGAAGGAGTTCAGTGGAGAACCATGAGGATTGTTGGGGAACTTGAGCATCTGCCCTACAAAGAGAGACAGAGAAACCTGGGACTGTTTAGTCTGGAGAAGACTAAGAGGAAATCTTTTCAATGTATACAAATATCTGAGGGGTGAGTGTCAAGTGGATGGGGCCAAGCTCTTTTCACTGGTTGGCAGCAGTAAGACAAGGAGCAATGGCTACAAGTTGGAACAGAAGGCTTCACCTGAACATGAGGAGAAACTTCTTTACAGTGCAGATGATGGAGCACTGGAATAAGCTGCCCAGATAGGTTATGGAGTCTCCTTCTCTGGAGACTTTCAAAACCCGTATGGATGTGTTCCTGTTGAGCTACCCTAGGTGATCCTACCTTAGCAGGGAGGTTGGACTCGATGATCTCTGGAAGTTCCTTCCAATCTCTAAGGTTCTTGAGTCTGAACTACATCATTGCTATTATGATTTTTGTATTACATATATATCTGTAACTGTGACATTCTGCTTTCCTTCTTGTAACCTGTCAGTTTGATGGTGGAGGAAAGGAAGATGGTGAAAGGTAAGAGAACATACTACTTGAGTTGACAAATTTATGAAGATGAAATTATCAATAAGTTGTTTCATTTGAATTCAAGCCAGTTAAATTTACATTGTGACCATTATAAATAGACAGGTTTCAGTTCATCAGTTTATGTCTACTTCGTGGTTCAGAATAGAAATATACATGAATATGTCAGAATTTTTTACTAGACAGACACTCTATTTTCAAGACAGTTTTAATTTCAGTTCTTGGTCTGTTGCAATTATTAATTTTTATTACTGTTAATAATTGCAGGGGTTCTGGGAATAGTTCCCCCGGGTTCTTTGGATGTTCTATTGGCAAGAATAACTACAGAAACTCACTTAAGACACCTAAATAAACAGTTTAAATGGTCAGAACTTAGAAAACAGAGAGCCTAATAAAAAAAGCAATCATGCCCAAGGGTAAAAATACTCGCGAATGCACGGTAGGTACAGATCTTTTCCCAAGTAAGAGGAAAGAAGGAGGATTTGTCCCGAGTAAAGAGGAAAAGAGAGAGATTTGCCTTTGCTGCCTTTGCAATAAGCTGTGGTGCTGCTGCTTGCTGCAAAGCACGTGGCCGCTGCTGGACAGGGTGTGGAGACATTTGTTACTGACAGCGGTGGTGGAGAGAGAGAACAAGACTGACGGCCATTGCACCTGCTTAAATACCTCATTAGGAAAGAGTGGAACTGACCAATAGGCACTTAGCATCCATTGTCTGGCCAATTGGTTCAAAAGTCCCGTGCCCAGGGCTGGGTTCTAACACCCTAAATGACAGCACAGATCACCTGACTCGTGCGCGTGACCTCTTCATGTGGCCCAAGACTTCCTGGTTACAGAACCACGCGGTCTGTCCCTGCGACCCTGCTCTGGATCTTACCACAGAGTGGGGAGGGAGCCCCAGGAAGTGAACCAGCTCTGGGTAGTAATTATGCCCATACCAGGACATGGCCTCTCTGGTAAGATTTCCAATAAGGCTGCTAATTAGTGTCCATTTTGTTAGTGGCATTTCTAATCTTTCTATTTCAGCTTTTAAAAAGGAGAGAACACTCTGTTCCTAGTACAAAGTTTCTTGGTTTTGGTATTTCAGTTAAGTAAACCTTTTGAATCTTCAGCAAGAATGCGCATTGCAGTTTCAGATAGCAGTTTGTGGGTTGTATTTTCTGCCACTGCTGCTAGTGTCATACATTTTTTTCGATATTTCAGTCTTCTTCTGTTCCTTCTCATCTAATTTTTTAATTCAGCTAGGGTATCTGAAACTATCACTTATCAGCAGTTACAATGAAGTTTGATTCTTGTTACCATAGCCTGAGAAAAGTATTTGGTGGCATTTTTGTTTCAGTTTTTTTGCTTTTTTGGTTGGTTGGTTTGTTGGTTTTTTTTGTTTTGTTTTTGCTTTTGTCTTGGGAAGCAGAACATAGACATATAATTGATTTACTGTGATTTCCATCTGCATTTTCTCTGTTGCTTCCTCTGGAGGCTCATCTCTTGTCAGGCAACATTTCTTTAATTACTGTCAAAATATGATAAAAAAGGAAATATGATTTAGTTCTGGTGGTTGACCACTGCATGACACAAAAATTGATCTTATCTATTGTTTTGCATAGACAGTGTGGTGGGTTAGGAACTTCCTTCCCCTCTCCCTCTGCCAGTATTGAAATTTACTGAACTATCTCACATGGCTTTGAAGCAAGATGAAGCTACATTTACAGAAAAACAATTTACAAGCATATATGTACAATATATTTACATGTGTTTGCAACTGAACACAAATCAGAAATAATACAGAAATCGAAACTCCCTCCTCGACAAAAACTCCCAAAATAGAGTCAAAGCTACTGTCTTTACCCTCTCTTCTCCCTCTACCTTCCTGTACAGACAAACAAAAGCAACCAGCAAAAGTTACATTGCTATTTGTGAATGGAGAGAGATCAGAGCAGAGTGAAGAGGAAGCAAATAGAAGAAACGTTGCAGAACAAAGTTGGACAAATTGTTTACTTTTTGGCTTTTTATCCATTTCAGCAAACCAATGAATGATACAGATTTCATAATTATTTTCTTTTCACAACCAATGATCTAATTTCTCTCATCAAAGTATTCCAGTTAACCTCAAACCAGCACAGACAGCCAGAGAGGTAACCATGTTTTTGAAGTCCAAGTAGCACAAATTAGAGTGGATAAAGACAAGATTTTGTTTTGATGAAAATGCCACCATAAGTATGGTCTTAGTTTTGAGTGTTAGCAAGTAAGATTTTTCAAGATCCTCCAGCAGCATGGTGACATTTCTTGATTTGTACCAGGCACACCTTCAGTAAAACTATCAGATCTGGAATCGGAATTTCGGTTGCATTGTAACATAGTAGGTGAATGGTATACTTTGACTGTCAGAATGAGGAATTATCCTTCTTCTTCATCTGAATTTTCCTGGATACTTGTGGAAAGAAAAGTAGATTCATCCAAAAAGATGCAGAACTTAATTCCAGAGTACTCTAGAGGATGAAATAAAGAATTATGACAACAGAGGCACCAGTTCACACTATAAATCAAAAAATATAGACCTGAAAATATATTTTCTCAACCCAGTGAGCTGTGAGAGAAACTGTAGTGGCTACTGAATTAATAAAATCTGGCAAAGTATTAATAATTTGTTTAATCAAACACCTAAACCCATCAATTCTCAATGTAAGACAGGTCAATCATAATTAAGTATATGATGAAAAATTAGGAAAGATTCAATCAAACTGTGGTTTGAAGTGAAGCATGGAAAAGATCCATTTGTGTCCTTGTTCACTTAATGTGTATCACAAACATATTTTCTTGTTTCACCCCACAATGGCCCAGCAAAAAAAAACAACCAAATAGACAAAATCACAACTAACAATAGAGTTCTTACACAGGCCTTTATTAGCTTAATTTAAGAAATTACTATATTTTATTCAACAATGATTCTTTATGAAAGGAAAGAATATCTGATTGCCCTTCTTTGTACCTGAAAGACATTTTCTAGAAATGGAGCACAAGAAGGAAAATCAAGGACGCCTTCAACTGTCTGCAGCCTAAGGAAACAAAGTACTTTTTCACTAGGAGAATCCTAAAATATAAGTTCTGATTTTTTGGTTACTTGCTCATAAATTGTAGCAAATTCCATGTGCAGTTGAAAGGGTTGGCACTGGTGTGGCATTGGTGAGGCCACACCTTGAGTACTGTGTCCAGTTCCAGGACCTTCAATTCAAGAGAGATGTTTAGGTACTGGAATGTTGTACAGAGAAGGACAATGAAGCTGATGAAGGGCTTGGAGCACAAGCCCTATGAAAAGAGACAGAGGGAACTGGGGTTGTTTAGCCTGAAGAAGATGAGGCTTAGGGGTGACCTCATTCTGTCTACAACTACCTGAAGGGAGGTTGTAGCCATGTGGGGGACATCTCTTCTTCCAGGCAACCAGCAATAGAAGGAGGTGACACAGTCTCAAGATGTGCTTTGGGAGGTATAGGCTGTATGTTAGGAAGAAGTTCTTCATTGAAGGAGTGACTTCCCATTGGAATGGGCTGCCCAGGGAGGTGGTGGACTCTCCGTCCCTGAAGGTGTTCAAGGAAAAACTGGATGGAGCACTTAGTGCCTTTGGATAGTGCTGTGTGATAGGTTGGACTGGATGACCTTGGAGGTCTCTTCCAACCTGGCTTAGTCATATTCTATTCTATTCTATTCTATTCTATTCTATTCTATTCTATTCTATTCTATTCTATTCTATTCTATTCTATTCTATTCTATTCTATTCTATTCTATTCTATATCTCTGTCCAAGAAAATATTTTTGGCACTGTTTTCTTATCTTTAATATTCTTCTAATAGACAATGATCTATATCATAGGGTCATTGATGACAGGGATTAAAAGGATCCTCAGATGACACCTAGTACCCTCATCTTCCCCAAATGACATGAACAACAAAAACGTTGTTCCTCTCACATGTCTTTGTAGCTTTGCACTTTACTGACATGCATAGGGCTCATTCTAACATCTAAGTAAAATTCCTCATGGTGCAGAAAAAGTAGGTTTTACCTGTGCTTCAACTTTTACTTTACACATCCAGAGTGTGTGCAAGGAAAACTACTTTCTTTTTTTTTCCCCTTTATTTTTTCTTAATTCATGTTTTCTAGGAATCTAAGAGCTCACTTTTCCTGGGATCTTTATCAGACTGATCTATGTATCTCTTCAAACATGAGGCATTAAAGGCGCTATAGTACTTTGATTGCGAAGTGTTCAATAACAGGAAAACTAGAAACTGTGTGCATAACTTACATGTGATACCTTTGCATATATCTGCCAGTATTTTTTTCCTTGGATTTTACTCATCTGAACCTGTTGCTTCATTCTTGACTGTTAAGAATGTGACTCACAAAAAATTTCAGATCTACTTTATTCAAAAGTATTATCTGGTGACCAGTTCCTCAACTTGTATATCTGCAGTTACTTATTTTTAAATGCATGTGTCCTTTTTAAACTGCAAAATATTTCTTCCAGATCATTTTTCCAATTTGTCAAGATCATTTTACATTCTAATTCTGAATTCAAAAGTGCGTACAGATCTTTCCTGCTAAGTATCTTTTGCTTATTTCATAGAATCATGGAATCATAGAATCATAGAATGATTTAGATTGGAAGAGACCTCAAAGATCATCCAGTTCCAAACCCATGCCATAGGAAGGGAACCCTGCCACTAGATCAGGACGCTCAAGACCACATCCAGCCTGGCCTTGAACACATCCAGGGAGGGAGCAGACACAACCTCCCTGGGCAACCTGTTCCAGTGACTCACCACCCTCACTGTGAAGAATTTCTTCCTAACATCCTGTTCAAATCTACCCTCCGCCAATTTAAACCCATTCCCCCTTCGTCCTGTCATTACAAGACCTTGTGAACAGCCCCTCCCC
>VWZI01023917.1:2104486-2123243 GCA_013396835.1 Psilopogon haemacephalus | reverse complement strand
TGGAGCTCCTTGCCTGTCTTGGTGCTGACTTCCAAGGAGCAGGTGAGTCCCAGGGCCACGGAGCCAAGGATGGGTGCTGGGGCCAGCGCTGAGGAGAAGCACTCCCGCGAGCTGGAGAAGAAGCTCAAGGAGGATGCTGAAAAGGATGCCAGGACCGTCAAGCTGCTGCTGCTGGGTATGGGGGGGGCTCAACCTGGGGGAAATACCCATCCTTTGTGAATCTTACCTTAGCAGCTCACCCAACATTCCTCTGATGCTTCCCAATACCCCTCAACCCAACCAGCCCATCTCAACAGCCTCACCTAAACCCAACCAGCCCACCCCAACAGCCCCACCTAAACCAAATCAGCCCACCCCAACCCAACCAGCCCACCCCAACAGCACCCTCATTTCAAGGAAGCAAAAAAATTTATCTCCTCACTGCGAAAACCCTCACAATGTTTCCCTGATGCCTCCTGCATCCCTGAAACCGACCAAACCACTCCAATAGCCCATCCAAAATTTCCCTGATCCTCCTAAGCCTGACCAACCTAGCCAACCAGTCCACCCAACTGCTTCCTGCTCCTTGAAACCTCTAAATCCAACCATCTCACCCCAACAGCCCCCCCTCAACATTTCCTTGCTCCTTTCAGCACCTCTAAACCCAAACTGCCCAACCCAGCAGCACCTCCTGCATTTCCCTGAAAGCCCCCCCGTACCCCTAAACCCAACCAGCTTACCCAACCAGCCTCCCCTAAATGAAGGGGAGGGGGTTGCCCAACAGCCCCCCAACACTAAGCACCTTGACCCCAGCAACCAAGCAGTGAGAGTCCCTCACAGCCCCTTCCAACTGCCCCAGTGGTGTTTTAGGATTAAGGTGCCCTGGACATGATGGACCCATGGGTGCCATTGCTACCTTCCCAGCCTGGACCAAGGAATGTCTCCCTGCACTGACACAGGCTTGGGACGTTGCATGGTGTGTGGTGGGGTTGTGATGCCACCAGCACATGCACTGCTGTGACCTGTGCTTTGTTTCTGCAGGAGCAGGCGAGTCGGGGAAGAGCACTATTGTCAAGCAGATGAAGTAAGTGCCAAAGGAAGCCACTTGGCTGTGCCCCATTGTGCCACGTGCCTGTCCCACAGCATACCAATTGGATGCCCTTGTCCCACCATACCTGGCTCTGCCCCATGCCATAACCACAGGGTGCAACCACTCCTTTGTGCCTAGCTCGATCCCATGGGTTGCCCAGCTCAGTGCCATGCTGCAGCCATGGGTGACCCCACTCCAGGGTGCCCAGCTCAGCCACATGCCCCCCCTCAGGATCATCCACCAGGACGGTTACTCTCTGGAGGAATGTCTGGAGTTCATTGCCATCATCTACAGCAACACGCTCCAGTCCATGCTGGCCATCGTGCGGGCCATGACTACCCTCAGTATCCAGTACGGGGACTCAGCTCGCCAGGTGAGGAGCACCCCATGATGGGCATAGTGGGGTGACTCCTGTTCCCCAGCCCCACCGAGTCCTCTTTCCTTTTAGGATGACGCCCGCAAGCTGCTGCACCTCTCAGACACTATAGAGGAGGGCACCATGCCCAAGGAGATGTCAGACATCATTGGGCGGCTCTGGAAGGACACAGGGATCCAAGCCTGCTTCGACCGTGCCTCCGAGTACCAGCTCAATGACTCAGCTGGCTAGTACGTGGGGCGGGGGAGTCTGGGCAAGGGGGGGTCCTGGGGGTGCTGTGTCTCATGCCCAGCGTGTGCCTGGTCAGCTACCTATCAGACCTGGAGCGCCTGGTGACCCCTGGCTACGTCCCCACCGAGCAGGATGTGCTGCGCTCCCGCGTCAAGACCACTGGCATCATCGAGACTCAGTTCTCCTTCAAAGACCTCAACTTCAGGTGGGGGCTGAGCAGCTGGCAAGAGTCAGTGCCAGAGGGACGGGGAGGGACTGGGGAGTGCTGACCCCTGCCTTGTGCTACCCAGGATGTTTGATGTGGGTGGGCAGCGCTCAGAGAGGAAGAAGTGGATTCACTGCTTTGAGGGAGTGACTTGCATCATCTTCATCGCGGCCCTCAGTGCCTATGACATGGTCCTGGTGGAGGATGACGAAGTGGTGAGAGAAGCTCACCGCCCTATAACCCCTGTGCCTTGTCCCCGTCATGATCCGGGTGCGGGTCACCATGGGACTGGTGGAGAGAGTGTGTGTCCCCCTGCAGAACCGCATGCACGAGAGCCTGCACCTCTTCAACAGCATCTGCAACCACCGATACTTCGCCACCACCTCCATCGTCCTCTTCCTCAACAAGAAGGACGTTTTCCTGGAGAAGATCAAGAAGGCACATCTCAGCATCTGCTTCCCCGACTACGACGGTGAGGGTGGTGACGGTTGCCGCGGGGGGGTGGCGAAGGGTCGGGTGGCAGCACTCTGCAGCAGCTACCCACCAGGTGTCCTCAGCACCCCGTGTAAGAGATGCTGCGCCAGCCTTTCTCAGGGACCACGCGAGGTTTGCCCACCCGGGGGAGCGCTGGGTCACTCTAGGCCAGCGCCCAAGGCGGGGGACACCGCCCCGGAAGGGGACCCTGCTCATTGCCATGCCAACAGGTCCCAACACCTACGATGACGCCGGCAACTACATCAAGCTGCAGTTCCTGGAGCTGAACATGCGTCGAGACGTGAAGGAGATCTACTCCCACATGACCTGCGCCACTGATACCGAGAACGTCAAGTTCGTCTTCGACGCCGTCACCGACATCATCATCAAGGAGAACCTCAAGGACTGCGGGCTCTTCTGAGCCCCAGCTCCCCTGCCCCTCGGCTGGGGCCCAGCCCCTGCACTGCTCCCGCCCCCAGATCGCCACGACCATCTCCGCTTTCTCCAAAATCCTGGGATTTGACCCACTCAACCCGAGCCATCAGTGGGTGACACGGCCCGATTTCCCCTCTCCCCAAAGCCTCCCACCAACCAGTGCTGTGGGACACCTGAGGCCACTGGGTGCTGAGCATCTGCAGCTGCTCCAGGTGCTGGGGGGCACTGGTGGCCCTGGGTACCCTTTGGAGTTGGAGGCGCAGGGAGATCTCTTCAGCACTGAGGGTCCTGGAGTACAACTTGCAGCTGGGGGATATTGGTGGTCCCTGGACACCCCTTGAAGCTGGGGGCGGGGGGAGAGAGTCCTTTCTGTGCTTGTGTGTCCATGAGGGTCCCTGTGGGCTGCTAGGTGCAAGGGGTGCAGCTCGGGACTACAAGTCATTGGGCACTGGGTGTTCACGACTGTGTGATACTGGGACCCCTAGGTACCACCATCCCCATGCTGTAGGGCCAGCGGGTGGTCATGGTCCCCCCAGCTGCTGGGTCAGCAGACCAGGGGTTACTCAACCCCTCAGGAACACCCCAGCCTCATCACAACGGTCCCACCACTGCCTCTGCCTTGGCACCCAGGCGATGATGCTGAGCCTCTGGGGTGGTTATCAACAATTCTATGCCCTGTCCCATCCCAAGATGCAACCCCCTCAGCCCTCTGGAGATGTGAAACACCTCCACCCACCCTTGGGTCATGATGGGGGAGGGGAGGTCAGTATATAGACTTTTTAATCTTTTTTTTTTTCTTTCTACATTTTATTATTTCAAACCATGTGAAGAATTCGGTAAAACATCCTGTGGGAAAAGCAAGGCTGTGGGCACCGGCTGAGGGGACCCCCCCGGGCCGGGGGGGACAGCAGGGGCCGCTCTGTACAGCAGGCTCTCCTCGCCCAATGCAACAGCTAGCCCTAAAAACTAGGCTTAGAAAGAAGGGGGGTGGAGGTGCAGCCAGCTGGCAGCACCCTCCCTGCCTGCCCCCCTGCCCAGCTGCTGCCCATCCTCTAGGGCAGCGAGGTGGGGGGGCTGCAAGGCAAAGTGGGGCACGGACCCCCCCCCCCAAGGCACCCGGTTGGGGGGTGGGCTGGCCATGGGGGACACTGCCACCACGTAGCACTTGACACTTTTAAATAGTTTGGTAAAAAGGTTTCTTTAAAAAGCAACCTGGCCCCAGCCGGTGTGGTGTGAGGTTTTTTTTTGCATGCTTTTGGGTTGGGTTGGGTTTGGTTTCTTTTTCCTTTCTTTTCTGGTTTACTAAAAGGAATGTCATCGGTTGTGTTTTTGGCCAGGTGGGCATTCCCAAGGGGATCTCTGCGTCCCCTCCTGTGCCAGCAACACTTGCAATGTAAACAGTGAGCGCGCCTGGGCGCGGGAGCAAATGAACTGGAGCTGGAGCAGCTCGGGGTTACAAACCAAACTTAAAACGTCGCTTTCCCCGAGAAGGGCAACGCTGGCGAGGGGAAGGAGGATTTGGGGGGGGGGGGGCAAGTGCAGAGGGCAGGGGTGATGTGAGTCCTGCCACCACACTGACACCCAGAAAGTCTCTTTATGGGGTCGGGGCAGAGGGATGAATCCAGAGAGAAGCAGGAGTGGGGGGAGGCATGGTCCTTCCTTCACTGGTGCGGCCAGGGGTCCTAGGAGAGAGCAGACAGTGAGCGGTGGGGTCTGGGCTGAGGGGCATGGGCACCTGCTGCCAGCCTGCACCGCCACAGAAGGGATGGCAGGCAGCACCCAGAGGATGCTCCGTGGCCACGCCGGCTGGGGGCCACCAGCAGGAGCAGCACCCACCTGGGCAGCGCCAGCCCTCAGAAGAGCCCGCAATCCTTCAGGTTGTTCTTGATGATGACATCAGTGACGGCGTCGAAGACGAACTGCACGTTCTTGGTGTCGGTGGCACAGGTGAAGTGGGTGTAGATCTCCTTGGTGTCCTTCCGCTTGTTCAGGTCCTCAAACTTGCTCTGAATGTAGCCAGCTGCCTCATCATACTTGTTGGCCCCTGGAGGAGAGCAGATGCTAAGCTGCCCTACAGCCACCTACACACAGCCACAACCCCCTGTCACCAGCACCCAAGGGGCTTGGGCTTGGCTCAACCTCCCTAGCCACCACAGCCACCACCCCAATGCCAAATTGGTGCTCCCCAGACACAGTGACCTTCAGATAAATCTCCCCAGGGCCACTGCCCCTTTCCACTCAATCTTTCCCCATTTCCTGGGGCACCTCTAACACCACCACTCCCTGCCTGCTGCACCAATTTGCTGCCCTTCGGGCATAGGATAGGCACTATCTCCATCAATGGCATCTCCTGCTATGTGCCTGGGCAAAGCACTGCCTGCTCCCCCTTCCAGGGAGCACCAAGGGGTCCTGGCAGTACCTGCGTACTCAGGGAAGCAGATGGTCAAGGGGCTGTGAACAATCTTCTCCTCAAAGAGGTCCTTCTTGTTGAGGAAGAGGATGATGGACGTATCTGTGAACCACTTGTTGTTGCAGATGCTATCGAACAGCTTCATGCTCTCATGCATCCGGTTCTGGCAAGGGAGACAGCAGCATGAGTTGAGCACTGTCCACCC
Source organism: Psilopogon haemacephalus (assembly GCA_013396835.1). Taxonomy (NCBI): domain Eukaryota; kingdom Metazoa; phylum Chordata; class Aves; order Piciformes; family Megalaimidae; genus Psilopogon; species Psilopogon haemacephalus. The sequence goes on along the minus strand of VWZI01023917.1, from coordinate 2,117,838 downwards.
CTCCACTGCCCAACCTGCCACCCCTCTCACAGCTCCTGCACCCAGGCAGGGGATGCTGGAGACCCTGTAAGACTTGGGCCATGCTAGCCAAGGCACTGGTGGCCATCACAGCATGGGGCAGTCCCCTAGCCCTCCACAGAGAAAATGGCTCAGGGCACCAGCTCCATCCTCAACTCACCATCTCCTCATCTTCAGCTAGCACCAGGTCATAGGCACTCAGGGCCACACAGAAAATGATGGCAGTCACCCCCTCGAAGCAGTGGATCCACTTCTTCCGCTCTGAGCGCTGGCCACCCACATCAAACATCCTATGGCAGAGGCAGAGTGGCACTGGCATCAACTTCTGGCCCCACCACCCTCACCCTGCTCCCTGCCCCAGTTTCCCTGTCTGCCCAGAGCAGGATCAGTATCAGGAAAAAGGCACCAGAGCAGGCAGAGCACAGCACCTCTGTCCCAGGGATTTGGCTGTTGCCACAGGCCTGCCCTGGCACCTGCTGCCCATCCCAGGTACAGGTGTCCCAGTATCCAGGCTCATTTCTCAGCTGGAGAAAATCCCTGCTGTGAGCCAGCCAAGACCGGGCTTCCCGTCCTGGCGGTGTCAGCACAACCCTCCCTGGAGCTGGGCTCCAGGAGATGCTGCCAGAGACTCCATCAGGAGCAGGCACTGTGGGGCTTTACCTTGGACCGAGGGTAGCCACAGTGCTTGGCTGAGCAGCTGCAGGCAAGCTGTGGCACTGTGGGCAGCATGAGGGCTCAGGGGATGATCTTCATGCACCCCTCTGTCTGCAGGCAGCAGAGATGCTCTTCTCTGCCTCCATGGAGAGAGCCCAGCAGCAGCCCCATGTCCACTGTCAACTGTCCAGCTGCCAGCAAAAGCTTCCTCACTGCCATGCCTACCCCAGACCATCCTCTCAGCCCTGCTGCTACCTCCAACAAACAGCACTGACGAGTGACCAAGTGCTTCCATCCCACTGTGGGGGTACAGAGGTCCTTGCAAGCCCCCTGCACTCAGTGATGACCTCAGCAGATCCTCCTGCCTGCAACTCTGTTGCCAAGTGACTAAACCCCTGGGATGTGCACAGCACCAGCTTTTTGCCTTGGGAACGAGTCCTGGCTATTTCCCGTGGGGTTTCAGTGGAAAGCAACCTGGGCTGCCAGCAGGCAGCGGCGCTGGTGTCCTGCCTGAGACCCTGGCTCCCACCCAGTGCCCTTCCCACAGAGGAAGCAGCGTCACAGCACCAGACGACGCCTTCCTCCTTCCCCTCCTTGCCAGAGGCTGGATCCGCCTCCAGGTCAAGCCCTGAGAGGCATTTTTGAGGCTGCTCCAGCTATTTCAGTGGCTTCTGCTCTCTCTCCAAGGCAGCAGCTCCCACTGTGAGCTGCAAGCAGGATCTGTCCTAGCACAGGGAGGAAGTGAGCGGTTTTGTCCTGGAAAAAGCAGAAGGGAATGGGTCAGACGTACTTGAAGTGCAGGTCCTTGAAGGTGAAGTGGGTCTCTACGATGCCAGTGGTCTTCACCCTGGTACGCAGCACGTCCTGCTGGGTGGGGATGTAGTCAGCACGCGCTATCCTCTCCAGGTCGTTCAGGTAGCTGGGGAAGGAGCAGAAAGGCGCTGGGGAAGGTGGACCATGTGGCACAACCCGCTCAAATCCCACAGAACATTGCCTCACTGCTCCACGATGCTCTGCTCAGACTTCAGTACCGTCCATTTGGAGAGGGCAGAGCCAAGCCGGGCGGCACAGTGGACCCCATCTGCACCCTGGGGTCACCTCACAGCCCCGTGGCAACAGGCAGAGCAGGACTGCCAGCTGCCAGGGCGGCAAGTGGGGACATGCACAGGAAGCAGGCTCCGCAGGCCATGTAGGGGATGGGGCTGGGGGCTCCCCACACTCCCCCCAGCCGCTTGCACGGGGGAAATGGCAAGAGGAAAGTATTCACTGCTATGGCAACCATCCGCAGCGCAGCGGAAACAATCGATGGCGCCGTGCCATTTATGGTCAAAAAACACAAAGGGCTGGCGGCCTGGGAGGAAGCGGGGGGTGGGCAGCCAGAGGGATGGGGAGCGGCACGGCCAGGGCACTGCTGCCCACCCAGAACGCCCCTGGGGCTGCATCCCCCTGTCCTGCTCCCTGTCCAGCCCTGCCAGAGCCTGGCTCCCTGCAGCAGTGGCAGGCTGGTCCCCAGGCAGCCTCTGGGACCGTCTGAAGGGTGCCAGGAGGATCAAGGCAGGTTTCGCTTTCTCCAGCTCACATCGCTTTAATTGGGTTATTGTAAACAGGCTCCCTTAAGCAAATTAGGCTCGTGCTAATTAAGGCCTTTGCAGCTCCATAATCTGGTGAAAGCCAGATTACAGCTCCCGAGGCCACAGGGATTCCCGGCTCCAGCAGCAGCTCCCAGGAAAGCTGCCGGCGTGCAGCGCCAGAGCCAGAGCCGTGGGTGCCCTGTACCCCACCACAGCTGAGACAGCAACGCAGAGGGGGGGGCAGCACAGCGGCGAGGAGCAGCCTGAAAACAGCCGGAAACACACAGCCTGCGGCTGACAGAAAACAGGAAACGCTGCCGAGGGGACACGCACGGCACACACAGACCTCACGCCCAGACTTGGGCTGCTGGCAAATGCACACCCTGGCACCCGAGCTCCCGGCACGTCCAGAGGTGGAGGAGGAGAAGGAGGAGGGTGGGAGCTACCACAGAGTGAGTGCAGGTGGGCTGCATGTGGAGCACAGCACAGGGCTCCTGATCTCCAGGGCATCTTGTGCAGAACACCACAGTGATGGAAGGGCATTAACTACTACTGCACTGGAATATTCATGAGGCTGAAGAAAAGATGGAGCAACACCTCGAGGGACCTCCTAATTACTGCTCATCCAACCCCTGCAATGTGCTGAATGCTGCCTGAACACACCTAAAAGGGTGTTCCATTTGCAGACACTTTGCTTAAACTGTGCATGTGAGCTGCCAAGCACCTGCCAGGCCTCCAAAACAGCACCCAGGGCACAGCATAGCACTGAGGGAAGTATCAGTGCTGTATGGGGAGTGATGGTGCTGAGCAGGACAGGGGCTGGCAAAGGTGGGTGGGTGCCAGGCAGGAGGAAGTAAAAGTCATGGGCACTGGAGGAAAGTGCTGGCAGAAACTTTTCCAGGGTCAGCACTTGCAGAGACTTTTCCTTCAAACTCTTCCCCACAGTGACCCTAGCGCAGAAGAGGGATCCGCCAGTGCCAAGTGGGAGGGGGCAGCTGAACTGGCATGTAGGGAACCAAGAGGCCTCATGATGGCAGCAAGTCTCAAGAGTGCTCAATCTCCCTTGGGGCCAGCCTTGGCAAGGACTTCTCGGCTCACCATGAGCTCCCCCCGGCACTGCTTTACCTGAGGAGCTCTGGGCAGAGAGGGTAGCAGGGCACCACATGAGTAGAGTTCAGCCTTGGCTGCTGTGCCCTCTCCAGCCATCACATTTATTTATTAAATCACTTCAGTGACAAACCTGGCCAGAAACAGGCAATTTACCTACCTAAACACCAGTGTGCCAGCTAACATGCCAGCAGAACGCCAAGTCTTCCCGTACAAACTCAGTTAAAAAGAAAAGGTTCTTCTGCATCCTACTCATCCTGTTCAAACACAAGGGTCCACAGTGCTGTCTTTGGGGCTTTTTCTTGCCTTGATGGCCCATGAAGGGCCACAGGAGGGGGCAGGACCCCCAGCTGTGATCACACAAAGGGAGGCCAGGGAAGAAGACCTCTGGGAAAGGGCCATGTGCATGGAGCAGGGGCAGGAGAGGGATTTTCTAGTGCCTCCCTCCCAGGAGATGCAGCACCCCACCAGAGCAGGAAACAGCTTTTGAAACGTCCTCCTTCCCAGTTCTGCTCTGGCTCAGCCTCAGCACAGGGCGGGAAGTAGGAAGTACCAGCCCCCAAGCCTAGCAGCGGAGAATGGCAGCCTCGGGGAGGGGATTGTTGTTGCTCAATAACAGCGAGGCAGCCTGCAGGACTCGGATTCAGCTGAGCTGGGGGAGAGGAGCAGGGATACTCACTAGGCAGCAGAGTCGTTCAGCTGGTACTCTCGGGAGCGGTTAAAACAAGCCTGGACCCCGTTGTCAGACCACAGCCTCCGGATCACGTTGGCCAGGTCCTCTGGCATGATGCCCTGCTCCTCAGCGGTGCAGGAGAGTGCAAACAGCTGCCGGGCATCATCCTGTGGGGAAGAAACAGGGCTCAGGCATCAGCATGGCCCCAGACGACCTGGTTAGAGACCACCACTTCCCGCCCAGACAGAAAGGCAGGAGCTCCTGTAGTGGATGGGGACAAAACACAAGGGAAACAGCAAGACCTCCAATCATCACCCATCAGAGGCCCTGCCAGGAGAGCCACTCATGGGTTATGTTCCCCCATCCTCAGCACCAGGGAATGGAGATCACAGCCAGCCAGGGACCAGTAGGGTTTGGGCAGGGCCACCTTTAATCCTAGTCCATCTTTGTAGCACATCTGCTTTTGCCTCCCAAAAATCTCCACCCCTTCCAGAAGGGCACTCACCGCTCTGGAAGAGTCTCCAAAGTCAATCTGCAAGTTCCCCATTGCCTTGATGATGGCCATGATAGACTGGATGGTGTTGCTGTAGACCACAGCTTTGTACTGCCGGCACTCCTCCTCTGAGTAGCCATCCTCGTGGATGATCCTAGGACAGGGGAGAGACTCAGGCAAGGTCAGCCCTTTGCAGGGCAGCTCAGGGTATTGCTTCCCACCCACGCTCTGAGGCAACACTAATGGGGAGCTTTCCCCACCCGCCACCAGTTTTGGAGCCCACAGCCAGGGTCTCTATGGTGTCAGGGCCCACTCACTTCATCTGTTTGACGATGGTGCTCTTCCCAGACTCACCAGCACCTGTGGAGAAACAAGAAGAGGGAACAAGCAGTGAGGTGATGCACAAAGCTGGGGAAGTCCATCCTACTGGGACCCCACGCACCCAGAAAGGAAGGGCAACAGGTGCCTCAGCCACTGGAGAAGAGCTGCCAGTATCAGCCAGAGCAGACGCTTGAATGGGCACCAGGAACGTCAGGGCTGAAAAGGGGGAGGTAAAGACCAGCCTGGGGGAACTGTGCAATAGCTCTGGAGAGAAGAAACGACACCTGCTCTGGGCCAAGAAAAATGGCATCAATATACCAACAGGTGACTGGCAGCCCCAGCTCGGGCTGAGCTCAGGAGCAGGGAGCCCCCTGCAACACCCTCCATCCCAGCTCCAGGCAGAGACAGAGCTTAGCTGCTGTACCCCACATCCCCGTTGCACTGGGGGACACTGGAGCATCACCCCTGACACACGCTCACAACTGGAGCTGGCAGCAGCCAGGACACAGAGATGCTCATGTCAGCAGGTACAGGCAGGGAGGCAGGCACTTGAAGCCAAGCACCCCAGGGAACGCGAAAGAAGCCTCCACCTCCGCCAGCCAGCTCCCGGCGGGATCGGCCGCCCCCGGGTTGCGTTTTAAACACAGAGCACTTTGCAGCCTGCCGGACCCTGCACCCCAGCCCAGCAGCGGTGGCTGCTGCCAGCAGGGAAAGCCAGCGGCTTCGGGGCTGGGGTCATTTCTCAGCCTCTAAACGTGGGATGTCAGGGGTTCAGACGGGGCGCCTGGGGCTCCTGGGGCTCCCCCTTCACCATCGTGTGCCTCCTCGGAACGTCACCCCAGGCAGGCAATGCGCAGCCCAACCCCCACTGTCCACGCTGGGAGCCGGGAAGGAGTGAGGTCACCCCGGCTGCAAGAAAGGGGAAGCTGAAAGGGGAAGCTGAAAGGACAGCACATGTCCCATGTCCCCTGTCTGCGCAGGCAGTGCCACTGAGATGGAGGAGTGCTTGCCTCACCTCACCCCGGGAACCCCAGCAGGATGACTCTCCTTTGGACAGGCACCTGCATGGTCCCTGCTTCTGGGTGCAAATCCAGGGATCCCCTCAAGCCAAGCCCATCCCTGTGTCCTCTCCCAGCAGGTCCCCTCGCTTCTGCCTCAAGCCGTGGAGCTGCCCTTACTGGGGGCCCCAGGCAGGCAGTGGCAGGGCTGTGCTGGAATGGTCGCAGAGGGGAAAGAAAGATTACAGAGGAGTCCAAAAAGTGGGGGGAAAAAAACAAAACACAAAACCTTAAAATGGAGATTATGCTAAAATTAACCAAGAAAAAGAGCCTGTCATGCCAGCTGAGACATGGCAGCAGGGAGCAAATGGATTCTGCCCATAAAGGCATAAATGCAGCCTGGCTGATGGGCACACAGACCCTTAGACAATTACTGCTAGCACTGCTTAGTGCATGGAGTCCCCGGGATCGGGGCCATATCAAGACCAGACAGACCCAATATTTATTGCCACAGCCACCGACTCCACTGTTTCTGTGCCCTATGTGCTGAGAGAAAGGCTTTGCCCAGCCCCGAGGTGAGCTCTTGACACAGCGAGGGCACGGCGAGGGCTCTGCAGTGCTGCCAGCCCAGCCTCGGCTGGCGCCCACGGGATGCTGACGCGGCACCCAGAACAACCCGGCCGCTGTTTGTGGTCAGTGCTGGCAGCTCCTGCCCACAGCTGAGAGCAGGGCAGGAAGAACTCTCTGTATCCATTTTTTTCCATTAAATACCTCTGGTTTCTGACACCACCAGCCCGTATCGCCGGGGTCAGCAGCCAGGGCTGACTGCATTCACTCAGCCCTCCCCAGGCGGGTGTCCGGACAGGGAAACTGGGGCACACAGCAAGGGAGGGCCCTGTTAACAAGCACCCCTGGGCTGAGGTGCCAGTCATCTCCCAGCCTCCTGCTCTGCCTGACTCTGACTGACATCTGCTCCCTGCTTGGAAGAGGACAACCCCCTAGGACCTTCTGCCCACTCCCAGTAGGGTGATGGTCACCACCAGGGTGACAGCCACCAGGAGCCACTGAGGCCAGCCATTCAGCTGGCAGACCTGCCCTGCAGCTCCTGGTTCCTGTTCTGCAGCTGGCCATTGCCCTCACAATTTCCCTCCCAAATCAGTGCTTTCGCCTGACAAAGGGATCAGGCAATTGCTGAAGAAGCTGCACGCTGTAGCCTCCTTCCATGCCACACCAGCATCTGACAGAGCCCAGCGGGTGACCCAGCACCCCCAGCACTAGCAGCTCCCACCCAGCTGAGTATAGAGGGACTCTTCCCAGCCCCCCAGGGTTAGCATGTCAGACAGGAAGGGTTTCCAGTCCCCAGGAAGGATTTCAAATCCCCGGAAAACCCCAGTTGCCGCCCATTCAGCCCCAAAACAATCCCCGGGCAGGGTGCCAGCTGCTGGCTTCCACCCTCTGCCCAACCCAGGCAGAAGCAGACGGTGCTAGAGGGGCTGTGCATCCTCCAGACCCTCTGCACTGACTAGGCATTGAGAGGGATGGAGAGAAGATCCCTGCCATGGGCTTCTTCTTGCCCTGCCTGCTCCCTGACCACCCTTTTTGCCTGCCAGGACTGGGCAGTGCTAGTTCCCGAACAAAGCCTGACAAAAATAGGAGAGCTCTCTCTTGGGCTGATTTTCCCCTTTTTTTGTTAAAAATAACCATCAAAAATTTAAAATAAGCAAACAACTGCCCGGTTCCAAAACGCCCTGCTGGCAATAAATCTATTTAGCTAACATGTATTTTGCAGCCTGTGATTTAAAACGCTTTCTGGCCAGCACATATTTAACGCAATATATGCAACACATTCCTGGACAGCAGATATTTAATGCCATATATTTAAAGAGTTAATCACACACCCTGGGGTCCACCTCCCCTCCATGTCAGCAAGATGGGATTTTCCGTTTTGCTGCATGCCATCATCCCGTTCTGTGCTTTCAGGCGTCAAGGTATGGATGGATGCAATGAACAGCTGGAAAATTTTCCTTATTATATTGGAGAAGCTGGAATTCAATCTGCCAGTGGGTCCAGAGCCATCCTCATCTCCAGCACTCAGAGCACTATACCCAGCCACTGTACCAGCAAGTTTCCCAAGCCCAGCAAAAAGGAGCTATTATTTGAATATGGATTTAGTGATGGATTTTACTTGCAGCAGACAAATGCAGGGATCCCTTTCCCTGCAGAACAGACAGACAAGAGGGATGGCTGCACCCAACTCAGCACCTGTGTGCAAATGTGTGTGTTGTGATAAAAGTAGAATTACCCTAAAGACTCAAAAAAAAAAAAAAAAAAAAGAGAAGCCCCTCAATATTTTCCTTCCTACCCAAAATAGATGGAAAATTGATGTAAAAATAATCCTGTTTCTTTACAACCCCACAGTGACACAGGGTGTTTTTCCCAGGGGCCGTCCTGTTCCAGCACAGGGCTGGCTGCCTCCCAGGAGGAGCCTGCACATCAGCAGCTGGTGGGATGCCACGTCCCCAGGCAGGACCCCAAAAAACTGGGTGGCATCAGGGAGCCACAGAAGACCCTGTATGAGGCTGCTGATGGAGACACAGCAAAAAAACCCAACCCAAAACAAAAAAAACCCAAACAAACAAAAAACACAAAAGTAAATAAAACAGAAATAAATCAGCAGCTAGAAGGGCATCTGGAGTACATGGTGGAGGAAAAGGTGGTCCGGGGATGGCTCCCCAAGGGACCACAGCAAATGCACCCCCGGTGCTGACAAGGACCAACGGTGTTCACAAACTGGACAAAACTATCCTTGTGCTGGGCTTTTTCCAGGAATCCCAGAACTTTGCTGCTCTGTTTCTCCCCTGCCGCAGGCTAACGGTCTCCCTGCCCCTCCGCTGGCACCAGCTGCCTCCGTGCCCTCACCCACCTCAGCCACCGCTGCACACAGTGACACCTTGATGCTTCCCAACACCTCTGGGTATTTGAGGGGGCCAGAGCCAGAGAGCTGCCGCTGGCGGTGCCATGCCCCTGTGCCTGGCTGCAGCTGCCATCATCCTGACGTGGGGGCCCACCACTGGCACAGCTGGGACGCCACCAGCACCCTGCCCCCGCCACAGCTGGGTTTTCTGCAGCGGGGATGGAGGCTTAGTCAGCTGCCCCAGCCCCGGTGATTCAGCCGACCCCCGGCCCGGAAACCCGGCTCCAGCACCCAGCAGGAAGCGCAGTGCCTGTGACCCCACCAGGCCGGGCCTGGCTACAGCAACAAGGCACACTGCGACCCCAGCCTGGCACCCTCCGGCAGCCGCAGCCCTGCACAGCTCAGCACACGGGAGACTGCTGTAAAGCTACATATATATAGATAAAGCACAGCTATATGTATTTGTATATATATAATCAATTTATATATTGCTCTATACTCTCTCAATCTGTCTCCATATATATATATATATATACATACATACTAAAAAAAAAACAAACAAAAAAACCCAAACAAACAAAAAACCTAAAGTAAAATAAATGCATAGATTTAAATATAAAAATATATTTCTTAAGCATATACATAAATATCTATACATAATACAGTTACATTAGCCTGCCACCTCTTCTGGGCACAACCTAAGCATCCACCTCAGAGCAGAGGGCATCTGGGACACCACCAGCAGGAACATTTGGTGACCCATCCCAGGGCTTGGGTGTCGTGCCCCTTCCTCTTGTCACATCCTAAGGCACCTGGAGCCTGCCCACCAGCTCCAGGGCGTTGGATGTGGGGGTCCCCCCGGATATAACAGCACCAAACCAAACTCTTCCCACTTAAAAAAGGACTCCACCTCCACCCATCCGGGGCTGATGTAGAAGGGAGGACAAACCCAAAACCCCAAGACAGGACAATGCACAGCAAAGCAGGCAGCTCACACGGAAGTCCAGGGCAGCACTGGGGCAACCCAACCTCTGAAAGTCACAGCTGGTCCCTCCCTTCCTCTATTTTTATGCAAACCCAAAACAAAAAAATATAAAGCTGCTGAGCCCTGCCCCACTCACCCTCACCCGGGCTGCTGGCTCGCCCAGGCCGGATCTCATACAGGCAGCTGCCTGCATGACATACTTAGGGCACAACTCAGGGGTGCATCCTTGCCCCAGGGTTTGCACCTCCAGCAATGAAAACCACTGGGGTCACTTAAGTGATCAACCCACCAGCACCCTCCCTCACCCTGGGCACCTTTAAATGCTCCAAGACTCCCAGGCAGCCAAGAAATCCTTTTGTCATACCAATCATCCAAGGAAGATAGGGAACCAGGGACTTGGAATGTGGCTTGCCTGCCATCAATTCTGCATTCCCTCAGGAGCATCCTGGCTCCCACTACCAGGGAGGTGGGCTGGGCAGCACCCAAATTCCACTGCTGCCCAGCAGAAACAGCCAGTAAGCCCAGCAGTCTGAACCACAGCAATGCTGAGGAGACAACAGCAGCACTGTGAGCTGATGCTCCAGGTACTTTCGAGTGCTGGTGACAGCTTCTGGCCTCTCCCAGTACCAAAATCTTGGGAGATTGTTGGTTTCCAGCAGCAGTGGGGGAGGACTGCTTTATTTAGGGGATATTGCCCCATTTGGGTCTGCCTCCCCATCAGAGACTGGAGCTTTGAAGTACCCAGCATACAGCCTATATGCTGGAGTTAGCAAACTGCAGAGGAGCACCTCAGGCAGTGGCAGGTGCTGCAGACAAAGCAGTGCTATGCCTGTGGCTTTGGTGCTGGACGCCATCAGGGAGGTCCACCCCTCTCTGGATCACCCACCGCAGTAGAGGGAAGGCAGAAGCAGGCTCATGGCCACACAAAAGGCACAGCACTGAGCCAAGGCAGCTTAGCCAGTCAGCCCCAAGCTCTCCACGGTGCCAGTGTCCCACATGGGTCTACAGTCCCACTGGCACACTTTAAGACCAGCGCTCTCTGCTCACACCAGTTCCTGCCTGGCTGCAAGGGCAGCTCCAAGCTGCAGCTGTGTGATGGCACGGGTTGCTGGCAAAAGCTGCATGGTGCTTGTAAGAGTCATCTCCTCTTTGTGCTGTGGGCCAATTCACCACAAAGGGTGAAACTGTTTTTCTTCTTATTTTCCTCCCTCCCTAATTTTTCCTCCCTGTTTCTGGAGGGCACAGAGGGGTTGCAGCCCCCAGGGAGATCTGTGCAGCCCTGCCTTGCCCAAGTGTGCCCAAGAACTGGTGCTCACCGAAAATCATGTACCTAGGCTCATGCAAGAGTCCAGTTCTCCTCAAAACTTCCTCCAGGTATGGGGAAGGAAGTAAGCCATAGGAAGGTGGGCAGTGGGAATCTGGGAGCATCCCCTCAGCACCAAGTCCCCACCTCAAGGAGTTCTACTGAACAAGGAGAATGATGCAAGGAGCACCTCCCAAGGGGACAATGCCAGCCCCACTATTCCATTCACTCCCTGCCACCTCCAGCCACAGTTCAGTTCAGAAAAGAGCAGCAGCAACCCAAGGATCCAGTGCTATTTGCACCTCAACAGCTGTAAGGGGAATCAACATTAAAAAAAAAAAAAATCTTTAAAAGAGTAATTTAACTCTATTTTTGGCTTTAGAAACCAGCTGAGATCAGAAATGCTGCTGACAAATTCTGGGCCAGCAGAAGAGATGGCAGTCGTTGTCCTCCCTCCATCTCTACTCTAGCACAGAGCAGGACATGGGAAAGGGATGTCTACAGCATGATCCTCACTGACCAGCAAGCCCCTGGCCACCCCTCAGTGGTGCTCAGAACCAGCCAGCCAGACTCGCCAGACACAACAGCACTGGGGCAGTGCTGCCCATCCTGCCTAGTCCAAAGAGCCCCGTGTGGAGAAGTGGTACCAAAGCCACCGAGAACTGTTATTTCCTGATGGGCAGCAGTCACAGAGGAGCCAAGCCAGCAATAAGGCCCTGGAGCAGTTCATGGCAAAGCAGGGACCACGTTTTTTCCCCACCAGCCTGCAAACCCCAAGGGGTTTCAAACCGGTCAGCACCATCCCCACCCCGGAAACAAGCAGGTCGGCGAGCCTGCACAACAGGTGAGCCCCCACGACGGCTCAGACCCCTGCCCAGCATCCCCAGGATGGGTCTTGCCAAGGGCATAGCTCACACCAAGGCAGAAAATAAAATAACAAGACAGGCAAACCCCCCGAGGCGCCCTGTGGAACAACGGTTCGAAGGCGTTAATTAGGTATTTCTTAAAGCAGGCAGGGGTTGAGCAAATAAAGGGCTGCCGGATTTCGGCATGACTTCCTGCTGCCGACGGCTTCCTCTGCTGATGGCGACGAGCCGAAAGACATCTTCTGCTGGCGCTCGCTCCCCAGGCAGCAGCTGGGGACTTCTCTGCCCATCCCCGGCCCCCCTCACCCCCCAGTGCCGTGGGAGCCCTGCGCACTCTCGCCTCACACCTGGAGCGAGGCTCTCCCTGGGAATTTCGGAAAGGGAATAAAAATCTCAAGCGGGAGTTATTAAAAAAAGTAATAAATTAAAATAAATGAGCGGCTGCTTTGCCCGCGGGCACGGGGCAGGGCCGTGAACGCCCACGGGAGCATCGCCAGGCTGCTTTGAAGAGCGGCAGCGGCCCGTTATCGGTGCGAAAATCGGGTGTCCGTGGGGCACGGCACCCGTGGGCTCTGCATGGTGGGATGAAGGGGGTCAGGACTCTCCTGCTGCCTCATTACCTCTGTCTCAGCCAGCCTAGGGACAGGGTGAGGGGGGACCATGGAGGAGATCCCAGGCCTAGCCAAGCAGCTGGGGGGTTCTGGGCAGGCAGGACAGGGTGTCTAAGCTGGCAGAATGTTTGCTGGGGGGCCCCCGCTGCCAGTAGGGTGAGGATGCCCCAACCTGTTGCCCCAAAGGGATATGCCCAGACTGGACACCAGTGGAGTTGGGAGGAAAGTACCATAGTGGGGGGTGGCTGGTACCCCACTTCTCAGAGGAACCCCACAGCCCAGGGCGAGGCTGGTACCCCACTTCTGAGAGACATCCATGGCTTGCTGTAGGGCAAACACCCCACTCGAGGAAGGGGGAAACCTCAAAGCCTGGAGTGGGGCTGGCATCCTACTCCTAAGGGGAGGGATGCTCGAAGGCCAGGGTGGGGCTGGTACTCCACTCCAGAGGGGACTCCAAGACTTGCTGTGGGACTAGCACCCTGCTCCCTTTGGGGATCCCTGGGGCATGCGATGGGATCAACACACTACTTCTACAAGACTGTTTTCAGGGGTCAACACCGTGCTCCTGGGAGAGACCCCGAGCCCCAAAGCCTGCCGTGATGTCACCACCTCAGCCCCGAGAGGGGATCCCGGAGCCTAGGGCGGGGCAGGCACCCAACTGCTAGGGGATCCCTGGGGCCCGAGATGGGGCCGATGGTGGGGGGGAGGGACCTCGACGCCTGGGGTGGGCCCAGCATCCCACTCCTGGGGGATCCTCGGGCGGGGCCGGCACTTCGCGGGCCAGCACCCAGAACGGCTCTAGGGCAGCCCTGCCAGGAGCGGCGGGGCTGCCCGGTTC